>JAWQEG010001559.1:2927500-3497500 GCA_033782935.1 Petrolisthes cinctipes
TCAGTATATTTTGACGTTGTTTTACCCCCAAAACGCTCCACACAAACAGAGCAATGCTTGTATCAATGTCCAATGTAGATGAATGTAAAAGGAGTTATCCATGAACAGGAAAAAATTGTGAAATAAAAGCATTACTACTGTGGCTTGTCTGTGTAACACCCCTATATTCATATACAATATATATCTATATGGAGTATTTACGGGTGATAGGGTAAATTTATTTTTAGTATAAGTGTGTACGTAATAGCAAGGCCGAGATTATCAATGGCGATTAGTGGTCATGGTGGTAAACTTCTTTTGGAATATGTTATATATGAACAGTACAAATAATGTTTATAGTTAGGTGTTATAGATGAACAATAGGAATAATTATTATAGTTAGGCAAATAGAGGAATAATTAAAACCTTAGGTAGATTATAATAGGGATGGAAAATAAGTAATGATTAAGAGATGAATGAAAAATAATTGAATTATAGGGCATAACCTGCATTTATGATTATAATTTATAATTACGAACCTAACATTCCTATAATAGTACCCGCATTTATCAGTAACTTACTTAGAAAATTAATTAAATTAGTTAGGCTGGAGAGGTACCAGGCTCTGAGTCGCGGAACAATACATGCCTTGTGTATGTATACTACCGTAATAGAATACTTTAATAGAGGGAGAAGGCAATGTATTTGAGTGGGGTAATGTGTGTAAATGGTAATATGTAGCTAAATATACATTTTTGATGGTATAATAAGAATGCTAGGACATGAAATACGAGGGGCACTACTTTGTTTAACAAGTGGGAGTGGAAAGAGAACTGAGGAGGAGGTAGGCTCTTTGCTCTCGTCCTCATTCTGCTTCCAGCTTTTGGTTTGACAGGTAAGAGCAAGCTGAAGCTCTTGTTGTCCCTTATATATATATTGTATTGTGAATATTGTGAATGGTGAACTAGTTGGTCTAGTGATTGAATTTAAATAACTGAAGGATATTGTGTGTTCACGTAAGAACATAGTAGCTAATGTATATGTTTTTTTGTTCTAATTCTGCTTCCGGTTTTTGGTTTGACAGCTGGAAGAAGCAGCCATTTATTAGCAAACAAACCCTTGAGCAACTTGACACACATGTGGCAATTGATAATTCACAATAAGAATAATATTATTAGAATTTATATGTTAGGATGTGTGTGTTATTTTTTTTATTGTATTAGCTTTATTTCGGTATCATTGTTAAAAAATTATTATTAGGAATTATTTGGGATATTGTGGAATAGGAAGAACATATTGTAATAATTGGTTTTGTTTGGTAATTGATGTCTGCTTAGTTTTCAGCAAGCCAGCGAGATACAGGAAACTCCTTATCCTGGGTTGGCTGAACGGGGATTAGGAAATCTTAACAAGAGAGGGGGGAAGTTGTTGTTGTTTTATTATTGTATTTACATTAATGTCTTTTCGTGTAAGAATAATTGTAAATATCAAGTATATAATTAGTTGAGTATTTCCGTCACCGATATTAACAAATAGACTGTGATCCTATATAAATATTAGCTCTTAATTCATATCACTGATCATACCCCCGTTAAAATTGTAGTCTGGGTTGCTTACTCACGTGCCTAATTAAGCTAACGCTACGCTACCCTAAGATCTAGAATACCAGGTCTGCTCGTCAACTGTCTCCCCACTGCGCATCTACGTCGATTGGCCCCCAAACTGAGGCTGCCCAAGTCTGTCAAATATGGGAGGGGATAGTAGTCTCTATGATCGGGGTACATACGGGTCAATACTAGCGGCCCCTCGCATTTCAGTGACAAAAATGGCTTACTTTCTTGCCAAAATTCATGGTTTAGACTTTGTGTAGGTGATTCGTTTTTGTTTCTAAAATTTCTTCAAAAGCATAGGTATCGAAAGTTCTCAGTGGAGGTTTTCGAGAAATTACAAATAGGACTAGAAACAGTGATGTGAAAACAGCATATATACGGGAGAATTCCTTCCCTCTGCCCGCGTATAAAAATGGAAGTATTTTAATCCTTACCTGACTCACCTTATCAAATCCTTTAAACACCCCCACCTCCAACACACACACACACACACACACACACACACACATTTTTACATGTGTTGATATTTCTCAGTAGGGACAGTATAGAAAAAATAGATGATAATTTACTTTTCATAATCTATTGTAGCTAATACAAACACCAAAATATAAACAAATATAATTACATGGGCCTTAACTAAGTAAAATAATGTATAATATTTAAGACTAAAATTAATACATAAAAACGACGGTGTCTGAATATGAACTATGTAACATTCAACTTAAATCAAGTGTGTGTGTGTGTGTGTGTTGGAGGCGGAGGTGTGAAGTGATTTGATAAGGATTAAAATATTCTCGTTTTCTATACACAGCCAGAATGAAGGTTTTCTCCTGTATATATGCTATTTTCACAGCTCAATTTCTATGCTTATATGTCATTTCTCGAAAACTCCTACTGAGAACTTTCGATACCTATACATATGAAGAAATTTTAGAAACAAAAACGATTCGCCTACATTAAGTCTAAGACCTGAATTTTGGCAAGAAAGTTAGGCATTTTTGCCACTGAAATGAGAGAGGTCGCTAATATTGACCCTAATGTACACCCACCATAGAGACTACTATTCCGTCCCATATTTGGTAGACAGAGAGCGGCCTCAGTTTGGGGGCCAATCGACGTCACCAGCCAGGCCCTATATGCGCGATGAGCAGACCTGGTATTCTAGATATTGCGCTACCCCTCCGGTGTGTGTTCACTTGATTCCTCTGTCAACTTGGTCTGGTGGTGGCAGCGTATACCTAGTACTGAGGAGGGGCTGGACTTGTCCTTTGTATATTTATTTTTGGTATTCGCAAGGCAAGTCCTGTTCCTCATCAGTCTCTTGTTTTTGTTTTCCAGACCAGGTTGGTCAGCAATAGGATATAGTAGCATACACTGGTGGCTTTTTGTTTTGTTTTGGGAGTGGGTTTTTATTTTCCTCCCAAATTAAAATATATAATAATAGAAATTAAGGGAAGGGAAAATCACGCCTTTACATCTGCTCCAAGTACACACGTGTGTGTTTTGTTTATAACTAGGCTATGCGGTGGTGCCGTGCTTTCAGTACCAATGAACAATATTTTTATTCTCACATAAATTGACGTACATTTAACAAATATAATCAAATAATTATAATATTTGAATACATTTACACCCTTAATTGTGCACAAATAGTTCAGTTTAATATTTTTATGATAAGATGAAAAGCAACAACAATATACACGGACACCACCGCTACCGTCCTTCCGTAAAAGATGACTTGAGTTCATCTTTGCGGATCCATTCCATGTCTTGCCCGGGATGGTAGACGAGACCCGGTTCACACTGGACGGACTCATACACGAACGTTCGTGACGTCATTGACGGATGTCGGATCCGTACAAACGGGCAAATGTGAACCGGGCATAAGATTACTTTTCCATTGGCTTAGCCACCTGCATGAATATGGTCGCACATAGAAATATTGTAGTGTGCCTCTACTCACACTGATCAAAGCCAAAAATTATATGACTAAATTCATAATTAATCAACATACAGTATTATAGTTTTTGTAACTGGTGGTCTCGTTTGGTAGAAGTGACACCTGCGCTGAACGAGCTGGTTTGATCTCACTCACTGGTTCCCCCATGATATACAAAATATAACACGGCTTCATCGTCATACTTGCTTGAAAATAATTACAAAGAGCAATTACAACCTCTATTCTTAGTTTCACAAATGCAGACCTGCAATTGTGAGAATTTGTGAGACTTAGAAGATTTAGAACAGTCAACACAATTGCATAGTTGCCACATTTACGATACGAGGCCGTCAACTGAAAAAAAAAAAAAAAAAGTTAATGAAGAGGCTGCGCTCTGTCACGTCGAACCATTTTCAACCTCGAACATCTTCATGTCTTATTTTTTTTACTAGTATTAATTTATATACACTGACAAGTTATCCTACTATGAATTTTGGAATTCATTATTTAATTCTGTTAAGATTCATGACTTTTCATAATCTAGTGTTGTACTGATTAATGACTTGCCTTATTTATATCATGTCCGGATCAAGAATGGTATTAAGTTAGGTTTAACAGAGACGGTCCAACAGGCGAAATGTTAAAAGAGCAGTCAGACACCGGTATCTATATTTATATGCTAACTATGAATAATGTAACTTACACCGTTTGTAATGTTATATCCCAGCCATTTATCAGATGATCTCAGGCTGTAGCTGAGGTTCACTGCAGAAGAAGAGTGTTGATGATCCGAACTTTTGTCGAACACGTCTTTACGAACAAACATATACACTGTTGCCAGCAACGTTACTCACCTCTCGTAGCGGGGTGGCCCAGGTGGAACGTTGGCCAACTGTACATACATACAGTATACTGTATTTAGTATGCGGAAATGCTCATAGTTTCCCTGTACTATACATGCATGTACTTTTTTTTTGCCTATGATAAGTAAGGAGAGGAGCCAACGGGAAAACATCATAGCATCACAAGTCGATTGCCAGGTGTCGCCAAACACTTCTTAATAAAACATTTTGTGAAAATTATAGGAAGGTCTGAAACTATTTCTGCCAGAGTATGAACCAAATCCAACACTTCGTTTTTTCTTTATTTTAACGATGTAACAAGACTGGTGAAACGCATAGTAGCTGGCGATCACTCACAACTCTCGAACTTTTTGAGGCCAGGCATTGAGCCAGGTCATCCTCGGAAATAGAACATCCACAGGGATGGCAGTGATACAACTACCATTCACCGTACTAGTAACACTGAATATAACGACCCAAATCCTGACTTAATTAAATAGTGGATGCAATTTTGTATAACTCACACATGAATGATAGATAAAACTTTTGTGATCGATTGTTGTATATATGCATTTAGGAAATAAAGCCTTAAATATACCATATATTTAATTTCTTGCCACCAGATAATTCTTAGCTATGAATCTGGCACCAATGATCCGATCTCCACATCCTATTTCATTCCTTAAGGCTTTGATTCTTCCTCTCACCTTCACCTCTATTACTTCTGTTTATTACTACCATATGAAATGCTGTTCCTACTTAGTATTTAAGGCTGCTACCGAGCTGTACTTAGATAGTGAGGGGTATCCGAATATTACATTTAAATCCAAGCAGTTTATTCTACACTGGACTTTGGTGGTAAGGGACGCAATTATAGCTTCTGACAAGGTAATATTTTTTTTATATTCTTAACTATGTTCATCCAGGAATAATTCATTGAATGAAATTCATTAGTTCCCCTTTAGTCCTGTTTGTCTAAGAGCAAAGGTAAAACGGAAAAGCAACTCGGAATTGGACCATAACGGTGGTTCAAACAACTTCTTTACTTGTAACTGTATAGCTATCGGCTAAACATTAACTTTTCCTTCATTTGGACAGCTCCTACATTCAGGCATATACATTATGTAATGAGCACCTCACGTACCTGACGTCGAACCATTCCCACCATGCCAGTCCAGGTCCCATTCGAACGCTTGGTTCCCCATGACCCATCAGGAGGACGCTTGTATGTGTACCTAATAAAACAACATACAGTGAATAAAAATTTATTTGGCAGGTGGATCAGTACGACTTGTTATAAATATTAAGAAACAAAGCCCATGCAGGGAACTGCAAGGATTTGTCTGGTTGGGTTACGGGGTTAGGAGGATGTGGGTATTGGGTTGACAGTTTGGAGAAAGGATTGTCTTGTTGATGGGAACAGGTTGGTAGGCCATTTTATATGCCCTCCAAGTGACAGTTACTCTCCCGCAGCCTTCTTTTTACCATTTTTAGCGATTCTTGTAGTGCCTTGCAGGCCTTGGGCACTTTTAATTCTTCCCATCCCCTAGTGTTGGCCATCCTTGAGTGGCTTGTCCTCCTGGGACGTCGTGGCCGCAGAGTCACATTTTGTTGGGTCCCAGCCCATGTGGGTGTTGATGGGAATGATAGGGCTGACGCCCTTGCTAGAATTGTGGCCTCCAGTGCAGTAGACTTTCAACCCTACATAGATGCTGCCGTTGGTTCCTGCTGGCAGGATAGGTGGGACGCCATCAGGGCTAAGAAGCTCCATGGCTTCCGCTAGCGCCTAGGTTTGTGGAGCTACAGCGGCCTGTCCCGCCGGTGGGAGACAGCTCTTGCCCATCTCAGAATTGGTCACTCACGTTTGACTCATGGATTTTTAATGGAGAGGGCTCCCCCTCCCTACTGTGATGATTGTCTCGTTCATTTGACAGTGCAGCATCTTCTTGTTGAGTGTCCCAGCCTTGGGGACCTTTGTTGTAAACACCTCTCCGAGTACCGGGTGGGGGACGGTTCTTACAGTCTCTCACAGGTGCTCGGGGAAGAGGCTTGTAGTGTGGGAGGGAACACCCTCTCTTATGTGTAGGAGGCTGGCCTCCTCCACAAATTGTCAGTTTTATGATATATATGACTCCTTAGATAGTTCAATGTTTTAAATTTTGATTCTTTTATATATTTTATGAAAGTTAATCAGGTTATTTTAGTAAAAATGTGCTTTTTAGTTGATGTGTCCTTTTAATCATGATGCCTATCCCTTTCGGGATAATGAAGCCTACATAGTGTGTGTACATATTTTATTAACGATGTAGATGACCTTATTTCAAAGTCCTTGGAACTTGATATTACTTTGGGCAGTATATCACCCTAGCTGTTGCCCCACCAGATGCCAAGTGGCATTCTTTAATCAATCAATCAATCAATTATCAATGGATATCCTTCATCGAGAAATCCTTCCAACTTTTCGCGTATCTCCACCGGTAATCTATGCCACAGCTTCCTATATTTATCGTTCTGTCCCTACTCGGGAACCTTTTCTGAGGAAATCTAGTCTCTATCACCGCATGTTGACAAATGAATCGGTGTACAAAAGCCTGAGTAGATTCTACCTAATCGTAAAGTAGTGACTCCAATTCCTACCATGCTCGATCAACGCTAACCTCAAATGCAAATTCACTTCAAAATTTTTTTAAATCTCTACCCATGAATTTCCCTGTTTCTTAATTTGGCAATTATGAATTAAAATGGCTAGCTCGGAACATATTATTGACTGTATTAAACAAAAGGGGGATGATAAGGTATTAATGAGTAATTAAAGTATGTTCGCTCGTCTTGGTTGAGTCAGGGGTCGAGACATGGGATAGAGATGAGGAGGAAGAAGAAGGAGAACATCGAAGTAGCCATTACGGTCTATACCTTCTCCTCGTACAGTATGTACACTCTCAAGCCCTAAAAGCAGTCTCGCCCCAACCTTACTGGAGTGAAGACGTATTCCTGGAGCTCTGCCTGTATTGTTGTTTGTGTTGTTTCTGCATTCTTGTTTGTGTGTTGTTGTTTCTGTGGTGTTCTAGGTGTTGTTCATCTGTTCTATCTCGTTATTTTTTTGTGGTTTAGTTGTTTGTGGTATTGTTGTTTGTGGTTTGTTTGTTTTGTTGTTGTTCTGTGTGTGTATGTTCGTGTGTGTGTTCATTTGTTCGCTTCCCATCTAGGCCTTGCCTGGCCCGATGGAGAGCGCGGATTCGGATGTGGCTTCCTGCCTGGAGGCTGACTTGGCCATGTCGGAGGAGGATGAGTCTCCTATCGAGGATCACTGGCCTGAGCTGCCTTCTCGCAACGCTCCCCCCCCCTCTCCTTGGGCACTCCACAACTCAGGTTGCAGCCTTCCACCTCCTCAACCTCTACCAAACGACTCGTTGATGCCTCATCCGACTCCTTGCAGGATTCCGATGGTGTGGACTGTTTGCCTCCGGCTGCCAAGACTGCGAAGGGTGCTTCAGCTGTGCATGACGTACCTTCTCTGCCTCAACGTGGTGTTTCTTCTTTGTATACCAACTCCTTGTTCTCATCCAACTTCCAGCTGTTGCCCCAAGAAATGCCTATGTCAAGCTCTCCTTCTCTGGGAACCTACCTACGGACACAAAGCTGCGTTGGTTGTCTAATGTCAACAGGGCCTTCCAGCTGCAGTGTGAACTGACTGAAGTCAAGATGACTGCTGTCACCTCCCGGTTTGTCTACATCTCTAGGAAGCGTCAGGACATCATTGATAGAGTCAAGGCTGGTGAAATTTTGTCTCTGCCTCTCATTTTTGAAGACTCACCCGACAGGCCTCGTAAGTTCCCCAGCTACATCCTCACCCGTTTCCCTATCGATGTTGACCCGTCGTGTTTTCCAAGATCGTTCCCCCATTAGGCGTATTGTTGTTGTCTGGAGTCAACCTGATCCACCTCCAAATGAGATTTCCTTTGATTTCCTCCCCTGTCTTCCACCGTGTGAGTTGAGGAAAATTCATAATGATCAGCCTTGGTGCTACAGGTGCTGGGGAGTTGGGCATATCTCCTGGTACTGTTCTGCCAGGCCGAAGTGTGCATGGTGTGCCGCTGACCATGATTCCTAGACGTGTCCTATCAGGGGTGAACCATCACGTCCTGCTGCCTCCACCTCTGAGCCTTCACCTCCTGAGGATATGTCTCGACGGAAGTGTCCACAATGCCTTCAGCCAGGGGTTAACGTGTGGCATGGATGTACTCGACGTCAGGTCCAGGCTCGTGTCTCTACTATTGCTCCGCCTTCACCACCGCCACCACCACCACCTCAATCTGCTCCTCCTACCAGCCCTGCCTCGCCTCCAGACCTGGCCCTCCGCAAGTCTGTTGCTACCCTCATGGCACGATGTATGGCTCTCGATAACCGCTTTTCTGCCCTTGAAGCCAGGATTGATGGGCTGGTTGCCGCTCAGGCTGCTAATAATGACTCCAAGCTCTCCACCTTGGTCGAGGCTCAGCGGGCCATCATCTCGAACGGTCACTACCCTTACCGGAAGGATAGATACTGTTGCGTTTCGTCTTGAGAAGCTTTTCGAGTCAGTCCCTTCTCCTGGTCCTTCTTCTTCAGGTCGCTCATCTGCCCCCACTCACCGGGCTTCTACCTCCAAAAACAGAGTTTGCTAGTGATTGCCGGGTGGATGTCATCTCCTGGAATGTATATGGTATCACAAGTTATGCTCTGCTCACTCAACTGAAGGCCTATGTTTTTCGTCATCATCCCAGTGTTATTTTTCTCCAGAAAGCATTTCCAGGACGGCCGCTTGTTGCTGGGCAAGCTCCTCCTCTCTCAGGTTATGTGCCATATGTTCATCTGGTAAGGAATGGTCTCCTGACTTACATACATAGCTCCTTGCCACATCGCCTTCTCCGTACCTCCACTGATCCTGACATGACCTTTCAGCTATTTGAGGTTCTACCTGGGAATGGAGTACTCCAATTATGTAATATCTATTCTACACTAGATAGACTCCTTCTCCAACAGTGCATGGTATGGTGTATATAGGATATTTTAATGCTCAGCATTCTGATTTGGTTATGGTTCTGGCTCTATTAATCGTAATGGTGTTCGTCTCCTTTTATACATCTGCAAGCATCATCTGACATGCTGGGACACTGGCGGTGCCACTCATTGCCGTGGAGTTACTCTGGATTACATCCTCTCGTCTGGCCTGATAGCATCTCAGGTCCTGTGCTCCTCCGTGCCAGACTTATTCTCTGATCACATCGCTCTTCGGTTTCATTATTCTCTACCTGCAAGGTCAAGTGCTTCAGCCATTCGTTTGCTTATTGCTGTGCCCCCTAAATATTGCCCGACTTACATCTTATTTATGGCCTATGTATTCCCTACATTTGACATATCATCAGCTGAACAGTTGTACCCTGATCTCGTATCTGCTACTCATGACTTTTATAGGCTATACGTCTCCCGGCCACACCTCCAGCATCACCATACTGCCCACTCCTGGACGCTGAATGCACGTATACAGGAGGCAAAGGAGGCTGAACGCGATGGACTATTGTTTCAAGCCAACCCAACCCCTGACCTGCTCCATCATTACCAGATGTCTAGGGATGCTTTAGTTGCCCTGCAGGAGTGTGCTCACACTGAGTCTTGGCAGCGGTTCATGGACAGCAACAACCAGCAAACAAGTGTGGCTTCTATGTGGCACCTCATCCGTCAGGTTGTTAAAAAGACACCGGCCACTGCTTGTCATCACACTCCCGCCGACTATGCACAACAACTTGTCGATGCCTGGTCAGAACAATCTACCCCAGCCAGTCTACCCATCCACATACAAGATGCACTCGCTTCCCGTGCTGCTGTCCATCGGCTACGTCTAATGTCTGCTCTGTTACAAGATGATGACGATGATGCAGAGGAGATAACTGATGAGGAGTTGCTCCGTGCTCTCTCTCGGGGTAGAGCTTCTTCCCCTGGTGATGATTGTGTTACTTCTGCTCTGCTGTGCCTACTTCATCAAGTTCCTGGGAACTCTGTACTTCGTAACGGTTGTGTACCACGAGCCTGGACCAGCAGCACAATAATACCCATCCCTAAGCCCGGCACTGCGAAGTTCAGGCCTATTTCCCTTACTTCCTGTGTTTGCAAGGTTATGGAGAGATTCTTACTCAGTTGTCTCATGTACAGACTGCAGGATTGCCTTTCTCCAAGGCTGTTTGGTTTCCTTCCACAGCGGAGCACACACCACTGCCTAGTCGACCTGTACTCTCGCCTTTCCAGGGACAGTGTGGTGGCCTTCATTGACCTTCGAAGTGCCTTCGATGTTGGTAATAGAGACGTCATTTTGGATCAACTGGTTGACTTTGGGATAAAGGGTAATCAACTATGGTGGATTCGGGGCTACCTGAGTAACAGGACCTCCCGTGTGTTTTTCAGTGGTGCGCTCAGTCCTTTGCGCAGTTTTCATCTTGGTACTCCTCTAGGGGGTGTTCTCAGCCCATTGTTATTTAATATTCTGATGCATCGGCTGCTCATTTCTCTCCTTGATATTCCTGGAACTATAATTACGTGCTATGCTGATGATATCTATGTTCATTCTACTTCACCAAGGGATCTCCAGCGGTTTCTTGACTCCTCTGTGGCCTCCTCTTACTGTGGCATTATTGTCTCCCCAGATAAGAGCAGAATATTTACCATCCGCCTTCCTCAATTGTTCAACATTGGAGGGACTGTCATTCCCATGTGTTCCCAGTTCCGCTACCTGGTCGCGCCAATCAATATTTGTCTGATTGTCCCTGCCAGACTTCAAGACTATCCCATTGTCCAGGACTTATTGGGTCGTCTCCAGCGCCGACTTACACCACTTCAATGGCTCTCTAACAACTCCTCGGGTATCTCCATCCAAGTAGCCAGAACCATCTATATTGCTTTTATCCATTCAGTGGTTGATTACCTCTCCCCTGCTTTGATTCAACTTCCTAATGCTACTCTGGAAACTTTAGAAAAATTTCAGAATAGAGCAATGAGAATAATTCTCGGCTGTCCAATGTCAACCAGGATAGTGAACATGCAGCGTGATTTGCATCTTCCCCCATAAATCGAGAGAATTTATTGTAATGTTACTTGTTTTACTGTCAAGTGCCTCCATATCCCACATCTTTCACCCCATTACTCTCAGTTAGTCAGGACTTCTTTTAGACCAAACTCCCCTGTCCCTCCCATACTGCCTGCTGGACGTACTCTTATAAGGTCTGTTTCCTCTATGCTCCTATGCTCCGTAGTTTTAATATAGATATAATGGTTGCAGACGACCCCCCAGGGCCCCCTCTAAGGATGCTACCAACACTTGATGTGAGCTTCACACCTACTTCCAAGTCGGAACTGCCTTCTCTACAGCGACAGGCTCTGAAACACATAGAAACAGTGATGTCCTCCATCACAGATCATACTGCTTCTACACTGATGGCTCATTGTAGGTGGATGCTACAGCAGATTGTTCCGTTTTCTCACCTGACATGGAGACACCTCCAAGGGGCTGGGTTGGCCATCGTCTCTGTAACCACTCTAGCTCAACATTGTGTGAACTGTATGCCATTCTGGATGCTGTTAGTCTTGTTTTTCAACGTGGAGTGAATGCTGCCATTTTTTGTGACTCCAAACCTGCCCTTCATTCCCTCCTTAGTGTTCAGCCAACACACTCTACTGTTGTTCAGCAGATTTTATCGTTTTTAGCCTTATTAATTCATCGTAACTTGACTGTCAAATTTTTATGGGTGCCATCCCATGTAGGTTTATGTCACAATGGTACAGTTGACAGACTCGCAAAGGAACCCTGCCATCTGCCTCCTCATGGTGTTGGACGTCCTCTCTCCCTGACATGTTACCATTCTAGAGTTCGCTCTGCCACCCTCCTCCCTGTACGGCGACCCAGGGATGCAGAGAGGCCCTTCAGCATCTCCATCACCCATTACGAGACTTTATGCCATCACAAATATTCCTACCGTCGTCGAGGCCTCATGGTTCGGAGGCAAAATGTATTCTCTGCTCGTTTGAGGCTTGGCTACCGGCCACCATTGCAGGTTGCTGGGATGCAGGGTGAGCCTCCCTTCACTGAGTGTCGCTTGTGTCGAGCGCCTCGTGCTAACACTATAGAGCACTATGCCCTGGCCTGCCCCACTGTCCGACACTTGCTGCCACGGGGCCTGCCACTTGATGTGGATTGTCGACACCTGCTGAACCATCAGGTTCTGGAAGAACTTCTGGTATGCCACCCTCGTTTTGGTGGATTTAAGTAGGTCATAATGTAAATATTTGTCTGTACGATTGTGCTTCATTCTATTATGTTTTCGTGATGTGTGCTTGTGTGTGTGTGGTTGTAGTCATTGGATTCTCATGAGTCCCGCCTACCCTTGTGTACTGTTGTCTGCCTGTTGACTGACGCTACGGCGCAATGAATAAAAAAATAAAATAAAATAAAATAAAAGTGGTCCCTCCTCGATACCAGACATATAAGAACTTGGAGCTTTCTGGACGACACGTAAACGAAACAGTGCACAAATTAACACACTGTGCTCAAATTACACACGGGTACCTCGAAGAGCCAAATGAATCCTTGGTGTCTCGAGGTTAGGACCGATTCATTCATAAATAATGCAATGTCTATTCACTTGAACACATTACATTAGAGATGTCCAAATGATGTTACTGACCTAAGGAACTATAAACTCATGAATCCAGGATTTAAAACTGTCTAAAAAACATTTATAAATTTCGAAATATTCTAAACTTTGTTCTCGTTTATATAGTTCTTCAGAGAATAGAAAATAGCTCTCTTGGGTTGGAAAGTGAACAATGGCATTGTAATAGTTATTTATTTAATCAATTTAATTAATAGAATTATAAGCAAACTTGCAGCCAGCTACGCTGTATTACTGTCATATTGGTAGAATTGGCTTGATTGTTTGAAACGGCATTCATGTCTTTGATCATTATCTTCACTCTAGAAATTTGCGTGCTTATTATTGTGTGCAATCAAATATTTGAGTTAATATATTTATTCACAAGTCTGTCATTTATTACAGTCTGGTTGCAGTGATTAACGCAAATATGTGTATCAAACCCTTTAAGGTGCATTTAACTCTTCAGGCCTACCAAACTTAATATGAGACTTCAGGAGGTAATTGACGCGGAGGGAGGTTGGACGAAATATTTATAACAAGTAAGAGACACATTGATATACCTGTGTACTAATTTCAGGTGTTAAGCATAACAGAACAATATATTTGTTGCTTATTGTATACGTAATTCAGCGTAGCTGGCTGCAAGTTTGCTTATAATTCTAGTAACAATTTAAATACTCCAAGTGGATGCATCCGTTGTCTTTAGTAATTAGTGATCATCTATTGTTTTAGTTTACTATATAGTATGTTTTATATTAATATATTCATTAATTTAATTGAAGATGTGATGGTCGGTTATAATTAAAATATGATAAATTATGTGCATGATCATGAGCAATAAACAATAAAGAAATAACTCCATTATTATTGATGAAATGACTCCTTAAGTATTATTACAGAAACACTGGATTGACATATTTATATGAATAATACAGAAAGAGACTTAAAACATATTTTTATAATAATCCTAATCTACAGGATAAATACAAAGTTAAAATTTCTGTCGGCCGTTTATATGATCCTTACTAATAAACTAGCATTTAAGTTCATTTTACCACATTTCCTCGTTTGACATCAATTCATGGGATCAGGTTCCATTTTTTTCCCTTGTATTTCTTTCGTAATTATCATTTCAATATGCTATTGCTAAAGGCCAGCAGCAAACGATAGCAAATAATTATATAGATTATTTTATTGCAAAGCTTTGATAAATTTATTAAATAACTATTACAATGTCATTGTTCACTTTCTAACCCAAGGGAGCTATTTCCTATTCTCCGAAGAATTACATAAATGAGAAGAAAATTTAGAATACTACGAAATTGGTAGATGTTATTAAACAGTTTTAAATCCTGGATTCATGAGTTTATAGTTATTTTGGTCAGTAACATCATCTGGTGGTAATCACGAAATGGTTAATGTAATCACTAACGTTATTATTATTATTATTATTTTATT
This sequence comes from Petrolisthes cinctipes, assembly GCA_033782935.1. Classification (NCBI taxonomy): domain Eukaryota; kingdom Metazoa; phylum Arthropoda; class Malacostraca; order Decapoda; family Porcellanidae; genus Petrolisthes; species Petrolisthes cinctipes. Next base: position 2,942,010 of record JAWQEG010001559.1, read on the forward strand.
TGCAGTAAAGGTCATCTCTAATGTAATGTGTTTAACTGAATAGACATTGCATCATTTATGAATGAATCGGTACTAACCTCGAGACACCAAAGGTTCATTTGGCTCTTCGATGCACCCGTTTGTAATTTGAGCACAGCGTGTTCATTTATGCACTGTTTCGTTTACCTGTCATCCAGAAAGCTCCAAGTACTTATATATCTGGTATCGAGGGGGGTCCACTTTTAGGGCTTGAGAGTGTACGTGGAGACAATGCTCTCCCCTTCATGGTGATAGAATAGTGTGTGCATATTATTGGAAACAGGAGAGAGTCCCCAATATTTTTATTCATGAAGTAAGTGGTGAGTAGAAGTTTATATATAAAGTAAGTAAATAATTGGTGATTTTAAAGAAATTCATTTCGGTCTATACCTTCTCCTCGTACAGAGATGTAGCCATTACGGTATACACCTTCTCGTATAGAGCCGGCAAACCACGCGGTTGAACCCACATACACACATATATATATATATATAATTATACCATCTGTCAGACGCTCCCTAAGCTTGAACATACCAGCCTCCCTTCCTTCCCTCCCCCTCCCCCAAAACAACTATTTTCAATTATGAAGTCGCCAGGAAGCTTTCCAGCTTCAAGTCCAACAGATCAACAACCCCAGTAGACTTACCAATGAAAATTTACAAATAATTCTCTGTAGAACTTGCCACCCCACTTTGTTCAATAATCAATGCCTCATTAAATCAATATAAATGTCCTGCAGACTGGAAAACATCTTATATCACTCCAATCCCAAAAAACCCTCCCCACAGTCTCTCAATGAACTCAGGCCAGTTGCCATTACACCAATCCCCAGCCTAATCTATGAGGACTTTATTTTTACCTAGGCCTACTCTCAACTCGGCCAGCTAATATATTACAACAATTTGAAAATGTCAAAACCTCCTCCACCACTCACTGTCTCATTTATATATATATATATATATATATATATATATATATATATATACATACAGTGCTGGAGGTTGAAATTGGCGCGGTAGCGAAGATGTCAACAGACTTACAAATAAAACGGACGAAAAGAATTGTAAGGTAACACTCACCAAAAAATAAGTACATTGTTATTGTGTGTGTATGTGTGTGTGTGTGTTTTTTTTTTTTTTAAATCATGCTTACAATATTTATAAGTACATTGTTATTGTGTGTATGTGTGTTTTAAATCTTGCATACAATATTTATAAGTACAGTACATTGTTAGTGTGTGTGTGTGTGTGTGTTTTTTTTTTTTTTTTTTTTTTTTTTTGCGTGTGGCAGTTGATTGGTGTGTAAGGATCCATCATTAATACCACTACTACTACCACCACTAATACCACTATTACTACTACCACCTTATGAAGTGAAAAAGTCTGTTTGGCAACAACACACAATTTTACTCCACCATCTTATAACGCCCGTGGTAAAACTGATGTATGGTAACCACCAGCCAGCCTACGGAAGAACCAAGTAGAGTTGACAATTATCATTTTTACACCGAACCGCGCCAATATTGTGGGGTTTATAGCGGGAAATGAAGCGAGGATAGATAGGACCTATTAGTGGCGCGGGCCCTCTACCGCGCCAATTTCAACCGCCAGCACTGTACAGTGTATATATATATATATATATCTTGAAAGGAAAAAGATTTCCCTGGCACTTGCATTCATTGACTTAAAGAAAGCATTTGACCTTGTTGATCATTCTATTATAATCAACAAGGCCATTGTAATGAGGCTACATCCTTCCCTTGTGGCATGGCTGTCAGACTTCCTCAGTGACAGGCGGCAAGTAGTGCGGTACCAGGGCTCCATATCCACATTCCAAAACCTTAAATATGGAGTGCCACAAGGCACTAAGATGGGGCCTTTTTGCTTTTTAATATTAATCAATGATGCACTTGAAGACACTCCATTCCACTGGAAGTACAGTCTCCTCCACTCCTGCGTTCACCACATCAGCGTTGCCAATGTGTCTCCCCCTCCTCCTCATTTCGTGTGAACCACCAGTTTCGAGACTCCGATCCGAAACATATGCCAGGGTCTTGGCATATGCTTCGAATCTGAGTCTCATAACTGGTGGTGGTTCGCACAATTTGAGGGACACACAATGGCAACGCTGATGTGGTGAAGGCAGGAGTGGAGGAGACTGTACGTTGACGACTCGACAGTAGGCATCACCGTGGACAACACCTCCCCTGACTATACCCCCTTACAAGACACCCTTGACCGATTTCAGGCCTGGACCACACTCAACAACGTGACTATCAACCATGACAAGACGGTGGTTATGCACATTAACACCTCCGTAACCAACATTATCCCACCCACAGTCACAGTTGGGCCTCACCACCTTCAGCTTGTTGAATCCACCAAAATTTTAGGAATCACCGTGGGCAACAAGTTTAACTGGAAAAAACATGTAGCCACCACCATCAGGTCTGCTACATACAGACTGTACATGTTAAGAAGGCTGAGATCCCTGGGGACACCGGAGAGTGAGCTGAAGAGGATATATGAAATATTTATCCGCCCAAAGCTCACCTATGCCTCCCCTGCAAGGGCTTCCTCCCTCAACCTAACCCAACAACAACAGCTGGAGAAGGTACAAAGGAGCGCTTGCAGGAATATCTTATGTGGCGCTTACTCTGGCTACGATGATGCTCTCGCCACACTTAACCTGCCAACCTTCTCTACCCACCATCAGGACATATTCAAGCAGTTCGCATCCAAACTGCTTGTTCATCCAAGGCATAGAAACCTCCTCCCACCAGATGCCCCCAGACTAACACGTGAAGCTCGCCACTACAACAGTCTCATTCCAATCAAAGCCAGAACAGACAGGTTAAGAAAGAGTCCAATTCCATCAATCGTGAAAATAATAAATAACATGTAATGTTCCTCCCCTTCTGCACACACACACACAGCTTGACCAGGACAGTCTCCCCAACACCCTAATCTGGCCTAAACTGCTCCCAGTTTGCACCTCACCTCCAACATGGGAGGGCACTTTCATTTCTTTGTATGTACAGTTGGCTCCACTTCCGCGTTTACCACTTACCGTTGCTAACGTTGAGCCATCAAGAAATTTGAATCAAGAACCACATCATGAGTTCGGGAGAGTGACTGAATCATTGTGGGTGCATATCATCATCTTTGTTTCTCGAACACTGGTCATCAGTTCACTAACCCTGGCGTTTGTAAGTTTGGCCTAACTTTTGTTACTCTGGAGCGCTTTGATTCCACCAAATCATTCCAGGAAACAGGACCAGGTGAATATATATATTTTTTTTATTGCGCCGTAGCGTCAATCAAAAGTCAGGCAACAAATCATAAGGGTAGACAGGACTGATGAAAATCCAATGACCACACACACACACATACACATCACGAAAACATAACAGAATGAAACACGAGAATACAGATAAAATTTACATTATGACCTACTTAAATCCACCAAAACGAGGGTGGCGTATCAGAAGTTCCACTAAAACTGTTGGGTAGGTAAAACACTCCACTACCAAACACTCTCCTTTGGTAACCAGTAACACAAAGTAATTAATCAGATAATAACTCGACTGCTACTGAGTAATGAAATTGGCTGTACTGGTAATATCTTACACTACTAAGTAGGTGGTATAAGATTTGATTTTATGATACGGTACTAATTTAACAGTTTTAAGATACTTTCAAAGTTTGGGTGCTCCTGCAGACTCTAGCCATTTCTATTATATTCGTCAATTGTCCTTTTTCTCCTTTATTTTCCCCATTCTTGTTCTTCCTCTTCTGTGTCTCTTTCTTTCTCGTATTAGTGTCTTCCAGGATCAGTGTGGTTCTCTTTCTTCCTCTTCATTTACTCAAGATGTTCAAACTCATCCATCACAATGAACTCATGGATATCAAACTTACAAGTGAATTTCATTCCTTTATCTTCCCTAATTAGGAGACCTCTAATACCTGCTCCGTAGGTGTGTATTGCCTGTAGTGATGTGGGTAATACTTTATGGAATTTGGCACCCCCTCGGCCCCAGCAACTCTCTTTCAGTTCGTCAACTGTCCCTTTTTTCTTCCTTTTTTCCATCCTGCATGCAGTCCCACCTCTCTATCACCACCTTCTGGCGCTATATGACCTCGCTGTTGCGGCGCCTAATATCAATCAATCAGTCAATCTTACTCTAATAAATGACTATGAGATGAAAGAAATCCAGATGAATGTGCGTTCAGCTGGTATAGCCGTGTGTGAACGCTATGCTGTAATATTGACAAGATGTATCAATGAAATTCAAAACTTATTAAAAGAACGTTTATCGTTATCAGATTACTCTCGTGTCTACCATGACAAAACAGAGCGACCACAAAAGTATAATCATAGCGACAAAAAATTATAATCATGAAGTGGGTGGTGCATGGACACGACCTTTAAGAGTTATGGATGTTATTGTAATGATTACTCATTTTTCCAAACCACTTGTTTAAGAATTACTACATGACTAATGAATATAGCAATAATTAAATCAACAGTAATTGTTTGCAGCTTATCCTCTCCAACCCAACCCATCTTTTAATCTCACTCAGTAGTCAGTGGTTCGCATCATGATCAAATTTCTGGGTAGCTCGACATTGGCAGTTCTAAGTGGTAAACGTGGAAGTGGAGCCAACTGTACGTATGTATGCATGTAAATGCCTATATATTTATCATTCATCATGTATGTATGTGTGTAAATACCCTTATTCATAATTCATCCCGTATTTTTCAAATTCATTAATCATATTGTACAGTACCCGCAAAAAAAACTTGCACCCACCCGTTGGCAACAGCCAGCGCGCGAGTTAGCCTTTATAGTGTACTATGTGTATTTTCAGCTTTTGGGCTGCCATCCCCTAAATAAACCGTTTATTATTATTATTATCATTATTATTATTATGCTAGGTATTTCGAGAGTATCCACCTGAGATCGCCAGGGTTAGGGTATCATTTATTTCAAGGTAGAAAACCCATCACAACTCTGTTGAGTATTGAGCTAATGTTTCCTCCAGGGTTGTGGTTGTGTTAGTAGGAGTGGTCCTACCATCATTTTCATTTCATTTGTTTTGGGTTGTGGTATATATGTGTATTCGTGTATTTTTTTTTTTTTTCTTGACAAAAAATCAGACAGATAGGTAGGAAGGGAAAGAACGTGTTTGTGATACCGTGGGGTGAGGGTGATTGAATAAAGATAGTTTGTGAGCTAATTTTGAGGGTATTAATAACATTTCCCGGAGTAAGCAGGGTGATAATCGCAAGGAGGCCAGCAGGTGAAGGTAATAGTCCCCTTTTTAACATCTTAAAAGCCTCGGCCTAAAGAGAACCCCTTTCTTTCTTTTCCCGCTACCACTATTTTTTTTTTTTCACAGCAATAATAGAAAGAGGGATTTTGTAAAAAGCTTAAGGTAATATTACGAGCTTTACACTCGACAACACGGAACATACCCTCATTATTGCAATTTGAATCTTAACCTTATCACTAGAACTGCACTGCTCCACTTCTTCAAAGAACATTTGTAAGCGGGCCGCTGCATCGAGACCTTGCAACTGGTGTAAGTATAGTATTGGAATATCCCAGGGTTTCGTTAAACTACCTACCATGGAAAAATTCTGTTGTGAGATTCTAACTGAGGAGAGGGGACTGGATAATCCCAACTCATCCCTCGAATTTTTGTTATTGTTGTCCCATCCTCAATATTCACTCATTAACTGCTGTCTGCCGAGTAGGGGATTTCACTCGGTTAGCTACCCCTAGATCATTCCATTACTCCTTAATCTCCTGTTCTAATTGATACATCGGGTCATCCCAAGATGATACCTTCTCTATTACTTTCTTATAGCCTGCCGGACTAATGGGAATATTCGGGGCACAATCAGACCGACACATACAGTTGCCTTGAAATCCCTCTCAATAGTTTTTCCAATCTTTTCTATATCCCTAGCCAGTCCAATAGGCACTATAGCTGCCCTAATATCGTTGCTTCCGAACCATACTATGGACACATTGTGCTTCCATTCCAGAACTCGGTGCAATCTTTCATCCCCGAAGAAGAAAGTTGCCTTTCCACCGGGAGCTCTAAATATCCTTACCTCTACATCCTGAACATCAAGCGTTCGGGGCAGCTGACTGTGGCCAACTAAAACAACCCAGAAAATTTCCCCTGAGTAGCAATTACTAAAACCAGGCCAAGTTAGCCTAGGGAGTACCATAACTAGCAATATATCCCACTGCTGCCACCAGTGTAATGTTATAACTTTTATGCTATTTGGCGTTTATTACAATCCCACTGGCTGCCCCCAGTGTAGTTCTCGCAATTTTACCTTGAGCATTTTATAAAATACCCTCTTTCTATTTTTTATGTTAGAAAAAAATTCGTAGCATTAATTAATTAAGGGAAATAACAGGTGGTCTTTAGGCCAGTGGTTCCCAACTTTTTTAGCAAATTACCCCAATCATGGTCCTCCAGCCATAACGGCGACCCCACTGGTTTTATGTAGTGTATATAACTATATAAAAATTATAATGTATGTGTTGTATGTTACTATTTTACTGACTAGGCTGTAAAAGCAAAGAGCCAGTATAATTTTCTTGTAAGTCCCACCAAACCAGTACGACACTCAGGGAAACCAGCATTAAACATATGTTATTTAAATTTTCTATATATAAATATAAATATATAAATGAGTAGATTTATATATATATATATATATATATATATATATATATATATATATATATATATATATATATATATATACATATATATATATATATATATATATATATATATACATATATATATATATATACACATATATATAGTTATACATATATATAGTTATACATATATATAGTTATACATATATATAGTTATATATATATATATATATATATATATATATATATATATATATATATATATATATATATATATATATGTTGGTAGGTTCCATGACACATAGGTGGAAATGGGTGGAGTAATAAAATCCTGGGTACACTCCTGGAGTCTTTATTTACGTTTCGCTTATAGCTTCATCAGAATTTAATAACCTATCGAGTAGCCTATAAGCCTTTCGTCCAATGAGACACTGGCCCTCTCACTAGGTTTGAAGTTCGATATGGGTACAAGTAAGAAGAGCTACCTGGATTATTTAGCTAAGAATTACAGGCACAGTGAGAGTGATGTAGACAAGGGATTTGTCCAGGGAGTTCTGTTTTGTTATAAGAGTTTATCTGATGAGCAACACTGTACTATCCCCCCCCTAAAAAAAAAAATATATATATATAGGTATATATATATAGTTATATATATATATATAGTTATAAATGTATATATATATATATATATATATATATATATATATATATATATATATATATATATATAAATATATATATAAATATATATATAAATATATATATATATATAGATATATGTATATAAATATATATATAAATATATATATATATATATATATATATATATATATATATATATATATAGATATATCAATATGTATATATATATATATATATATCAATATGTATATATATATATATATATATATATATATATATATCAATATGTATTTATATATATATCATGTATATATATATATCATTATGCATATATATATATCATTATGTATATATATATATATATCATTATGTATATATATATATATCATTATGTATATATATATATCATTATGTATATATATATATATCATTATGTATATATATATATATATCATTATGTATATATATATATATCATTATGTATATATATATATCATTATGTATATATATATATATCATTATGTATATATATATATAAAGGGTATATTTGAGCAGGAGGTTACGAAAGCTGACAAGTCGAATGCAGTAGTTATCATGAAAAAAGATGATTACATACTCAAAATGAAAGACTTATTAAGTGACGATGTAACGTACTCGAAGCTAAGGAAGAATCCCATTGAAACGGTGAATTCTCAGTTCAGTAAGAAAATGAAAACAGTTTTAAAGGGTAATGATCAACTCATTAAACAGTTCTCCTTCCCTGCCCTACATGTATGGACTCATTAAAACTCACAAGCCCAATAATCCAGCCAGACCTATTATTAGTTCTGTGGGATCCATCACCTATAAATTATCAAAGTGGTTAACTTCCTTGCTAAGCCCTTTAGTTGGCACAATTTCGGACTCCAACATAAAAAACAATGTTGACTTAGTAGAAAAAATTAACAATTTACAGGTAACTGGTGCATTTAAGCTTGTGAGTTTTGATGTTAAATCTCTATTTACCAAAGTTCCTGTTGACGACCTTTTGGAGTATCTTGATGAAATACTTGATAACATCCCTCTCCCTATCACCAAAAATGCTATCTTAAAATTGATTAAGCTATGCATTAAAGACTGCAAATTTGTTTTTCAAGATGAATATTTTGAGCAGAAATTCGGTATGGCAATGGGCAATCCACTCTCCCCAGTTTTGAGTAATTTGTACATGGAGTTTTTTGAGAAGAAACTGCTTAATAACATTTTACCCAGTAATGCGGTATGGTACAGGTACGTAGATGACGTACTTTGCCTCTGGCCATGCACTGAAAATCTAGATAACTTTCTGCCATTGCTTAACAACTTAGCCCCTTCCATTAATTTTACCATTGAAATTGAGGAGGATGGAAAATTGCCATTTTTGGATTGCCTGATTCATAGGGTAGGCAACACCTTTAAGTTTAGCATTTACAGGAAACCAATCAATGTTTTGTCATATATTCATTTTTACTCTGCACACCACGATAAAGTCAAACTGTCTGTTTTCTCTTCTATGTACTTACGTGCTCTACGTGTATGTAGTCCTGAATTCATGGATGAGGAATTTGGATTTATCTTTGACATTGGAGCAAATTAAAATACCCCAAACCATTTTTGGATAAAGCCTTAAAATTGACAAGAACATCATTTTATAGGGTTGAACCTCCCCTACCCCGTGACAATAAAAACTTACTGATATTACCCTACAGTCATAAATTTGCCCAAATCCCTCATCTTCTAAGAACATGGAAAGTTAATGTTGCCTTTTGCAATGATAACACAGTCAAGAAAATGTTGATCAAAAATTCACCCAATTCCTCATGTGGGTGTATCTACAAAGTACCTTGTAAAGAATGTAATATGTTCTATATAGGACAAACTGGAAAAGACCTTTCAACCAGGGTCAAACAGCATAAATATAGTGTTAGGACCGGACAAGAATCTAATGCTTTATTTATTCATATGAGAGACAATAATAATTGTATTGACTGGGATAATGCTTCGTCAATCATGTCTTGTAATTCATCCGTAAATAGAAACATCATAGAGTCAAGTTTGATTAAACACACAGAAAATATTAATATGAATTTGAACAATGGTATGTACAAGTTGGATAGTTTCATCATAGACAAGATTGTTAATAAGATAACTCCAACTGCTATTCCTTGATGACTGAGGATAATCTTAGGTTTAGAGGTTTAGAGGTCATGTCAGGTAAATCCTTGTAGCACCATATGGGTGTATATTGCTTTGAACTCACAGTTCCGATACACTTAATAACTAACTGGCAACCTGAAGGTGTTGCACCTTCAGGTTGCCAGTTAGTTATTAAGTGTATCGGTATATAAGGTGTTTCTCGGCAACCATTCTTCTACATTCTGTATTTCCCCTGAAGATGTGAATACACGAAAACGCTTGGGACTCCGTGTTTATTTTTCCTTCCTTGTGGATTTACGCATATTCCTGGATCACGTGCCACCAAGTGATTTATTTGCATATATATATATATATATATAAAACTATATAATTATTGATATGTCCCCAGTCCCGGGCCGACTGAGTTATGAAAGTAACTTTATTGTCCTACAATTGTCTACCATGAAAATGTATAGGCATATAGGCTAGCAACAAACAAAATCAGAACCACAGTCAGAGAAAAATATAATCATGACGTGGGTGTTGTATTGACGTTTATGGGTGTTATAATAGTAATTATTATTTCCCCTCCCTTTCCTAGAAACCGCCTGGGTAAGGATTACTACATGACTCACAATTATAGCAATAATTTATAATCAATAACTGGTGGTATGTGAAATGTATTGCTACATACAGTTTGTATTTATTTTGCATAATAAATCAAATCCCAAAAAATGTAGCAATGTGGTTTGATTTAGAGAACAGGCGAATATTTAATAAGATGCCAGTTGGCTTCGTTGCATTATAACCTCCGGTGAGTGCGGTAATAATTCTCACCTACTCTAATAATGCTATTCAATCACAGTTGAAGATTTTTCTCCCCATCCCAACCCCTCTTTTAATGATTGGTTCGCATTGTGATCACAAGTGGTTCGGATTTCAAATTTCCCGATCACTCAGCATTGGCAACTCTAAGTGGAGTCAACTGTACAGTGAATATCTAGTATTATCATCAGTTCTAAAAAAATATTGCTGCTTACGAAAAGTTGAGGCTGTGGGCAAGAGTCTGAAGAAGAGTGACCATTGGTCCATTCATTGTGAAGTTTGTCCCACCTGCTTCATTCGGCACCCGATTTGATTCCCATCCTGCCTCACTTGGCACCTTCTTCACCAAAACGTGTGGCTGAAACTCCTCGGCCGCCACCACTAGCAGGGGTCGCTGTGAGAATCTAATGAAGGTGATTAATGAATATGCTCACTCTGTACTTCTCTAATTTTCAATCCTGCTACTTTCACTTCTTTCACTGTCACCTATGATACACATGCCTCAATCGTGCCACGTTTATCCCCACCACTCCTACTCCTGTCATGCACTATTTCATCACAGCAATAAATTAAGTGAACTACCGGTACCTACTGATGGAATTTGTCTGGGTAGAGCATTGGGTGAAATTTGAGAGTGAGGCCACGGGAGGGGGACCATTTAGCAACCTGCACCAATTGGGCCTGAAGAGGACTATACGGCAGGTACGACCAAACACCACACCTGTAACATACAAGAACATTGTTTACTCAGTATGTTAGCCTCTTACTCATAAATTTGATCATTAGAAAGCTTGTATCGTATAGGTTTTATGCGGAAGTGATACCCACAATCAATCAATGCTCTTACAACTAATATAAATTATACAAGTCATGGAACAGCAAGCATTGGCCCTTACCCATTATCAGAATTATTCATAGATGAAAGTCATGCATCGGAGATACAGAAAAACAACGCCTTTTTCTGAAATTTGAGTGAATTGTGAAATTATATAGTTAATAGGAGCAAGCAACCATTAGCTTACACTTGTTATGGCACTTTTTCTGCCAAAGATTTATTATACTCGTGTATCTTTGTGTGTGTTATCATGAGTTTACATCTATTTGCACAACATTTTCCTTTCACCTGTTTTGCATTCATAAACATAACACCTATATTTTCCATCTATAATACGGATATACACTACTGTGCATTTTGTTATCTGACCAATACACGAACAGTCGTAACTGGAACCGTTCCTAATTTATCTTCATGAAAACAGCTATGAAACAAACCTCTACTGATATAGATGTTATCAGTAGGTGGGACATATTAAAAGATTCTAGTGTATTACGGGAGTCACAAAAATATCATTTTAATAGAGGAGAATAAAAATGGTTTGGATGGCAAGGAATAAGGGATTGGATTCCACTAAAAACACTGAGGCTGGGCCAGGGTGTTACGGCCTTACCTTCCTCATATGTCACCACTCCAAACTACACTATTTCGAGTCCCAAGTTCTAAGCTTCAACTGAAGGTTCTAACACCGCCGGGCTTCAATAGGAGTCTAGATAAGGCAAGGGTAGAGCTAGGGACGTCACTTTCGCAAGTATAAACTTGCGAGAGCTAGGGCTCGTAGAACCATCAGACAAGCCAAACGAGACTCCTGGCGATGCTTTGGTTCTAGAATAAATAGTGAAACATCAATTTCCCAAGTCTGGTCCACTGTAATAAAATTAAATAAGAAAAAAATATCTATTAAAATTACCAACATTACTATTAATAACATCAACTATGACGACCCTAAAGACATTGCTAACTCCCTCGCCAGGCAGTTCTCTTTTGCTAGCAGCTCCGAAAATTACCATCCAGCTTTCCTGCCCATCAAGGAAGCATCAGAGCTGCAGCATATTGACTTTGCCACAGGGGATGAATTAGATTACAACAGTGATCTAACAATGCAAGAGCATGTCCAAGCCCTAGGAGCCTGTAGTGGGACATCCCCAGGACCCGATGAGATGATAAAGCATGGTTCCATGATCAAGATGTTGCAGGTGTTTAACGAAATTTGGAGGGGTCACACCTTTCCAAACTCGTGGCACTCTGCACATGTCATTCCCATACCGAGAGGAGGGGGGGACCCCAGATCGACTTCGTCGTATCGCCCAATTGCACTCACAAGTTGTTTATGCAAGGTCATGGAACGAATTGTTAATCGTAGGCTATTGCATTTTTTAAATTCCTGGAATTTGCTGGCTGATGAGCAGTGTGGCTTCTGCAAAGGCCGTCAGACGCTCGATCAGCTAGTAAACCTAGAAGTTCAAATTCAAGAGGCATTTGGCAAAAAAAAATTTTGATTGCAGTATTTTTAGACATTGAAAAAGCCTACGACATGACTTGGCACATGGCCTCCTCAGGAAACTATATGCGATGGGATTACGCGGTAATCTGCCCCTTTTTTTTTTTTTAAGAATTTCATTTTTGACAGAAGTTTCTCTGTCAAGCTTTTTTCGGTCACTTTCTCGGACATATTTGTCCAGGCAAATGGGGTCTCCCAGGGGAGTGTTCTGTCTCTGACCATATTTCTATGTATGAATAATGACATTGAACCAGCTCCTCCTTGAAATCTTAAATACTCACTGTACGCCGATAACTGTGCGATATGGCACCCCAGCTGCAATGCAGAGTTTTCGGCAACTCGGATCCAATTGGCACTGGATTTGATTCACAATTGGGGCCTCATGTGGGGTTTTCAGTTTTCAATAAGAAAGAGTGTAGGGGTGATTTTCACTCATAGGAAGAAGCCAGACGTCTGGCTGACTATGGGTGACAACCCCATACCTATATTAAATTCAACTAAATTCCTTGGACTGCATTTTGACAGTCGACTGACATGGCGAGTCCATGTCAATTAGTCAAAAACAAAATGTTTAAACGCACTTTATTTGCTGAAGTGCATTTCTGGTACCCAATGGGAAGCAGATAGGTTGTCATTGATAATGCTATATAAAGCTCTGATTAGATCTAGAGTAGATTATGGGTCAATAGTGTATGATTTGGCATCTGAGTCTGTGTTGAAAGGTTAGGATGTTGTGCAGAATGCGTGTGTGTCTTGGAGCCCTATGTTGTACTCGAATCGAGCGTCTAGAGGTGGAGTCACAAGTGCCTCCCCTCCGTCTAAGTTGAGACCAAGAACTTGTAATATACAGTGCTAAAAAATCCAGGGTGCCAAGTCATCTTCCCGGGAATGCCTTGCTACGGTAACAGCACCCGGGGGGCCATGGCGCTAGGCCCCTTGCAGAGGAACCGAGTCATCCGTCCGGGAACCCCTGCGCCCCAGGGGGCACTGGCGTGAGGCCAATGGGGACCAGGCCCCATGTTCAGGTACCCGAGTCATCCTCCCGGTAATGCCTTAGTGAGGCATTTACAACTGGTAGGCCATGGCGATAGGCCCCCGGAAGGGCCCAGTTATCTGCCTGGGCGTCGCTTGGCCCCGGAGGGCACTGGCGTGAGGTCCCTCAGAGCAAGACTCCATGAACTCGTAGAGTGTGTCGGTATAGAATTATCAACAATCGATACCCTGGTTTTATTAAACATTGCCCCCTGGGTAACACCCCCTTCACTATTGTGGACTCCTGGTTGCCAGGGGTTAAATCTCGGGTGCCGGAGGTGGAGGTACACCAGAGGTTTCGTGAGATAATTGTTAAACATCTATCATATATCCATCTGTATACCGACGGCTACAAGACGGATGAATGTATGAGTGCAGGTGTATGGTCGACTGAATGCCAGTTAAGATTCAGACTGCCGAATCATACATCGATTTTTCTTGCAGAATTTTTTGCTATTAACCCCTTACGACCGCAATCCCAGAATAGGACTGTATTATGCTACCGGAAAAACACGTCATATTTTAAAGTATGACAGATGTTTAATATGTTCTTATGGGTTTGTAGAGATTGTTTTCACACACCAGAATATGCAAACAGAAGTGTCCTATCGCCATCCAAAAGCGTAGGAGAGCGCGTCAAAATGCGTAAACTGGTGACGCAGACATACCATAGTTACCCCAACAAAAAGAAACTAGGCGCTCGCTAGCGTATTTTTCTAACCCGTGGCACCAATGTTGTGGCTACATGTCGCTTATGCAGTTATTTATGGAATATTAAATTAAGGCGTCAATCGATTATGATGCCGAAATATTTTTTGCCGCCTTAAGGGGGAGATCGGTCAACAGGGGTTAATAAAGCTTTGGATATTGCCCTATCGACGACCCACGATAGGATAGTTATTTTTACTGATTCTTTAAGTTCACTTAAAGCTATTAAATCTTTTAATACAACGAACAATAAAATACAGGGTAATATCATTCGTAAGCTGTTTTGTGCCAATAAATCAATCAAGCTAATATGGGTACCTTCACCACATCTATGGTGTAAAAGCGCGATTTTCGTCCCCTTAATTTAATATTACTATTTTACTTTACTCTGGGAGGAAAACAAAAACCCACAGCCTTTAACAAAACAAAAAGCCACCAGTGTATGCTACTACTCTATCCTATAGCTGAATCAACCTGGTCTGGAAAAAATAACAAAAAAGAGACTGATGAGGAACAGGACAAGTCCAGTCCCTCCTCAGTACTTGGTATACTCTGCCACCACCAGACCAAGTTGACAAGAGGAATCAAGTGAACACACACCGGAAGGGTAGCGTAGCGTTAGTTTATGTAGGCGCGTGAGTAAGCAACCCAGACTAAGATTTTAATGGGGGTACGATCAGTGTTGTAAATTGAGAACCAATATCTATATACTAACACAGTCTATTTGTTATATCGGTGAAGGAAATACTCAACTAATTTTAAACCCGTTTATTCATAATATGTTCACACGAGTACATTATTTATATAATAAGAATACAATAATATTTTCCCCTTCCCTTGTCAATATTTCCTACTCCCCGTTCTGTCAACTAGGACAGGAAGAATTCCGTGTCTCGCTTGTTGACAGAGATCTAAACACTCTTAAATCCACATACCAAAAACAATGACCACAATACGGTCTTTAAAAAAAAATCACATCCTAAACATCAATATCCTAATACATCCTAACATCAATATCCTAATAATATTATTCGAATTGTGAATTACCAGCAATTATTATTAGTATTATTCACCACATGTGTGTAAAGTTGCTCTCCCAGCTGTCACAGTACCGGAAGCAGAAAAAAAAAAAAAAAAAAAAATATTAGTAACTATGTCCTTACGTGAATACACAATATTCTTCAGTTATTTAAATTCAATCACTGGACTAACTGATTTACCACTCACAATATTCACAATACAATAGATTTAAGGGGAACCAGCGAGAGCTCAGCTATTACCTGTCACAATACCGGAAGCAGAATGAGAAGGAAATAGAGAAGGCTACTCCCTCCCCTCCAACCCTCGTGAAACAAAGTAGTGACCAAACGTATTTAATTTTCTGGCATTTCTCTCAGTTCCACCTTTACTGGTGTATATTCAGTTACATAACATTATTGTGCTCAAATACATTGCCTTCTTCTTTGGTTAAAGTTTTATATTACTGTAGTATACATATACAAGGCATGTATTGTTCCGCCAATAAGAAAATGTACTGTCCTCACTTTAGACCCTAACTAATCTAATTAATTTTCTAAATAAGTTACAGTTAAATTGCAGGTAACAACATAGGAATGTTAGGTTCTTAATTATAAATTATAATTATAGGTTATTCCCTGTACTCCAATTAATATTACTTCAAATTAATTTCCTAATCATTACTTATTTTCCTATCACTATCAATTATTCCTTCATTTCTCTTATTTACCTAACTATAATAATTATTTCTATTATTCATCTATAACCTCTAACTATAAACATTATTTGTACTTTTCATTATATGTAAAATTTTCAGAAGAAGCCCAACACCGAGATCATTCGTCATTGATAATCTCGGCCTGGGGCCGGATGCACGAAAGACCTTAGCGGCCGTTAAGTTACCTTAGCCGCCATTTTTGCCCTTAACTCACTATGGTGGTATGCACGAAACACCTTAGCGGCAATTGTGGTGGCCATCTTTAACCTTACGGCTAAGGGAGGTCGAGAGCACCCTTTAGACAACCTTAGGGTTGTGTAGTGGACAACACCACCTCTATACGATACGTATTTAGTACTACTGTTTTGTTTATATCTTCGTGAAGGTGGCTGCTTGACTCTAAATATGGAACTACAGGTTATTTTACATCACGATGTGGAAGTTCAACGAGCTGTGAGACGTGAGCGAGTATACAGAGACAGAATAGACCCATTTGCTTTTAGTGATGAACATTTAATGAGATATTACAGATTTCCAAGGCATGAACTAATAGCATGGTGTGAGAAACTAGAGCCACGCATTGGTCCCAAGACGAGAAGATCCCAGGCTGTACCTACTCACCTACAAGTGCTTGTGACATTTAGGTTTTATGCAAGTGGGTCTTTTCAAAATGTGGTTGCAGATACTGTCGGCCTGAATCAAGCAAGTGTAAGCAGAATCATCAACAGAGTCACCAA
The DNA here is from genome assembly GCA_033782935.1 of Petrolisthes cinctipes. Taxonomy (NCBI): domain Eukaryota; kingdom Metazoa; phylum Arthropoda; class Malacostraca; order Decapoda; family Porcellanidae; genus Petrolisthes; species Petrolisthes cinctipes. The sequence goes on from JAWQEG010001559.1 coordinate 2,958,888, forward strand.
TGTGCTATATAGACTGTCTCTCAGGGAAATCAAAATGCCTAGAGGTAAGTTATTAAATTTCTAACATTGTAGAAGGTTTTGCCCCTAAAAGTCATTGATTTAGTTTAATGGTCTGTGGTTAAACTACAAATTTTCATCCTTTCCAGTTAAATAATTTCTTCGATAAATAAATTAAAGTTGGTAATTTCAGTAAATATAAACTGTATTGCCGGTTGGAATTGCGGTGCTATTACCTTCTTTACCCACTATATTAAACCATCTAAGACACTTTTCTTCTGTGGCATTTTCTTTGGGAATGCCCCATTTTCAAGAGGCATATTCATATGGGGTATTTTGAAATTAGCCCTTACCTAACCTAACCTAGACCACAGCAGACTACCGGGACCAAACCTGGGCAAACTACCGGGACCTAACCTGAGCAAACTACCGGGAAATAACCCTGTGGGGCAAAATACTGATCTGGCGACACTGCTACAAAATGGCAAAAGTCTAGATAAATACCTTGGCTTCCTTTTGGAAAATATTGCTTTAAAGAAATACACCAACTGTTACTAACCTGCCTTAGGACCTATTTAACCTAACCTATTGTCCTTCTGGATTTTGGCATCTTTCAAGGATGTAAATTTTTTTTATGAAAATATAGATATACAGAAAATATTTAATACGGAATTCAAATAAACAAATAAAGCTGATTAGGGTAAGTGGATAAAAGGAAAAAAAATGGATCCTGAGCATTTCAAAGTAATGTAATGCTATTTCTGGTAACGAGTACCGTATGAAGCTTGGGTAAATTTCCAACATTTTTATTTTTCCACCAAATTTTTATTGTACAGAATTTTAATGTGCATTTTTTGCTTCATTAAATGATTATTAAACAGAACAGTAATTAAAACTTTATAGAACTTGTAACTGTATAGGACTAATACGGTACAATGTCAATAGTCTTTTGTACTCTATTCTTGAAGGCCTTTTGTGCATATGTTCATAGAACCAAGAAACATTATATATTGTTTAGATTAAGGTCTGTATTTAAGGTGACAAATAAGGATCAAGTTTCAATTATTGGGCTGTTGCAAGTGCAAAAGCATATTAGATATTTCATTACTGTAATTAAATACAATGTATCTTTCTTAACAGGAATGCCTGAAGTGATAGCCACGAAGCAGAAGTTCTACAGGGTATCCAATTTCCCCAATGTCATCGGACTTATTGACGGGTCGCACATACCAATAGCTGCCCCATCTTTAAACGAGGACATATATGTTAATAGGAAGAACTTCCACTCTCTTAACATACAAGCAGTGTGTGATGCCAACCAAATCTTCCTTGACTTTTGCAACCGATATCCAGGATCAACTCATGATTCTTTTGTTTGGCATAACTGCACACTTTACAGAAGATTCCAGGCGGGTGAATTTGGTGGTGCACATTTACTAGGTAAGATATAAATGTTGAATCATAATTATTACCTCCCATATTTAGTTATATTTTCATGTGCAAAAATAAAGACTGGACTAGATTACTCCAAATAATGTTATTTTCATCACAGGTAGTTAAAGTTCTATTATGGATAGTAAGCATTAAAATATCTCTTACTGTACAATCTACCATATGTATCGATAGCTTTAACACTTTACATCTTCTGGTAACTTGCAGGAAGGGGGTGGCCACAGCAAACTAGTTTCCAGTCATCTCTGTTCAGACATTCTTTTCTATCAACCACAACCGTTCTTTTTCATGTTCATTACTCCGACATTTTGTATCTCCTTCCAACAATACCCCTCTTTTTCATGTTTGTGTCTCTTCTTAATCCAGCTCTACATTGATATTAAAATAATCATTTCTATATTCACTCAAACACATATACTGTACTACCCTCATTTTGGAATGCCTTATTCCCCTTCAACAATTTGTTTATCCCACAAACTTCCTCTTTTATCTCTGTATGTATGTATGTACAGTATGTATGCCTGTCAGAGGATGGTTTCTCTTAAAAAAAACCTGTAGATTTAAGCTAGCCTAAAGCCTTATTTTATCTCTAGGCACATGTTTTTCTATTTTGCATTGCATAAATGTTTGAAATTTATATTACAGAAGTTTATGGCTCATGTTTATGTTTTATTACCATAGTGAAGTAACTGTCAATAATAATATTTCAGAAAAAAAATAATAGAAAATTCAACTGAATAATTTATGACAATTACAAAAAATTATCAATGAAACTTTGGAATTAAACGTGATTCAATTTTTTTGTTTCACCGGCGATGCAATAGCCAGGGTCAGATGCTGCCAATAGAAAGAGGGAGAAGGTGATATAGAGGTGGGACAGCAAGAACGAAGGAATTATAAGGAATGAATGAACAGTAGAAAAATGAAAAAGAGTGACTGGTCTGGAATTAAAACTTATGTTTTTTCTCATCAGGTGACAGTGGTTATCCATTAGAAGAGAACTTGATGACACCCTTCATGCAGCCTGGAAATCACAGTGAAGTAAACTATAACAACAGCCACAAGAGGACAAGGGTAATTGTGGAACAAACATTTGGACTGTGGAAATCAAGGTTTAGATGTATTCATAAGTCTGGTGGTAATTTATGTTATACACCACAAAAGTGTGCAAAAATTGTGTCTGCCACCATGCTACTGCACAATTACTGTATAAGAAGAAGGATTTCATTAATTGGAGTAGATCATGGTGATGAAGATCCTTACAATGTAGATGATCCAGACGACCCTGATCCCCAGCATGAAGGTATTCGTAATGTACCTGCAGGCCAAGCAAAAAGACAAAGGATTGTACAGGAACATTTCTGAAACTAGTAGGTACCATATCTTCTAGCTTGACACCTTGCCTGTTGGAGGTCCAGCACTGGTGTTAGAGCCTCCCTACCCTCGTAAAAATGGGAATGGGGTATTTTTGATGATATTTGTAGCTACTAAATTCATGATTAAATTCCAAATAAGATTAAAAGTGTAAGTTATACTTACACTGGTAAAGGTTTAAGACAAGTAAATTCAAATAATTCCATTTAGGCTGTGTTCCATATATGTATGAATAATCTATTAATGAAAATATAAGGAAATACATCAAAGTACTGTATATGCATGGTGTATTTTTCTTAGCCAAAGTACAATAATATAAAAATAGCAATATAAAACTCCATAGGCTAATTGTATGCTATCAAATGTTGCTTTTTTACTATATAAAAAACAGATCAATTATTATAAGCCAAAAAGAAACAAAAATTAAAATTTTATGGCAAAAACAAACTCAAATAAACATCTTTCTGGAATGAAATCTTATATATTAATATAATACATAACAAAAGACAAAGAAGGGATTATACAACTTAAACTATTCTAATTTCATTATGATAAACAAAGAACCAGACTAGTTATATAAATCACAGTTTAACTTGTTAATGAGAATCATTATGAATACCCTGAGATGAACTAAAATCTTTGTATATGTATGGATGTATTGCTGTACACACACACACACACACCAGACACTTTACAGAAAGAAATTAGTAGGAGAAAATTAAAGATAATCCACTTAACGTGGCATCTTCAATTTTCTCCTAATAATTTCTTTCTGTGTAGTGTGTAGTGGAGTTTGTGTATGTGTATATATACATCCATACATACATACAGTACATACATATATATATATATCATAAAAGTATAAAATTAAATCCTTAAACCTGTATATTTCACAAAAAGCTTTAAGTAAACTTAAATTAATATGTGATAAATATTATACATTATGATGGTAAATCACAGCACTTTAATTAAAAATAAACCACAGCTCTTGAAATGAACAAGATCCTTTCATCACATTTTACTTCTTATTTCTAACAAACAAAAATTAAAATTTTATGGCAAAAACAAACTCAAATAAACATCTTTCTGGAATGAAATCTTATATATTAATATAATACATAACAAAAGACAAAGAAGGGATTATACAACTTAAACTATTCTAATTTCATTATGATAAACAAAGAACCAGACTAGTTATATAAATCACAGTTTAACTTGTTAATGAGAATCATTATGAATACCCTGAGATGAACTAAAATCTTTGTATATGTATGGATGTATTGCTGTACACACACACACACACACACCAGACACTTTACAGAAAGAAATTAGTAGGAGAAAATTAAAGATAATCCACTTAACGTGGCATCTTCAGTTAAGTGGATTATCTTTAATTTTCTCCTAATAATTTCTTTCTGTGAAGTGTGTAGTGGAGTTTGTGTATGTGTATATATACATCCATACATACATACAGTACATACATATATATATATCAAAAGTATAAAATTAAATCCTTAAACCTGTATATTTCACAGCACTTTCATTAAAAATAAACCACGAGATCCTTTCATCACATTTTACTTTTTCTATTTATTCCTCACAATATTTATTTCTTATGTCTTTCATAGTCATTGCAATATCTAATAGGGTTTCACTTATCTGAAGCACCCCATTTAAAATCTGAGTCTGTATACCTAACATTTCTGGTGCTAAGGTCATTTGTCCTACTCTTGATCCTTGAGAAGGAACAGACTGTCTCATTGATGGTTCACTATATGAATGTTCTGCTATTGGTTCTGCTGTACCACTAACCTCTTGGTATGACCCCACACTTGGAATAACTGGTGTACCAATAATAGTGTCCACCACACTGGTAGCAGCTGCACTCCTAATCATAACTGATGGGTCTGCTACGGAGGGCACAGATGGACCTGGTGGTAGCTCTACCGAAGGTAACTCGACCTCATCCTCCTCTTCAGTGTCATGTTCTGGAGAAGAATTCCATAATTCTATTAACATGCAAAATGGTACAGTATGACCATTACAGCATTTTATCACTAACACTTGATTTTCTCACCAATGTTTAGCATAATCCAATAGAAATACTACAGAAATCTGCATCCCTTTATTTCCTTTTTTTAGTTATGTAGAAATCAGGCACCTTATACTGTACTGTATATAATTACCAAATGTAATGATAAAATATGCTGTAGGAATTATAGACATGGTATAGTTATTATACCGTGGTATGAATCATTACAAAAATCACTATTCTATTTACACAGTGTTTGTGTGTGTGAAAGGTGCTATTGCTGTCAGTGGGGAGTTTGCAGTAGCAGAGTGAGTGAAACCCACCTTCACAAGGGAGTATCTCTACAGGGTAAAATGAAGACTTTGGCTGTGGTGAACCCCTCCCGGAGGCATTATTCCGAACTGTATACTGGCTCGGTTCTGGGTTAGGTTAGAGTAATTTATTATTCTATCTTAGAGGTAAAATGATCTCTGGGAAATACAGTAAGACTATTTTTAAGGATATCCTATGGCTAGTTTTAACGATACAGCCCAAGCGTCATTTTCAGGCTTTTTGGGCTTGCACTCACAAGAGCAAAAGGGACCAAGCCAGTACACAGCTCATAATAATGCCTCCTGGACGATATCAGACATGATTGCTATAGATAGAAGTACTATAAAAAGATGACATATTAAAATATACTAACCGCTTGGACCAGGATCACGTATGTCTGGAAGTCCCCCCACTTGTACATCGGCCAGTGTTCCCAGCATAGCTTCCTCCACAGCATTTAACTTGGTTTCTGTAGATGGACCTCCACCTACAAAATAGTTCAAGTAAATAAACTTGCTTTTGAAGTTATAAATAAAAGGTAGCCTACTGTACATGTACACCTCATTCAGTTTAGTCCAAATTCCACGGTTGTGTGAAACTGCAACTTTATCAAATGAGGCACTGCATAATGTGAAACTATAAGTTAAATGACTTTTAACAAAACTTGTATAAAGCACAAATAGCAGTTACAGTCAAGAATTTACAGTTTCATTTGTCCCAATGAGACATGATAAGGAAGCCTGTTGCCTCTAGAAGTTTAGAGAAACCATTGTCACCCAAATTGCCATCAGTGTAGTACTCCCTTAAGGGGAGATTCTCTCTTTGGTAAATTGGTAGGTTACTGCTGAATCCTCCTAACTATGCCATGAAACATAAGATTCCCTTTAAGATTAAGTACCATTGAAAGCATCTCTTTCCTGGCAGTTAGGAGGAATCAGAGACCTTCCAATTTACCAACAAGAGAATATGTCCTTAATATGGTTTGGGTAAGTAATTATATAAAAAAAATGTTGAGTGGTAATAAATTGAACAGCATAGCATTAAATATAATGATGCACAACTATCTATCATCATCCATACCTGTTTCTTGCGAATCTCTTCTTATATCTGCTGCCTTTTTCTTTACAGCTGATCTGAAGTCTGTGAATTTCTTCTTAACGTCTTCTCTAGTCCTCAACACTGATGACACTGAATTTACAAGAAAAGTAATTTCATCCCATGCCTTCCTCTTGCTCTCCGCAGTTATATTCCTTGTAAATTTTTCTCTTAAAACATGTTCTCTTCTTTTCCATTCTGTTATCATTATCATGAGTTCTTCATCATTATAATTGGCACGTCTTGCCCGCTTAGGAGGAGGCTGTTCTGCCATAATATCTTACAAAAATAAACACTTTCACTCAATATATCACAGTATACACACAATGTCCACCTCCCACTCGGCACACACGCGATGAAAATGCTTCGTTTGTTTGTTTTTCTGTGATAAGCTGTCATCCCCACTGATTTCTGATTGGCTTATACGTCTATGAAGCTGCCTTCTCATTGGCCCAGAGAATGTCAGCTGGTGGTCCATAGTCGGATGGGAAAGGAACGAAACAAACATGGCCGACCGCTAAGATCACCTAAGGGAACACTAAGGTTGATGTTAAGGCCAATAGAGCATACAGCCATAGCAGCAACCTTACCGTCCCCTTAGTGAAACTGCCTAAGGTTACCATAACGGTCGCTCCGCTAAGGTCTTTCGTGCATCCGCCCCCTGGCTACTCCGTACCATCTTATACTAATAGCCTACCCTATTACCCGTAAATATTCTAAATAATATATATAATAATAGGGGTGTTACACACGTCCCACCTTCCTTAGCTGGAACTTACTGTGAAATTAGTTTATCTATTTCCCTTAAATATTTAGTTCAATTCCCCCCCATTTACTCTTTACATACATTCCTATTGTCACTATCACTACACCTTACTGAACAACATTAGACACTATTCATCCAAATTTGTTAGTCAGTGTTGATACACTGCCAACTGTTTCTCCTTCAGTCTTTAGACTGCCTTTCCTTCCCGCAGGAAAAAATTCTTTACCCTACCTCACATATTAAAATACAATAGATATTATTGACACATCGTCCAGTCAGAATCCTCGGTCAAGTTCCTTAACCCCGGGAGAACTTCAATAAAGTTCTACCGTCACTATACCCACCCAAGATTATCCCAAGCATGATCTGAGTTTTCATACAATCTATTCGTCCATTCTTTTTCATTCACTCCTCCTTTCAAACCTCTGATTCTGCAAGGTATGATAACCCAGAATGCAGTAAGTGATACAGGGGCCCTGACAACGGCCCTGACTGTATCCTGGAAGATCCCTATGGAAATGGGGGGTGTATTTCTACTCCCCACCATCACCTCCTCTTCCCATTAAAACTAAGTTTCACTTAACACCCACAAATAAAACAAAAATAAAAAATAAAAAAATAAATTATGAGCTTTCCTAGCTCTATTGATGAATGGTGCCCTCTTTTGACTTCAGGACAAATGGAACCATGACATTTTTCAACTTTAACTTTTCAACTTTTGCCCTATTTTTTCTGCTATTAATTTCCACAGTTATATTTACTAATTTTCATTTTTCTCCCTTTTTTCTTTCTTATTTTCTAAATTTCCTCCAGAAGTCTTCTTGGAGGTCGTCTATGACGTGGAGGAACTACCATATCCTCCTCTTCATCTTGTCTATCATTTTCTTTCAATTCCCCTAGTTGTACAATTGGGTCACTGTGGCTCACACAGGGCTTGATTTTTTCTGCAGCCCTCTGGAAGTTTTTCCCCGTAAATGGGTCCTCCACTATATACACCAATCCATTTCTGATCACTTCCACTACCTTATACGGGCCCTTCCATTTTTGGTTCAGTTTGGCACAGGTACCCGGTATTATTGTTTCCTGTTTTACCCACACTAGTGCTCCTTGTTCTACCTTTTCATTTTTTCTATGTGTATTTTCTACTGCACGATACCTCATAAGAGATCCCGTACTTGCTTCTTGTATAAGCTGTTTCAATCTCCCAGTGTCGTCGGCATCAGATGGGATGGTTAGTAGTGGGGCTGTGATGTTGCGGGGCTGATGTCTCCCGAAGAATGCAACATAAGGCGTCACCCTGGTACTGCTGTGGACTGCTGAGTTCATCACAGTTTGGCATTCGGCCAGCATGATAGGCCAACGTTGTGGATAGCCCTCACACAGCTGGGCCAACACAGTCTTCAGGGTCCGGTGCATCCTCTCGATCATCCTGCTGGACTGGGGATGATAAGGCGTGGAGAATAGTAGCTCCACTCCATGCTGGTCTGCCCAGGTCTGCATTTCTTGGCCGGTAAACTCCTTGGTGTTGTTACACAGCAACGATCTAGGGCCGCCAAAGTCTGTAACAAACTGGGTGAGCCTAGCAACAATTCCCTTGGCGTGTTTACTTTTTAGGGGGTAAAACTTGGTGTATTTTGAAAAATGATCTATGATGGTTAGAATATATCTGTTACAATCTGCTCCAGAAGTCATATCAGTCCAATCTATGGCAATTCTTTCTAAGGGTCGTATTATTGGTGGTAATTCTTTATATTGCTGGGAAAGACCCGTAGTATACTTATATTGCTGGCAATTAGGACATTGTTTAATATATTTCACTACATCAGACCGTAATGTTGGTATCACGGTGAAATAAGATTTTTATTATAATTATTTAATTAAGTAAGTAATGTAACTTACCTTACCCGGGTTTATTCGTGGACTTTCGTTGTGTTGGCTCAACGAACGTCTGCAGAGGTTAATTATCCCCTTTTAATCTCAATCCCGTCAACATATATTTATTTACGTGGGTTCTTTCGATGTATATGCACTTATAATAGTAACAACAGAATTGAAGGTGTATGAAACAACCAATTACAATTACTTTACTATATTTATTAAAATCAGTCGTGTACCAACATAAACAATTAATAAATTATTAACACACGCATGCACTTCCACACAGAATAGCTAACTAGCTAATATCGTAATAATCAATAATTACGGCAGTCGTTTTCTTTCAAGGTCCCGTAAATATTCTCGTACTGTTCTCTCGAATATTTTCTTCGATTGTTCAGTTGAATTTTTAACGATAACCTAGCTTACGTTACTCGCTGTGATTAATTAAATCTAACACTGTGTTAATTAATTGTTAGGTGCTATTTCAAGACCTTCCTACTCAATTTACTTTAAATAATATTTAAATGCAATCTAACACTCGAGTTCGGTGTATCTAAAAGCAAGATTCGTTACATAGACTCAGTAATAGATATTATGTCTTTACACCATGAATTTACCATGTCAATAAACAATGTAACACTCGTTACTTACCATAGGTAAGCGGACTCTATGTAAGCTCGGGCTCAACGGCTGAGACCGGATCCCTTCTTACCTTATTACCAATCAATTGTCTGTTGTAATCGATGAATAATATATAAATAACCCTGAAGCTTTGGAAACATATGTAGTCTTACCGAATTATTCAGCTTCTGGTCATCTCTTCATCTCGAGAGACAAAAGGCGAGGTAAGAAAGCAAGGACGAGCAATATATATGTACAGCTCCGGACAGATCAAGGGTTAACACCCCATCCACCAGCGACTTGGTTTGGGCCTCGTCGGATCTGGCAACAGTTGCAGGTGGAGGGAGGGGGGATGTTAGTGGGAGAGGAGGAGAGAAATGTGGGCGGGGCTATATAGGAGGTAATGTAGAGAAGACGTGTGTCAGGAGGAATGAATGAAGCATACACTGTGAACGGTATCGAATCACCAATAGTATAAAGCAGGGTTCTTCAAACTTTTTCAGTCGTGACCCAGTTTTTACTATACCAGTCCTGATTTTGTCCCTTCGAAGAATCTGGTACAGTACCTTGCTGTTGTAGTTGGTTGTGGTAGGTAGCTCGGCGGCGTGGTGGTGTTCAGTCAAGGTTGGAAATAAACTTCAGTAAGTAAAATTAAGACTTACTTTATTTATTAACTCTAAGGGAGTTTGTGCCCTGTCTTGTCTTGTGTTAATGGAGTACAGAGAAGATGTCTTTTGACTGTTTCGATCTTGAGTCCCTGACTAAAGCTATCTTGGTCAGTTTATATTCATTCTGTACTTGATGCCAGTACTGTTAGATACATTATCTGTTTGAAAAAGGAGGAAGGTCTTAGTTGAGCTCCACCCCCTTTCTCTTCTCTGAGGTTCTCTCTCTCTCTCTCTCTCTCTCTCTCTCTCTCTCTCTCTCTCTCTCTCTCTCTTGTGAGTGAAGGTACAAACATCATTTGTGACCTGAGAGCACTGGGTTTGGAGAGATGACAATAAGATAGGGAAAGTTAATTGTCTGAGGGGGATGCAGGTAGGTATAAAAATATATGGGAGAGTGTGTGTGTGTGTGTGTGTGTGTGTGTGTGTGTTTGACCCACCTGGGTGGTATGGCCAGGTGTCTATGGTCTTCAGGTACCTGGATTTGACCAGCAGTCTGGTAAACAGATTGTGAGGTATTTTTAGTGGACCCCTTTTCTTAATGGCTTTTACGGTGTATATCGCTCAGTCCCGCTACCGAAATTTATCTGTCCCCAGATAACATCTTTATTGTGGGCAACAGATGTACAATCCTCGGTAGTTACATATAAGGACTATGAACTAAATAATAAATACAATAAATAGTAACACAATAAATGGGCATCAAGACATTGGCACATAGTATACATAAACGAAAATCAATACATGAGAACATAAAGAAATCAACTTAAAATTAATGTGTTGAGCTAGGTGCTTGTAGGTATATGTATGTAAGCTAAACCTATGCTGATGATTCACACATTAAGGAAGGGTAAGCATTATTGCTATGTTGAGTCTGTGATGGAGCAGTTAAAATATTCTGGTCAAGACGAGATAACACAGTATAACGTCGATAGACCTTCCTAATGCAAAATAAGAAAATCACTGTACAGGCCAAAAGAATCAGACATGGAATTATAAATGTAGGTAGCAATACTTCATGATCCAGATATGGAGGAATCAAATTATCAGATAAGGATGTTTGAATCATAGTATCATTGAGTAGACTCAATAGTTTCACTTTTTCTGAAACAACTGATAATTGGGAGATATTAAACAAGTCGACATTATACGAAATATGTTGAAAGGTGGAAGAGAGTGTCATGTTTTCAAGCAAGTGATGTTTACTAGGTAAGGTAACGATTCTCTTGGATCGTATTTCACATGAATCTGCTGCCTTATAGTAGCCTTTAACCAGACCATGTGTAGTGTCATTAGGGCAGATCAGTGTTACGTGTGTCTCAGCAGGAAAGTATAGATAGTGGAAATTAAAGAAATGACGATGAAAGAGAGTTTGATTAGTATCAGATTTGAAAGTACATGCAGAGAGTGCTTGATGGGTATCCCTTTGACTTAAAGCAATTGGACATGGTGCATCATTTGGAGCTTGAAATGCAAACAAATATGCAGGACAAACATATAAATGAAGATATGCTGCATGGCAATTGAGAAATTGAGCTTCACTAAGCACATCAACAAGAGAATAATCATCACTAAGAACAATATTTATAGGTTGGGAATCTAACATTAAAAGATTATTTTCTACACTCATTGGGAATGGTTGTACTGCATAGCCTGTGAAGGACATCTTACTCTTTATTGGAATAGTAATTAGTATATATTCTGGTGTTAAAATACTGTTCATGACTGTATAATAATATTCCAGATTAGGTTCATGAAATATGGGAGTAAGATGGTAGTTCATCATAGCTATTACAAGTGCATCCTGCAATTGTTTGATTGGTAATAATCGCGAGTTAACCTTACCTAAACCTGCAGTAATTACATCCTTAATTAATGTTTGACATGACTCCCTAAGTCCTTGTACTTGAATTTCAGTTTCCTGCCAACTAACAGATATAAATAGAAGCCTAAGAATGCTATATGAGTTTTCTATTTCTGTAGATAATAGTTGCTGTTGTTTATTTAAAGCATCATAAATGGTATTCAAGTTTTTATCAATGATCTGAACACTTTTATATATTTGCCTGACTACCTTACCCTGATTTACAACTGTTTGTCCTACAACATTCAATTTTTGGGATAATGCCTGCACATCACTATCCATTGCAGTACCAAAGAGTGCCTTAGATATTTCACCTAAAAAATTAACTAAACCACGCTCCTGGCGGTGATGGTGGCTCTGAGCAATTGGATTCTTATGTAATAGGCGAGCAATGTAACTAAGGTCGCTTAATTCCTTCATAGTGCGTTGAACCTTAAAGGACATGACTGAATATAATGCCCTGAAATCACTAAATGCCATCGAGTCATTCCTGTCAGGCAAAACTAGTGTATCATTAAGTATCTGCAATCCTTGCTCAACTGCAGAAAATTTGCGAAATAAATCAGATATATCTTGTAAGGAATAAGAAATAGTAATAACATTTTCCCGTCACCAATATTTTACCAAATTGTTGGACGAGCGCTCCCGGGATAAGCACATCATCATTAGGGACGGTGGTTACGTCAGCGTAACCTTTTGTTGCCGCGAGTATGGCTATGAAAACCATAATATATGTTGAGTTGGGCCACATCTGTAAGAAGAATTATAATCTTTTATTTCTTCGCCGATCGGAGTTTCTGTTTATAATTGTTTATTTTATGATTATCAGTAGTAGAGATAATATTACTAGGAAGAGGAAATAGGTTATGTTCCAGAGATTCTGATTGGTTATTTAGATGGTGGGTTTGCGCGCTTTTTACCAATTTCTTTATTCTGTCTACATGAACAATATCATCCGCCTGAGTAAAATTATGCTTTATGACAATCTTAGTGCCCCTGCCCACTACAGATATAACAGTGTACGGTCCCGTGAACCGAGGCAGAAGTTTCGAAGTTCGATCGGGTACCTGTAACATTACCTGATCACCTGGAGTGAAGGTTTGCGTCTTTGCTTTATTATGCTGCCTTATACGCATTTTATTTCTGCTAGCTTTTAAATTGGTTTGTACATCATGATGAATTTGTTGAAATGCAACTCGCTGTCGTTCAGCGTAGTCGTCCATGTTGTAGCATGGCCTCTGTGTGGGAATTGTTATATCATATGGAAGACGTTTCTGCACGCCAAATATTATTTCATGAGGAGTTTTACCTACTGTTTCCGTTTTTGTAGCGTTTATAAAACAGACTGTCATATCAATCCAGTCCTCCCATGTGGAAGGGATTTTATTTATTGCCCCCAGAAGTACTTCTAATATTTTACGGTTTTGCCGTTCTGCTAACCCATTAGATGCAGGGTGATATGCTAATACAAACGTTTGCTTAATATTATAAAATTCAGATATCTTCTGTAAGATACTGTTACGAAATTCCTTACCATTATCTGAAATAATGGTCTTGGGACATGTAAATGGACATATGAATTTGGATATAAATTTATGTGCAACCTCTTTTGCTGTTTTCGTTTTCAGTGGAGCTACCACCAAATATCTAGAAAAATGATCAACCACAGTTAATAAATAATTCGAGCCCTGATGTGACTGTGGGAGGGAGAGTAAATCCATTCCTACTATTTCCCATGGTTCACTCGGCATTGGATATTCCCCTAATGGAGCTGGTCCAATTGGATGTCCCTTATTTGCATTGCATGTTTCGCATTGAGCGATATGTGTTGCAACATCTACTTTCATTGTATGCCAATAGTACTTCGTACGGAGAGTGGACAGACATCGATCTCTGCCAGGATGTCCTGCTGTATTATGATATAAGGTTAATACTGAGGGAATCAAGGATTGTGGTATTACTATTTGATCAGTTTGAATGTTACGTTTCCTAAGTTTCCTATAAACAACATTATCATAGAGGGAGAAGTTATTTATGCTAATGGGTAATTCCTGACCATCATAATCATCACCTGAGTTTAATGAGTAATGTATTGATTTTATCATCGGATCCTGCTGTTGATGTATACGAACTGCATTGAAGTAAAAGTCTATGGGTGACTTAGAAACTGAAGAAGCAGGATGTCTGCTTAAAGCATCTGCTACATGATTTAATCGACCTGGAAGGTATTTAATGTCAATATGCGGTTGAAATTCCTGAATTGTTAAATACCATCTAGCCAATTTCCCCGTGAGATTTTGAGTTTTCAGGAAGCCCATAATCGGTTGGTGATCTGTAAAAACTTGTAAAGGATATCCCAACACGATTTCCCTGAAGGTACGAAGTGCCCATACTACAGCCAAAGTTTCCTGTTCTGTTACAGAGTAACGAGTTTCCTGTGCATTTAATATTCGAGAAGCATACGCAATAACCTGACACTGACCTTTAGCAATTTCTTGCATAAGGACAGCGCCTAAGCCTAATGAAGAAGCATCAGTACAAATTATAAAAGGTAACGAAAAATCTGGGAATGCAAGAATTGGAGCTGATACCAATTTATTCTTTAGTAATTCAAAGCTCAGCTGTTGTTCAGGCATCCATACAAAATCTGCATTTTTCTTGAGGAGATTATTTAGGGGCTTTGCTATTTGGGAAAAGTTTCTTACAAAGCTTCTATAATAAGAACATAAACCCAAAAATGACTTTACATTAGTTGCATTTTTTGGAGTAGGGAATTCTTTCATTGCTCGTATTTTATCAGATTGTGTATGGAGCCCTTTGCTATTGATTGTATGTCCTAAAAATTTTATTTCCCGTTTAAGAAAGTGACATTTAGACATTTTAAGTTTAAGGCCTACCTGATGCAGCCTATGCATAACCTTCTTTAATGTTTCTAAATGTGAAGGAACGTCCTTTGAAAAAATAATCAAATCGTCTAAATAAGCAATGACTTCATTATTGATATCGCCAAAAAGAAAATTTACTATACGCTGAAATGTGGATGGAGCATTACATAACCCAAATGGCATACGGGTGTATTCATAATGACCATGGGGAGTACTAAATGCCGTAATGGGTTGACTTTTATCATCTAATGCTACTTGCCAGTACCCACTGACTAAGTCTAATGTGGAGAATATAATAGGTTTTATTTCACCAATGTTAGACAAAACATCTCTCAATAGAGGGAGGGGATATTTATCTTTAATTGTAGCATTATTTATTTTCCTGTAATCAATTACTGGTCTAAATTCACCATTATTTTTTTAAACCAAAAACATAGGGCTGTTATAAGGGGAGTGAGAATTCTTAATAATGCCTTCATCCAACATTTCACTTACCATTTCATTTACCATTTTCTGCCTACTATGAGGTAATCTATATGCTCGAGTATAAATAGGTTGAGGGGATGTTAGGGTAATGGTATGCTTTATAATATCGGTTTTTCCTAAGGATTCACCAGGTAGGGCAATCGCCTCTCGATATGTGGCTAAGATGTCGATGAGATTATCACGATAAAGTGGAAAATCACCGCCATGGACCAAATTACTAAGTTGTTCCCTTACATGACTGTCAATATGATTCTCTTCGGTCAGAACCGATGCAATATTTCCTTGTGGTATTTGATCCAACTTCCATCTGTACAGATCACATAGATATGTTCCCTTTTTCACCTGAATATTGGTAGATGTTTTATTAAAGAGATAGATAGTAGCAATATTACTATCATTTACACTGGTTAAAGTAGATTCTAATCCCAGGTTCTTTATTTTCACTGACTCTATTAAGGATAGAACATTAGTATGTGGCTGTACATGAGATGGAAGCTTTACCTTCAATTTATGGACGAAATTTGGAGTTAATATAGTATTACATGCAGCAATAGCCTTTAAGATAATGGAGTCGTTTCCATCATTTGTATTATAAATAGAGTGAACGTTACTTGAACGTAAATAATGGCCAAGACAATCCTGTATTGGAATACATTTATTTTTGAAATGTATTATTTTATATCCTGAGTTAATGACAATATCCTGCCTAATAATGTCTGACAGTCCCAATACACCGTCTGTTGGTAGATCATAATTCCTTATTATATAGAATTTTATGTTTATATGGTTAGTTCCCTTTTCTAACCTTACAGGAAGGGTTAGTTTCCCTATGACCTGTAATTTATTTCCTGTTATGGCTGACAATTCTATGTCAATGGGCTCTATTTTATTATGTAAATGTCACTGGGGATTTAAGTTGCACAATCTCTTAAAGGAATTTTCAGATAACAATGAAACTGCCGCGCCTGTGTCTATCATTAAAGAGGTGTTACAATGTAATACCTGTACAGGGATTGATAGTACATTACCGGTGGAGGCGACGACAGGGTTTATGGGACGTACTACTTTCTGGGATGTTGCCATTTCGAATATTGGGGTGGTCTCGTTTCGTACCTCGTGTTTCTTTGCATGTCCTCTTTCATTCTTTTAAGCACCACACATTCATCTGAGGAATGTGAAGTGGACTCATGTAAATGACAATATTTATTGGAATAAGAATACTTCTTACGTTTCCATTGATAATTCCCCTTAGAATTATGTAAGAAATAACAGTCACTGGTATAATGATTAGTTTTGTTGCAATGTTTACAAAATTTTCTTTGTGACTTTCCTTGATTTGAAGTGGCACTATTATTGAAAGTCTTCGTTTCCATTGATGGAACAACATGTAATGCACGAGGTACGCTCTGAGGGTCTTTCATACTAAGTTTGGAAACTAACTTGATTAGTTTGTCATTAGGACCAAAGGAATGTTTAGGAATATCCAAACGATAAGTTTCTTTTAACAGTAACGTAAATTGGACATATTCGATTAATTTAATAACATTATCGAAGGTAATATTCCCATTATGTACCCAAGGTGAGGACTTTAATGATTCTTTGGCATCTAAGGCTAGGGACCCTGCTAATGCAAGTGCTTTTGCTGGATCATGTGCAGTTATGTTATCTCCAGTTGTTTTAGCCATTCTTTGGACCCATGACAATGACCCATGGAGCTGACCATCTCCAAAAATATCTATGAGTGACTCCCTAAACGTATCATATGACGTTAAGTTATCAGGGTCAGAAAAAGCACTTGCTGTTAGCATATAGCTAGCTGGGCTATCTGGTGCAATATGACCTCGCACAAACCTAATCTTATCTATATCCTGATTAATTTCTGCCTGACAAAATGCATCCTCCAAATGTCGCAAAAAGAGATGAATTCCATATCTTGGATCATCTCCCGTATATTGCTTCAAATAATTAGGGGTTGGTAATACTCTCACTGTTTGAAATTGGTTAGGCATAGCAGGTGAAGTTTGGCTAGAAGGAGTAGGGTTAGAGGCATTAGGAGATTGTAGAGAAGTGGCCATGATTGGAGAAGATACAAGATGATATGGAATACCAGATCGAGTTTTAGAAGGAGATAGGATGGAAGAAGTAGAAGGTGATTCGTATGTGTCGGCACCAGGAATAAGACTTTGGGATACAGGGGATGAATTTTCTAGCCCGTAGCTCAATGAATCATTGGTAGTGGTATTCAATGTTAGGTTTGGGTCGTTTGGATGTTTAATGGGGGAAAATATATAAAGCTCTGCTTCAACTTAATGAAAGTATTCTTTTTAGAAATCAAATGAGGAACCTATAGCTTTCTAACATGTTCGTGAACAAGTGGAAAATAATGTAATGTAATTTGTAAATGTACCTACGTTTTTGTGTAGAGTGATGCTGCTACGATGGTGACGACGTGATGACGAGGTCGAGCTGGGGTGTTGCCTGACGAGTCGATGTCGTGAAGATGAGACGATGTTGAAGTGATGAAGCGAAGATGATTAGTTAGCTCGCACACTAACACACTAACAGTCGTTATTGAAGTGAAGACGATGAACGTTGACTTGCCTTTACGAGAGAATTTACGTAAGAGGTGTCAGCTTGAAGGTGATGGAGTGATGGCGTTGTCCTTACGAGAGCATTTACGTAACAGGATCGCCGATATGGTAGTGATGAAGTGATGATTGTTTGTTGTGAAGTGGATGAGGTCCTCCTTGTAGGTCGCGTTGTAGTTATCTTGGAGCAGGAGACCTTTGTAGGTAATTTACTTGTGGCATAAATCTCCCTCGTTAGAGGTCGTAAGATTATCACCACTGAAGGAATTGCTTGAGAGAATTTACAAGTCAATCCTTACTTGTTCTTGAACAATGTTAGTCTCTGTACTCCTGTGAAATTTTGACCTTGCAATTTGCCTTATTGCAAAAACACCGCTGCCATCAAAATGTACCAGTCCTGATTTTGTCCCTTCGAAGAATCTGGTACAGTACCTTGCTGTTGTAGCTGGTTGTGGTAGGTAGCTCGGCGGCGTGGTGGTGTTCAGTCAAGGTTGGAAATAAACTTCAGTAAGTAAAATTAAGACTTACTTTATTTATTAACTCTAAGGGAGTTTGTGCCCTGTCTTGTCTTGTGTTAATGGAGTACAGAGAAGATGTCTTTTGACTGTTTCGATCTTGAGTCCCTGACTAAAGCTATCTTGGTCAGTTTATATTCATTCTGTACTTGATGCCAGTACTGTTAGATACATTATCTGTTTGAAAAAGGAGGAAGGTCTTAGTTGAGCTCCACCCCTTTTCTCTTCTCTGAGGTTCTCTCTCCCTCTCTTACTCTCTCTCTCTCTCTCTCTCTCTCTCTCTCTCTCTTGTGAGTGAAGGTACAAACATCATTTGTGACCTGAGAGCACTGGGTTTGGAGAGATGACAATAAGATAGGGAAAGTTAATTGTCTGAGGGGGATGCAGGTAGGTATTAAAATATATGGGAGAGTGTATGCTCTGTGTGTGTGTGTGTGTGTGTGTGTGTGTGTGTTTGACCCACCTGGGTGGTATGGCCAGGTGTCTATGGTCTTCAGGTACCTGGATTTGACCAGCAGTCTGGTAAACAGATTGTGAGGTATTTTTAGTGGACCCCTTTTCTTAATGGCTTTTACGGTGTATATTACTATGATATCCTTCTCGTTACACATACAGAAAGATCTTTTACAAATGACCAGAATTATCAACCTAAGAAAATACAAGGCCAGAAACTGAAAAGCAATAATTATGATTAAAAGGCATTCTAACCAGAATTATAAACACTGCCTCACCTACCCCTCCCTATCTTTCTCTCTCATTATCTCTCATTATTATTCTATTTTATTCATGTATTTATTTTTGTGAGCCTGCGACCCTGTTTGGAGGAATTCGGGACCCGTAATTTGAAGAACCCGGGTTTAAAGAAGTGCATACTGCATTAACGTAGGTGGATATAGGAGAGAAGAAATGTGATGATTTGAGGCAAGGGTGAGGGGGAAGAGGGTAAGAAAAATGAAGGTGATTAGTTGAAAAGTAATAACAAACAAACTTATACTCACTAACTTGCCGAGACCTAGGATCACTGTCCGGCTAAACACCCACCTGGAATAAAAGTAACACGTACCACTAATACACTATCGTCATGTAACTCCGGTTGTAAATTTATCCAATTTACAATTATGGTGATGCAATATACGAATTTATACAAATGACAAGATAACTTACGGGGTGTATTTTGTTTGTCATGCCTCGTAACGCCTATCCTTCCGTATTTCCCCACTAATGGCCATTAGTAAAAGATAATACTTAACCTGGATGGCGGACCGTAGAGAGACAGCATAGGCTATGTCAATAAGATGACCAACCCTCCACTCCGTGTTAGGTATAAAGTTTGTCGGTTTATCTGGAGCACTATAATTGTTGTTGCTCGTCTGAGAGTATATTCTCGACTGCCGGTCACTGACCTTCACCTTCATATTCTACCCTCTTTTCGTTTTCACTAGTTCTCGAGATAATTGTAATCTCCAAGTTCGAAACAGAGTATTGTATCTGAAACCCGATTAAATATAAACTGATTTAAACTACCCATTACCAATATTATATACAATTCTACTATACACTATATACAGTTTCTTAAATAAATCTCCTCTGTGGGAATATTTTCCACACACTAAACGCTGAAAAATACTTACACAATAACTGAATAAGAATCATGAACCAGAATTCTCTTTGTTAAATGAAGCAAATGTGAATACCTTCATATTATATGTGTCAAGTGTTGATACCAATAACACACTTCCATTTCCCCCGTATCTACCTAACAGTTTATAATCGTCGTGTCAAATATCAAGGCTCTCATTATCCCTCATATGATAGCAACCTTGTAATATTCTGAATACTTTTAATAATAGCCTGTTGTATTGAATATAGTGAACACGTGCTGTTTGGTAATTTTCTATGAATCCCTCGGTATTTCATCTGTTTCTAGGTAGCAATTTTTTTTATTTTGGCAGATAATATTGTGAGCAGAGGCCAGGGAGATTGCGTTCGTCTGGCACCCACAAGCTTGTCAACAGTATTTTTTTTTTCTTCATTAATTAGAGACTGACGTTGACTCTAGTCTCTTTAGCTCACATTAGTTTTGATACTCGAAGAGGATTATGAGTTGGTTGAAAACCACTAAACTGGTAAGGGTATTGAAGACTGAGGGTGGAAATATTCCCTCTCCTACATGTTGTCAGTCCTCAGTCCTCGATTCACACAGTCCACACACAGCCATGGCCCAATCAACACCTCTACTTGCTAACACCACTTCTCCTGCCGACCGTCTTGTTGGCAGGGTGAAGTGGTTCAACCATCTTCAGGGCTATGGCTTCATTACCGCCAACAAACAGGACTACTTCGTCCACAGGGAGGACATCCTTCTCTCTGCCGCCACCACCTCACCACCATCCTTGAGGGACGGAGAGGAGGTGTCCTTCACTTTGGAGGAAAGGAGGAAGAGCGTGGAGGCTGCCACCGTAGCCGGACCTGATGGTGGGCAGGTTCTGGGCTCACTCCACGCCCATGGGAGGAGGTCGGCCGACGTCCAACCACCTCTGCTGCGACGGCAGCAGCAGGCAGACCTCGTCACCGTCTGCACTAAGACTGCTGTTGCCTTAGCTGCCGAGGGACTAGGTCGTCTGTCCGACATCCTCCAAGACGTCTTCAGGAGAAATGGCTTGCCACCGATCGCCATTTCTCCTGAGCTACAACCACCCACCACCACCACTACCAAGAAACGAGGCACCAAGAAGGGACGGGGGAGGAGCAGTGCAGACGAGGCACCTTCCCTGTATCCGGCCCACCCCCGTCGCCGGTTAATGCTGCCTCGCCCACTCAACCGGGCGAACAGTGGGAGGGCGCCATCGCCACCACCACCGTCATCGCCACCACCGCCGTCATCGCCACCACCACCACCGTCATCGCCACCATCACCGTCGCAACCACCTATGTCGCCACCACCACAGGAGATGGAGACGGAGGAAGACGACGACGACAAGGAAACCAGGGCCTCCACCACCACCACCGGAAGTGAGAGTGAACTGGAGGACGAAGGGGAATGCCGGAAGAGGAAGAGGAGGGGGAGTAAGGACAGTAAGACAGCTGAGCCACCAGTCCCACCGAAGTATGTCAGTGTACGGTGGTATCTGTCTGCTTCACCCCGCCTCGACCTCTTCCGGCAAAACACCAAAAAACACCAAGACCCCGACTCCTTCCAGTTCAGGGAAAGGTGGAACCGGTCCAACATACCTTCCAGACCGGCACCTTTCTCAAAGTCCTTGACATCAACTAACAACATCATCAACATCAACAGCAGCAACAACAAATAACACCATCACAGCTACCACCACCACCATCACCACCGCTACCACCACCATCACCACCGCTACCACCACCACCACCACCGCTACCACCACCACCACCATCACCACTACCACCACCATCACCACCGCTACCACCACCATCACCACCGCTACCACCACCACCACCATCACCACCGCTACCACCACCGCTACCACCACCATCACCACCGCTACCACCACCATCACCACCGCTACCACCACCACCACCTCCAACACCGCTACCACCACCATCTCCATCACCACTACCACCACCACCACCACCGCTACCACCACCATCACCACCACTACCACCACCATCACCACCGCTACCACCACCATCACCACCGCTACCACCACCATCACCACCGCTACCACCACCATCACCACCGCTACCACCACCACCACCATCACCACCGCTACCATCACCACCGCTACCACCACCACCACCATCACCACCGCTACCACCACCGCTACCATCACCACCGCTACCACCACCACCACCATCACCACCGCTACCATCACCACCGCTACCACCACCATCATCATCATCACCGCTACCACCACCGCTACCATCACCACCGCTACCACCACCACCACCATCACCACCGCTACCACCACCATCACCACCGCTACCACCACCGCTACCATCACCACCGCTACCACCACCATCATCATCATCATCACCACCATCATTTCCGCCGCCACTACTAGTCGACTTATACAGAGGATACGAAGTAATAGTGATGCCTTAATGCCCTAAGCAGGTGATAGGAAAAAAAACCTAACAAAGAGGAAGAAGAAGAAAGTCAGTCCTGATGACCTGAAGATGTGTAAGGGGGTGCAGTCAGTCAGTTCACGAGGCAGGATGTATATGGAGATTCACACTAATATCAACCTTGTAGCAGAAAACAGTAAAGACCAACACGGCATCAAATACAACGGTGTGAGTACTGGAAAGGTGTTGTATGATGGGAAACACAGGATTTTAGACCTTAACACGTCTACAATAAAGTTTAATTTTAAGAAATGTTGAAAATGGTTGCCAGCTTCTTTATTAACATGTTCGATGAAACCTAAACTGTGCATCCCATGCATTACTTGATGGAACTATTACAATGTTTAAATAATTATGAATATAGTTCTCTCGCAACTCATGACAGATAAAACCAATAGAACCTCTGTCACCAACATTATTATGTTATGTGTGTGTGTACTGGCTTATATATGTAAATATATTACATGCACACAGAAAAGAGAGATACACACAGAGAAGAGAGGTACAGAGCAAATAATCAATTTTGCTACCAAGAGAAAAATGACAAAACAAGGGTTTCATAGTCAAATTCCAATCATTCAATACAACAGGCTATTATTAAAAGTATTCAGAATATTACAAGGCTGCTATCACGTGAGGGATAATGAGAGCCTTCATTATAAACTGTTAGGTAGATACGGGGGAAATGGAAGTGTGTTAGTGGTATCAACACTTGACACATGTTATATGAAGGTATTCACATTTGCTTCATTTAATAAAGAGAATCCTGGTTCATGATTCTTATTCAGTTATTGAGTAAGTATTTTTCAGCGTTTAATGCTTGATGATAACCATTTAACTTTATACGAAAAAAGTACCGCATACAATAATGTTACCTCAGTTGTTTTTGTATTACATCATAATATTAAAAAGTTAATCTTACATTTAATGATGTCAATAATTGACACGAATGTCGGTATATAAATAATTGATAACCGGCTTCCACTCATTTTTCACCTCCCCAAGAATAATTCCTCACCTCTCTTGTATAGGCACCCCCCCCCCCCCTACCCTCCTCAAATCCCTTCTTACTTCACCCTCCCACCAGTGAACGGTTCGAGCAAGCAGAGCTCACAACTAGTGTTTCGGGGTTATCTCGGCCAACGTTGACAACGCTGGGTGGGCCTCACGGGAGTGTGACTTGCTGTACCTTTCTTCGATTCCCATCAAGAATTTGAGCTTTAGTATGCTCCCTTATTTGTTGAATAGTTTGTTGAAATAACCTTATATGATTTACCTGATACGGAGCACCTCCCCAAATAATTTCCTTATTCTTACAATTCCAAGTTAAGCTTGATTTACTTATTATCTCACAACCCAGCAAAATTTCCCTGTCCAAATATGAATCTGGTACTACAGTTACCCACTGACTACTTACTCCCTGATCTCCCACATGGACTTCAATCTGCACCATACCTAGTACCTTAAGGTGCTTTCCCGTAATCCCAACTGGATTAGTTTTACCCTTAGTCGTATCTATTTGTAACCCTAGACGTTTAACAGCACTCCTCTTAATCAAGGTTATGACACTTCCGGTGTCAATAATAGCTGAACACACCTTACCATTTACTATTATATCAATGACAGGCGATAATTCTTCCCTTGTTGTTCCTGTTAGATTTCGGGTTTGATGATAATTAGAACAACCAGTACCATTATGTGGTGGAGGGGCATACCGCATAAAACCTGGTCTATACGTAGCTTTCCCAGGACATGTGGCACTATTACTCCAACAACCAGAACGCAAGCTAATAAAACATTCTTCTTTTTCTGGTTTGCTCCAACAATCTTTAAAGTCATGAGTGCTCTTTTTACATCAAGCGCAATATTTAGAAGTTGGGGCTTACCCCCAGATGACAACTTTTCCATTTTCAGCTTTAGTTCCTATACCATCTTTGCCAATTGTACTACTTCACTTTCTACTGTATTTTTCTTCTGATTTTTGTTAGGTTCATTTTTCCATTTGCATGTCTGCCTGTGGCAACATCTTAATTGGATCTCGTTTTTCCATCTTTAATAGTCTCTCATTTTCTACTCTTTTAAGAAAATCCCTTAGGGGAATATGATCATCCATGAAAGATTCTAGCCTATCCCTATTATTTTGAGAAAACCTTGCAACAACTTTCGTTTTATCATTCTATCCCTTTCTGGTAACTGTTGACCTTGAAATCTTCCCTGTATTGCTGCATAATGACACTTATATTGATGGGCAAAGGTTTGCGGATTCTCCATCCAATCATACTGAAATTTATCACTTTGTCTCCTAGGTTGATCAAAATTTAATTCCACTCTAAATTCTCTCGTGAAATAAGTTTTCAGATCACCCCATGTAAATAATTCTCCCCTTTTCTGGGCAGTATGTATTAAGACTGCTAGATCATTGTCTACTCGGGACTTCGCTACTTCCACACGAGTACAAGAATCTTCTGTGCACCTCTCAACTGCCTCAAAGAACATTTGTAAACGAGCAGAGAAATCCAAGCTCTGCAATGTATCTAATTCAACTTTTGCGATAACACGTGGTTTAACTAAGGTTGGAGTAATGCTCCTTGCGGGGTTTGGTACATTTGGATTATAGGTTACGGTTGACAATGGAGGGTGTAATACAGGGGTTGTATTTGGGCAAAAGGTTACTGGTGGTGGATTATAAACTGGTGGTGTTGGCTGAAAAAACTGAGTATTGAATCTAGGAGGAACTGAAGATAACTGCGGTCGTCTGACTTGCTCGGGTATCATCAAAGATGGTGAGGATGGAGGTGTAAATTCACGCTCAATAAGAAGGACAAACTGTGCCTCTTCCGGCCTTTCCAACTCACCCACTCTTTGCGTTAAGTTATTAATTTGCTCCGTCACTGTTTTTAAATGATCCAAATCTTGTACTTTCTTTGCTATCCCGGTCACTTGTTCCATTAATAACTTCAATTCCTTCATTTCAAATCTTACTTCGTTATCTATCTCCTGATCCACTGTTTTTTCGATTGTTCCTACATCACCAACAACCACTTCACTCTGTACTTCCCCTGCTTTTGCCATGGTTTCTGCTCGAGTGGCATTACGTTTTAAAATTTTACTTGTAATAGTTCGAATTTTCATTTTCCCCAATTAATTTACTTTAATATATTTTTTTTTTCCCTTTTTAAGGGGACACCACACTACCTTACGTCATAAAAAACGAGAAGCAGAAACTAAAAAAATTTTCGCATTAAAATAATCACCAAAAATCAATAGTTACCCCTATATACAGCCACTTCTCCATGCTCTATAGTCTAGGCCATGCCGAAGAGAATGGAAGTATAGAGCACTAACTGAAGCATTTCCTAGTGATTTTAGTTTCAAAGTGATTTTTTTGTATTTTTTTTCAAATTTCTCCACTAAAAAAGCAAACAACACGAAGGGTATTGACGTTTTGTCAATGAATATGATTTACACGTGTTATACGTATATATGAGCACAGTTTACAGTTTGGATTTCGATCTAAAAGGATTATTTTTGTTTTGGCGAATTTTTTCCCAAACGTTTCTGGCGAAAAAAAATTTCAACAATTTCAGGCGAGGAATTTTCCCATTTATAGCAGTGATAATGGAATTTTCGCTCTGGAGCAGTGTTGCTAAATATCAGAGGATAGTCCACATAAATCTTATGCAATTCTGACACATAGTTTTTTTTTTGTTAATTTTTTACAAAATAATTTTAAAAGTGTTGGGAAAAATATTATTTGTTGCTCGATTGTAATGAAAATTGGTCAGTATATGTAAAACCAAACGAGGATTACGATGGCAGAAAGCTTTTGCTTCTAAAATTAACAGGAGCGCAGATAGGGTGTTGGAGTGTGGTGTCCTCTTAATCTCTCATCACTATAAAATGAATGGGCACGGGCACCGGGTGATCGATAAACAAGTACCTGAGCACCGTCAACCGTCAGTTCCCGAGGAACTTGACTGTGTCCTACTATTGCTCTCTTAACTATCATACCCAATTCCACGGATCTCCGCTAAAACAATTTCTCTGGGTCTGCTTGATCCCTCCTTAGCTGGCACCAGTGTAGAAGCGCGATACAAGCGTGTTCGCGATACATGATACACCCATGGTTGGTGGAATATACCGTAAGGGCTGAAAGTAGTTCAAACCAGTTTCACCAGACACAACATCCTGTGAAATGTGCTGATCTGACAGCATGATGGGAAGTTTCCATGCTGAGCTACTGATTGCTAGATTCACTCTGTAATTATCTGTATGTTAATCTCTATGCTATAATCAACTGCATATTGTCATCTTGTATGACGAGAAAGGGACAATATATAATTACTCACATTATTCTTATATAAACTTGTATCTAACACGTCTATATTTCATGTATAAGCTAGGCATTGTCAACACCATCGTTGCAATCTGTCACGCACGAAGGGTGTGGTACGTGAGGAAGGATCGAGAGAAGAGAGGCGCACTTGGAGCCCGGCCATGGGCTAGACCGCTTGGGAGGATGGAGTCCTGCCCTAAGTGAGAAAATTCACCTCCTACATAATCTTAAAGAAACACAAGATGTCTGGTATAACCTGTAATCTGATATACTTCAGTAAATAGAGACAAGTCCACGAGTTTACTCTAAACCTTGAGTAATTAACTTAATTCCCCAGGAAGACAAGAGTGGTAATTCAGACAACGAGTGGTAAGTTGACTGAAGCCAACAGGTCTACACCTGGTGGTAAGTGAAAACCAGTCTAACTGATAAATGAGAGTTCTTTGGCAGGTATCTCCACAAGCTGAGGTGGACGACCCACGAGTACATGATGGTGACAGTCGGGTGGGGTCTCCACAGGCTTGAAGAGACTCACCACTGTTACATGATGGTGGCATCGGTAAGGGATACGTAACATTCACAGTGTCCTGTTTATTTATTCTATATTCCAACAGAATACAGTAATAGTATTGTGTACACGAGGGCGGCTTGGGCGCTTTCCTTCTTGGCAACACTGACGGAGCGAGACCGAGCGATACTAGCTGGGGGTTGCCAGCTAATGGTGGGCTGTGTAACCTAACCTACTTTAATTAGTCATTTTCCCTGTGTGCTTTTCCCAGGGAAAAGGAGGATTTGTCTGTTGTGGGTACTCTCATCTGGGAAGGAACAAGGACGGACTTAAGGAAGGGTGAACCAGAAGAGTGAACGGGAGCTGTGAGAGGAACGACTGGCCAGCGTTTACTTTGGGGGTGTGTGGCATCTACACATTCCCTTACTACGTGTGCTGACCATCTGTAATCTTCAAATTTTCCACCAGTTAGTTATTTTAATTCTATACACATACACAGTGAACATATACACACAATAGTAACATGTTGTTGGGGTATTTTTGTATGCTTATGTATTTTTTATAATTTTTATTATATGTTGTGGTGAGTGTATAGGAATTAATTCTAACGGGACATGTTTAAGAAATTTAGAACGACAAAGAATATAATCCCAGGGGATTCACCTGAGGACTCAGACAGTAGTAGCAATTTTGAGGGGTAACTAAACTTTCCACCTACTCCCAATACCACTAATATACAAGAGCAATTGAGGGGAACAAATAGTCCAGTGCCAGGGCAGTTAAGAAGCGGATATCAGTTCTGTGTAGAGGGTATAGTGACGTATCAGAGGAAACACGGGAAAACGTGTGGAAGTTACCGCCAAGAGGACGTGGAAAGCTTAATAAAAATACTACAGTTGTACAAGCTACAATTTCAATGGCGACTGCAAGCACCAGTGCTGTTTGGGGATCAGTCCCTAGTCAGGCGACAGGGCAGAGTGTCACTAACCCTAGTATACACGGCAATTTGGTGGTGGGTCGCGTCCACGTAAAGTAGCCAGTAAAGGTTATGAGAGCATTTACAGGTGAGGATTTAAATCCTAAGTTTGAGGGTGATCCTGCCAAATAAATAAAGAGGTATACAAATGAGGTATAGCCTACGATAGAGGAATGTATATGGAGACTCGAGCAGTCTTTCGTGGAATACAATATTACTGATGATAGGGGCAAGATAGGATACGAGGACCAGGGTAGTCTGCAAGGCAGAGGAGTGCACCGCTAAAAGTTGCAGGCGCATGGGCGGGTGCTATAAGTAAAGATATACAGGATTGTATAAAAAGATAAAAAATGGGCTAAGGATATTAATGGGGAAGACTGGATGAAAGTCGACGAGGCGCGTGATATGTGTGATTATTGGTATAGTGAAACCAGCACAGCTGGATTGCTATAGAATACGCCCCTTCTCCAGCCCAGGCCCCGTATAGGCATAAACTGGGTTGGAAGGGTCTATTCCGTGATGATCATCAGAAGTAAATCAAAATTCAAATCTGGCGCTGTACTGATAGTGGAGCCACCTGGTGGCGTGATGAGGTATTAAGCCCGCTCTGCGCTCGAAGGCAATCGGTCACTCTGTCGCGGAACACGTACCTGTCAACATCTTCGCTCCTTGCTGTTACGCTATGGTATTGTGTCACGTGTTCTTGCTATCGTTTCTTTTGTGTTCTAGTGGCTGGTCTGCTTTGCAGATGTGTAGTGTGTGTGTGTGTTTTAGGAGTGATAGGGTGTGTTTTGGGTTTTTTTTCATTTTTCTAGGGCTGAGTTTTTTCTCCTCCCTAGGCGAAGGGGGCTCTTTTGGGCCTCCTTTTTCGGAGTTTTTCCCCTCCCTTCCCCCCTCTCACCATTCCTCCTGCCACTAGTACATTTATTTGGAGTTTTTTCTCGGGGTTTCTGGGTTTTTTAAGCGAGGTTAGCGTCCCCACGTGAGGCCCTTGCCTCCCCACGTGGTGTGTGTGTGGGGTCTTTGCAGCCCCCTCTTGCCTTCCCCGAGTATTGTGTGAGCCCTCATGGTTGGGGGGGAGTGAGAATTGTGCCCAGGTTCTCACTTCCTCTCCTGTGAGGGTTTTTTTAGTGTTTTTTGTGTTTTTCCAGTGTTTTTTCCTGGGTTGTTGCAACTCAGGCTACCGGGCCCCCCCCTCCTTCGGGATCCTTCAGACCGGGGGGCCTCGTTCCCCCGCTCCATGTGGCGGGGTCGTTTCTGGTTTTACGTTTTTTTTTCCCTGGCGGGTGCGCGTGGGGTTGTGGTGTTGTGTTCCAGGTACCCCGGGTGCAGCGGGCTACTCCCGCACTACTTTCTCCTTGTTTGGTGTTTTCCCGTGTTTTACAGTGTTCCAGTGTCTGCACGTGCTAACCCATGTTTGTGTATTCTTTTTTCTCCCTCAGCCTACTCGTGCCTTATGTGCTTCGTCGGGGTGTACTGTGCGGGTCTCCCCTGACGGCCACCTGCACTGTTCGCCTCACGCACCCTGCTTCACTCCCTTGGGTTACGACCCGTTGGCGTGTGGTGTGTGCCGCCCCTGGGCTGAGTTGTGTCGGGTTACCTCCCCTTCTGCCCGCTCCAAACTCCCCGCCCTTGCTTCTCTTCATATGGCTTGGACGAGGGCTAGGAGAATGGCCCACAAGCGAGACGGTTCTTCTTTGTCGTGGGTGGACCCGATTTTGGGAACGGACCTGGGTTTATCCAGGTCCCGTTACCCTTCTTCCTGTCTCTCGGAGTCTCAGGGGCTAGAACCTCCTGAGGCCCGAGAGATTGAGCCTCCTTCCCTAGATGGTACTACGACTCCTTCTCGGGGCTTCTCCCCCCGGGAAGCGAGCGAGTCTGTCGCGCTGGTTCCCCCGACTACCTCACCGGTACAAGGGCCCAGCAGGGAACCTCCAGCTTCGTCGCCCTCTACAGCCGGCTCCTCGGGTCGCTTTAGAGGATGCAAGCGTTCGGCAAAAAGGTCCCGCCACTCCAAGAAGTCCCGGGCTCGTCGCCGCTCTCCTTCCTCCTCGTCTTCGTCTTCTTCATCCTCTTCGTCTTCGTCGGGTGACTCTCCTTCGCCCGCCCGCAAATCCCGCAAGGGTAAGCGGGGGGAGGCGAGCCCCACGTCGAGGAAGATCGTGAATATCTTCCATACCCTTATTCCTCACGCCTTTCCTAGGGTTCCCACCGCGCAGCCTCCGGCTGTTGCTCCGGAGCCCGCTCCTTCTCTCACCCTTGCCCCTCCTCCTGCTTCTGCTCCCGTCGGGGGCGCGAGTCCTCCCGGGGATATGGGAGTCATTCCCGTTCCTCCTTTATCTCCGGGACTCGAATCTCCGTCGGGGGACGTGGCTGAGGAGTTGGTTACCTCCGCACCTCCGTCCCCGTCTCCCCCTCCTGTGGGCGACGGGTACCTTCCCTACTCTTGGGCTCTCCTTCCTCCTTCCTGGACCCACTCTTCGGAGGATGGCAGACTGGTGGCTTGGTCCCCGGACACGGCTCAACCAGACATGTGGACCCGGAGGGATGATGTCCTGGTGAAGTGGGGGGCTGATGAGAAGGGCGACGCTATTCCCTTCTACAAGGTCCGTCCCATCTCAGCTCCTGTACCCACTTCATCGAGAGTATCCTCTGCGGCTACCCTGGACGCGATGGGTTTTCTGGTGGAGTACAGCCAGTTGCAGTTGTCCGAGGCGTGGAGGATTGACCGCTCCCATGGGAACACGGCAGTCCTCCTTTCCCCGGACGCGTACTTCCCGGGGGATAAGGGCGAAGGGGACCTGGACATTCCAGCCCTTCTCTTTAAGTCCCTGGACCACCAGAAGCACAGCGCGGCCAGGAAACCCCCTCCTCCGTCTTTCCCCGTCGTCCTCCCTCATTCCCGTGCCCCGCCGGGTTTAAGGGAATGCCTGTGGAAGACGGAGAAGGAGCCTCCGGTCCCCTATCAGCTAAAGGAGCCCGACGGTAAGTTGCGGCAGGCAGAGTCTGCGGCCAGATTGGAGTTGGCCCACACCATCTCCACGGGGGTGGCCGCTGCTCTGATCAGGGACTGCCTCAGCACCCTCACCAACACTTACCACGAGATGTCGGGTCTACAGCTAGCGTGAGTACCTTTACTTCTAGTGTTGTGTTACTTGAGGGATACGGGGTAGAGGGTCTCTCTGTTACTCCCGGGTCCTTATCCCCGGGTTCGCTCGGTTTTTTCCTTGTTTACCCCTTACAGTGACACCCTCTCTTCCATGGCCACCGTCATGGAGAGAGTCGCGGCAATGACGACCCACAACATGCGGGAGGAGGCGAAGATCTTCGCCGAGGCGAGACTGGCAGCCCGCCAGGCGGCTGCGAAATCTGCGCCGGAGATGGCACAGACGCGATTTTCTCCTCTCTCCCAGCGGTAATTAACTTACCAAAACCTTCTACCTCCAAGTAAGTACCTCTCGTTAATCCATTTACCTGAGTTATTTTTCACTGGAGGTGAAACTGAAGGAAAATTCGGTCCTCCCCCTTTTTTCCTAATCAATATGTTTGTCCGTAGGCCACGTGCCCCACAGCCATCCAGACCGGCCTACCAGCCCCGAAGGCCCTCCCAGCCTTCCAGACTACCGAGGCCTTCTTACCCCACTCCCCCGAAAGCGCACAACAGGTTTTTCCCAGAGGGGCCAGCAGCCGTTTCGGGGGAGAGGGCAGGGCTCCAAGCCCTTCCAAAAAACCTAAGTCCTCCTTCACCCACCCCTCCCAGAAGGACCGCTCCACTTGAGGGTCCCACTCTGGGCTGCCTCGCAGGGTGGTCAGCAGCCTGGCCCTCCCACGGCTGGGCAGCAAGGGTAGTTCGACAGGGCCTGTCCTGGCCCTGGATAACTGTTCCGGTGAGTAACTGTGGTGGTTAACTTTCCTAGTCTGACATTTCTGATATATGACATATTCCTACTCCTGTCCTTGGGTTCCCGTTAGGTCAAAATCAGAGTTTCCCTTTGAGGTCAAAATCTCTGCCTCTGCCCATCATTCTACCCTCCAACCATCCCCGGGTCCCTCGGGTCCCGGGGCTAGGATTAACTGTACTCTCACTGACACCTGTCTTTTCCCGTTATAGCCACTACGTCTACCTCCTGCCTCAACCAAAGAGTCACTTTCGGTCGCCCCGCATGTGTTAGAAATGCGGGAAAAAGGGGTAGTGGAGCGGGCGACGGGGAGGGTCTTTCTTTCTCGTTTATTCACGGTCCCCAAAAAGGACCAGGGAAAAACGAGATTGGTGATGGATCTGAGCAAACTAAACAAATTTGTGAAAACCTTACGTTTCAAGATGGTTTCGGTTGCTCAGGTCCGCACAGTTCTAAGGAAGGGAGACTGGTTAGCATCCCTGGATCTCAAGGATGCGTACTGGCACGTCCCGATTTACCCCAGGTTTCGCCGTTTTTTGGCCTTCCAGGTGGGGACCAAGACGTTCCAGTTTACCAGGCTCCCTTTCGGTCTTTCTTTAGCTCCTCGAGTCTTCACAAAGCTCGTGAGGGTGGTGGCATCCCGTCTGGCAGAGGCGGGTGTCCCCACCCTCATGTACCTGGATGATTGGTTGCTTCACGCCCCTTCCAAGGAGCAGGTCGCAAACAACGTCAGGGTAGCGAGGGGAGTGCTAGAGGAAATGGGGTTCCTGTTGAACATCCCCAAGTCCTCTCTCACTCCCACTCACAAACTGTGTTGGCTGGGAATAGAGTGGGACTCTCTTTCGGCCACCCTCTCTCTCGCTCCAGACAACGCCCGCCGGACCCTCCGCCACGTCCGCCAGGCGCATTTTTCCCGTACTTTCTCTCGCCGCCAGTGGGAATCATTCGCAGCCCCTGCAATGCCCCTGGGACGACTGAAACACAGGAGGCTGACGCGGGAGGTAAACCTCCACCTTTCCCCCGCACACAGGGACCTTCCCAGGCAAGTGTCCCCCTCTCTCCACCGTCTCCTTCGCCCCTGGCTACGTCCCGGTGCCCTGCGTCAGCGGGTCCCCTGGGTGTTCCCTCCCCCGGGGATCACGGTGGCGACAGATGCATCGGACGTAGGCTGGGGGTACCAATCTTGCCTGGGACATCAGCGGTGCGGGGGATGGAAGGAAGGGGAGAGGCTACTACACATCAACGCCCGGGAGTTGATGGTAGCGAGGGAGTGGCTCAACAGACACGCACAGTTTGCCAGGTTAGGCGTCCGCTTCGATATGGACAATGTTGCGGCCGTGCAGTGCCTGCAGAAACAGGGCACCGCACGGTCGGAAATTCTCCTGTCTCTGTCAGAACAGATTTTTGCGATAGCGGCCAAGAGGTGCATTCACCTCTCGGCCCGCTATGTACCAGGGCAGGAGAACGATTGGGCGGACGCCCTATCCAGGTTCAAGGGGACGTCAGTCGAGTGGCAACTGCGTCCCCTTGTGTTCGAGTCTCTCTGCCTTCGCTACGGGACACCGGAGGTGGACCTGTTCGCCTCCCCATCCACGGCCCTACTTCCTCTGTTCCTAACATTCTCTTCCAGAACAGAGGCGGGAGGCCCGGACGCCTTCACAGAGGACTGGAACAGGTGGGGGTATCTCTACCTCTTCCCACCCCCAGCTACGTCAGTCCTCCTGAAGGCGATCCTCAAGCTGCGCACATTCAGGGGGAGGGTACTCCTCATAGCCCCCCTCTGGCCAGCGCAGCCGTGGTTCGGAGAACTGTCCCGGTGGTGCCCTCATCCTCTTCAATTGGGATCGGCGTGCCTCTCTAGCACCCTGTCTGCACCACTCCAAGCGTCACTGAAACTACACGCTTGGAGTTTCTACGGGGAGTCCTCAGCAAAAGGTTCACTAAGGAGACAGTGGACAAGATGTTGAGGGCTCATTGTCAGTCGTCGGTGCGACAGTACGAATCGTGCTGGAAAAGATTCCAGGACTTCTTGCGAAGACACCCCTCCATGGTCATCTCGGAGGACACGGTCCTGGAATTCCTCACGTGGCTCGCCGATTCCACCAACAGGGCCCCGGCGACGGTGCTTGCACATCACGCAACCCTGTCTGATCCCCTCCTCCTGGGTTTTAACATTAAGGTTTTGGAGAGGCCTCTCTCTCTCCTGAGGATGGGGATTCGGGCGGGGACCGCACCTCACCGGGCCCAGACTCCCTCCTGGTCCCTTCACCGCGTCCTTTCCTACCTGACCTTCGAGGGGGTCCCTCTGGAGGTTTGTCACCTCCTCCAGAAAGCTCTCTTCCTGCTTGCCTTAGCTACAGGGTACAGGGCATCTCAGTTGGCAGCCCTGACCCGTCACACAGCTTTTTCTTCCGTATGCCCTAACCTTACTTCCTTAACTATCTCCCCCTCTCCTGCTTTTCTAGCTAAGAACGAGCAGGCTGACAACAGGATTGGCCCTCTTGCAGTACCCTCGTTCCTGAGGGATGGAAGTTTCCACCCCCTCTGCCCAATCCACGCTTTTACAGCTTACGTGGAGGCGACGAGAGGGGCTTCTCCGGACTACCTCTTCTACAACTCTAGGTCCGGTAACCCTCTCTTCCCTAGGTCAATCGCTCGCCTTCTCTGCCGAGTGATAGAGAACGGGGATCCCGGACACGCCCCGAGGGCTCACAGCGTTAGGGGCGTGGCCGCCTCCCTCGCCTTCCTCAGGACTCACTCGGTGGAGAGGGTTAGGGATTAGGGGGGTTGGACTTCCACTTCCTCCTTCAGGACGAGGTATCTGTTCCACTCGCTCTCCCCTACCCCCTGTGTGGCTATGGGTACTCCACCCTCCATTCCCCAGGTTCCCCGCGGGAGACACATGAGGGGGAGGGGCCGCCCAAAGAGAAAAGGTCAGGCGACTTAAGTCCCGTCACTATCACCCCATACTTCATCCCCATCATGTACAGCTTCATGCTCATCCCCATGTCTCTCATATGTGTACATATGGTGCAGGTGAAATAAATTATATTGTTACGGAATTCTTGAGTATTCATTCTCCAAAAAATTACTTTACTATGATGAGTGACAGGATATTTATATATTAAACAAGGATAGCTGCATCCTTGTGTCCTCCTTCATCCCCTCGGGATCGCATTACCTGAGCCGGGGCCATAGCCCTCGCTCAGAGGACTTTAATAAAAAGGGGGGGGGGGGTTCAGGGTCACCCCTCCCCCTCCTCTCCTAGACCCGACCCCTCGAGTCTGCCTATAAAGACTTTTGTTGAGTAACAATTCTGGTCTATAACAGAATGGTCTACGGGTTATATGTGATAAGCTACTACACTCCCACCACGGCTACTCCCCTAGCCAGTGTTGGAAGTTGCTTTAGCTTCAACCTCACCCTGCTCGGTTATCTTTCTGACTCTCCGCTCTCTCGACCGCTCTTAACTAGCACGTGATTGCCTCCACCTCACCTCCCACCTACCGCATCGCATGCATAGCAATCCAGCTGTGCTGGTTTCACTATACTTATAATAGTGCATTTGTCGCGGCTTCTAGCCGCTTAAATTGTATTTATTGGTTGTGAAACCAGCACAGCTTTGACTGACCCACCCACCTCCCGATGCGGCAGGCATTCACTTTCTTTCTCATTGGAGTGACCGATTGCCTTCGAGCGCAGAGCGGGCTTAATACCTCATCACGCCACCAGGTGGCTCCACTATCAGTACAGTGCCAGATTTGAATTTTTATTTACTTCTGATGATCGTCACGGAATAGACCCTTCCAACCCAGTTTATGCCTATATGGGGCCTGGGCTGGAGAAGGGGCGTATTCTATAGCAATCCAGCTGTGCTGGTTTCACAACCAATAAATACAATTTAAGCGGCTAGAAGCTGCGACAACTGCACTAATATTACATAATTGGGGTAAAGCGGGATTCGCGTAGGCTATGCGGATGCGCGTAGGTAACAGAAGAGGACCAGAGGAGAGTCCGTAAAATGAAGGTTCAACAAAGAAAGGGAGTTTAGCACTTGATAGTGTAAACAGATGTCACTGACAAAAGGTCAGAAGGTGGGCAGTAAAACAGATGTAACCAGAAACAGACTCCACCAAGGTAACATAATTTGGTGGCAAATTAAATAGAGAGGAAGTATTTAGAGTCTATATTTCATGCCGTTTAAGATAAGTAGGAATCCTATTTAACATGTTTCAAGTGTAAATGCTCATTGTTGTGCATAGAAGCATCGAGTTATGTGAACTCAAGCAGTAGGGTTACATAGAAGTAAACAGAAAGGTAACAAGGTAACGAGTACTAGCATGTAACAAGCAAACTCTTGTGAGATGTACGACTTTGCCAGCCGTATGATGTTGTCCTTGACTCATACCTCTCAGTCAGTCAGTATGGCACAGTTGCACAGTCTGGTTCAAGAATTAAGTAGTAACGCAGTAAGAATAACCGATGTTCCTCGAATAATCTCTCATACAATGTATCTATTACAATGAAGGAGGAATGGGTAGTAGGTTATTCAATTATATGGAGTATATGAAGTACAAGTACAAGGCAGTAATGCAGTCAATAAACAAGGTAGGTAGGACGTACAGTCAAATACAGTTACAATGTGTGTGTGAAGGAAGCTTATGGTGTAATACATAACAGTGTGTGATGGACTAGTGAGTACATGGAATTTTGACCAAAGAAGGGGTGAAGGTGTATACAGAGGTCAAAGGGTTATACAGAATCAAAGATAAACTTGTATTACAGTCAGTTCCAGGGACGGAATGGAAGATTAACAGTTTACACAATTTATACAGTTGTAAAGTCCTGTGTTAAACTAAAACACTAACATACAGATGCATGGGAGTACATAGGGACCGTAACTGTCTTGTAACAGGTTGACGACAGCTAACGGAATGTTCTGTTCCACCCAAGTACCATTGTTTTTAAAGGTTGACTAGCATGGTCATACCGGGGTTGTCAAATTCATTTACCCCAGCGGGCCACATTTAATTAGGGTATACAGTACGCGGGACAGATTATTATAAACAGATCGATACCACTTATTAAGGAAGTAATATAATAATAATAATGGATTAATTAAAATAATAATAAGAAAGAACGGTAAATTTTATCTACAATTGTGTTTACTTGTAAAGTCATATACATAAGGCAGGCCGACTGTCTGGAGCAGAAAATATACCACGGGCCGCGTGTTACACCCCTGGTCTATGCAGTTAATGTTACGTAACTCCGGTTACAAGGGGAGGCTGCAGCCAATGATAAACAGTCCAGTCACATGAATAGAATTGAGGAGTACTCAATTTCGGAGATACAGGAATCTCGGGCAATACTTAATCAACCTTTCTTCCTTCACGTCACTCATGTGTACCAAGTCAATGCATGGAGTTGTGGTTTTCGATGGATTGATATATATATGATATATTGGGGAATGTATTGTTCGATGGGGAATGGGTGTTGGTACAGTGAGAGGACCAGCACGCATAAAGTATGTACACAGCAGGTCATATCGCTAGTGAAGGTGATCATGGAGATTACTCGAGTGAAGTACTACGGATTGCCATAATTTGGTAGTAGCTTCCAGTAATATTGAGTACAGTAAGCGGCTTACATTCACGTCAATAATATGATCAGTGAAACTTGCACTGGTGGAGATAGTATTGTTGGTCGTCGTGAATTGTGGTTAATTTTTAGGTGTCAGTATTTCTCACAGGAGTTGTAGCCTGAGTGAGATGACACGTATCAAAAATGATGGCTCATCAGTGAATGAGGACTAAGCACGAGTGCCTCTGAGCATCATTTGGGATTTGTGTGCTCAACTGAAACAGTACTCTTGGGTGTACTCATATGAATGTCAAACATGTGGTTAGACATGTTCTGTCTCCTACTTATGCAAAGTCAAAGTCAGTCATAGTTAAAGCTATAGTTATAGTTACAGTCACAAGTTACAGTACTCCAAGTTGCCGAAGGAATAATACAAGTTTAAAAGTCAGGAGGCATGACAGGTTTCACAAGAAATGTAGATGATCAGGATTTAAACGGCTTAGGTAGCACAGTACAGGGTTAGTTAGAACCTTGAAATATTTTGTATCAACATGTGTTATTCTATGTATGTAATTGCCATGTCAATTTCAAATGTTTATGCAGTTTCAATGTCTTGTGATATATGTTGTTCAACATGAATGATGAATGCTAAGTATTATTGTTGGTGTTGTTGAAGTTTTTCAAGCTGTCTGACCGAGCAGCCCGAGCTCTTGTCATTTATACTTTATTCTTTACAAGTTTGAATATGTATTTAATATATTTGATGTGTTTACCAATATTCCAGACAAATGTCCAGATTTTCATGTGAGGAGTTTGTCTTGTGAACAGGAGGTAATATAAGACAGCCAGGGATATATATATATTGAGGAAGGAGATGTAGAAATGGTAAAAACGCCAGAGAGATTGGGTAAGCTATCTCTTAAATTCAAGGGTCCCTATATTGTAAACAGAGTACTGGGAAACAAATTAGTAGTTCATGAATAACGTAGCAGATACTGATCACAGGGTACATGCAGATTGTATCAAGAAGGTTCCTAGATAGATGATTCCAGTGGAAATTGGGACAGTATTATAACATGAGACAGAATTGCAACTAAAATCGTCGGATTTGAGAAATCAAGTTAAGACTGGGGGAAACTCAAAAGGTAAAGTGGAGTTGTTACAGTTACAGTTGCAGGGGAATCATTAGGTAGTACAGACCTAACTTCATATATCATTATATTAAAGCGAGAAGCTCCACCTAGTTATATAAAACGATATAGACTCCCACGTTCTCAAGGATAAATAGTAGACAAGACTGTGACAGATATGTTAAAGCAGAAGTTGCAGGTTTGAAGCTAAAACTTAGTAAGTGGCAAGTGCGAATTCCTGAAACAAAAGATTAAATATTTGGGGCATGAAGTAGAGAAATCGGGAATACATGTGAATAAGTATAAGGTAAAGGCTATTTTAAGGTTTCCAACACCGACCAAGGCAAATCATGTGCGATCATTTCTGGAATTAGCAGGGTACTATAGGAGTTTAGTACATCAGTTTTCTAGCAAGTCACGCATCAGGAGGTATATGCCATAGTATGGGACTTGAACCATTTTCGTCCTATTATATTTGATTACTCTATTACAGTTTGTACTAATCACTGTCCATACCTCGAGTTGTTCAAGGGGAAGAATATGACCGGGAAGTTAGCACGATGGCACTTGACTATTATGGAGTTCAAGCCTACTTTCAGTTTTATACTGGGTAAGATTAATGTAGTTGGAGATGCATTAAGTCGCCAGACTGTGAATTCAGTAACCACATTAAATACAATATCCCCACAGAGATTAAGGAAAGAGCAAAGAATGGACCCTATGTGGAAAATGGTAATTTTTGGTCTAGACTCGGGGGAAGAGATTGATGTTCCAGGGTTGCCTCGGAGAACAACAGATTTTATCCTTCAGGGTAATATGGGCAATAAGGTAACTGTATTTGAAGGGGAAGGACAGTACAGAATAGTAGTGCCAGAGTCTCTTATAGAAACAGTATTAAGGCTTCTTCATGATGCTCCTCAAGCAGGTCATAGAGGGATGGACTCGTGTTTAATTAATTAAGGGAAGCTAGATCAAAGTATTTCGGGATGAAGATGCGAAAAGACATAGAGAATCATCTTGAGGAATGTGTGTCTTGTGCTTGGAATAAGGGGACTACGTGACAACCAGCTCCTCTGCAAATATTTCCAGTTCCTGTGAAGCCTTGGGATGTGGTTGCAATAGATGTGTTGCAGCTACCTGCTAACCATTAGAGATTCAAGTATTTGTTGACATGTATGAATCTTTTTCAGCAGAATTGTGATGATAGCTCCTTTACTATATAAGACATCTTAACCTAGGGAAGATGAACTCTAGAAGTAATTTTAAGTTACAACCCAACAACTAGGTACTACACTACATGGTTAGTTGTAGGGATGTAGGATTAAGGAATTGTATGAATGTGTATCATATATTAATCCCATGTATACATATTTAACTTAAGGAGATCTCATAGCTTATCCATTGTATCATTCACGAGCTCAACAATTTATTTTTTTTTTTTATTATAAGTCATCAATAGTATATATTTCATCTTCTATATATTGTATATACAGTACTGTACAGTATATGTTACCATGTCAAGAGTCAATCTAATAATCAGGAAGGCTAAGCACTGTTTAAAAGTAAATTTAATGCTATTGTGAACTGCAGGGACGTAGTTGTTTCAGCGTGGCCGGGCAATGTATCCGCTCCTGTATTCACGTTCGCGATACATGATACACCCATGGTTGGTGGAATATACCGTAAGGGCTGAAAGTAGTTCAAACCAGTTTCACCAGACACAACATCCTGTGAAATGTGCTGATCTGACAGCATGATGGGAAGTTTCCATGCTGAGCTACTGATTGCTAGATTCACTCTGTAATTATCTGTATGTTAATCTCTATGCTATAATCAACTGCATATTGTCATCTTGTATGACGAGAAAGGGACAATATATAATTACTCACATTATTTTTATATAAACTTGTATCTAACACATCTATATTTCATGTATAAGCTAGGCATTGTCAACACCATCGTTGCAATTTGTCACGCACGAAGAGTGTGGTACGTGAGGAAGGATCGAGAGAAGAGAGGCGCACTTGGAGCCCGGCCATGGGCTAGACCGCTAGGGAGGATGGAGTCCTGCCCTAAGTGAGAAAATTCACCTCCTACATAATCTTAGAGAGACACAAGATGTCTGGAATAACCTGTAATCTGATATACTTTAGTAAATAGAGACAAGTCCACGAGTTTACTCTAAACCTTGAGTAACTAACTTAATTCCCCAGGAAGACGAGAGTGGTAATTCAGACGAGTGGTAAGTTGACTGAAGCCAATAGGTCTATATCGGGTAGTAAGTGAAAACAAGCCCAACAGGATAAATGAGAGTTCCTTGGCAGGTATCTCCACAAGCTGAGGTGGACGACCCACGAGTACATGATGGTGACAGTCAGGTGGGGTCTCCACAGGCGTGAAGAGACTCACCACTGTTACATCCCCTTAATTTAATATTACTATTTTACTTTACTCTGGGAGGAAAACAAAAAGCCACCAGTGTATGCTACTACTCTATCCTATAGCTGAATCAACCTGGTCTGGAAAAAAAAAGTTGACAAGAGGATTCAAGTGAACACACACCGGAAGGGTAGCGTAGCGTTAGTTTATGTAGGCGTGTGAGTAAGCAACCCAGACTAAGATTTTAACGGGGGTACGATCAGTGTAAATTAAGAACCAATATCTATATACTAACACAGTCTATTTGTTACATCGGTGACGGAAATACTCAACTAATTATGAAC
Source organism: Petrolisthes cinctipes (assembly GCA_033782935.1). Lineage (NCBI taxonomy): Eukaryota > Metazoa > Arthropoda > Malacostraca > Decapoda > Porcellanidae > Petrolisthes > Petrolisthes cinctipes. The sequence continues at coordinate 3,000,671 of JAWQEG010001559.1, forward strand.
CCGTTTATTTATAATATGTTCACACGAGTACATTATTTATATAATAAGAATACAATAATATTTTCCCCCTTCCTTGTCAATATTTCCTACTCCCCGTTCTGTCAACTAGGACAGGAAGAATTCCGTGTCTCGCTAGTTGACAGAGATCTAAACACTCTTAAATCCACATACCAAAAACAATGACCACAATACGGTATTTAAAAAAAAATCACATCCTAAACATCAATATCCTAATACATCCTAACATCAATATCCTAATAATATTATTCGAATTATGAATTGCCAGCAATTTTTATTAGTATTATTCACCACATGTGTGTCAAGTTGCTCAAGGGTTTGTCACTAAATGGCGGCTTCTCCCAGCTGTCACACATGGAGGTATAATATAAAGAAGGCGGCATGACGTCACAAAGGTGAAGCCAACTCGCCATTGGTCGACGGTCTCCCCTACCCCCCATTGACTCAAAACAAACCTCAGCTGATCACGTCGGACCATCAACTTCACCAACATTCTTTGCCTTTTTTTGTAATAATGCCGGCGTGTTCAGCATATGGGTGTACCCAGATAGACAGGAGTCTTTCTACTACATTTCATAGGTATGTTAAGAAAGTCATACAGAAAAATATACGACAGAAATGGACAAATCAACGAAGTGAAATTCATCACCTGCCTCACATCGTGACACCCATGTCCTGTAGAATATTGATACTGTACACACAAAAACTGCAAAGCCAAGGCTATTATAGTGTTGTGATATTAACTGTTAATGTATAACCTCACGTATATATGGCATTGACTGGGTTATAAAAGATAAACTGGCTCCATGGGGTAACTTTCTTGTGCCAAAGTTAAGGTTGGCCTGTAGGATAACTCGAGTGTTGAGAGATTGTATTATGAATGTTTTAGCATATTTCATAATGTTTTAAACTTATTTAATTTATAATTGTGTTTACTACGTAGACTATTTGGTTGTTGAGAATTTAGGTCTAAGTTATAGTACTGTAGTCTAAGTTAAGCCAATGTGCCAAAAGAGTTTTTATAATTGTAAAATTACGGCCTGGGACTGATGAGTAAAATTAATGTTTTTGTGTGAATCAGAGTGAACTGGAACTGAGTAAGTGATGACACACTTTATGTAGTAACATCTATGCAGCCATCATGGTAAGATTCCATGTGGCTTATAAGTGGTAAAATGTGTTTGATACAAGACACTACACCTGAGTGTGAACTCTATTACATGACAGATCTGGGTGTTACACTACACATCTCTTCACCATAATATACACATCTTCACTACACATCACATATCTCCAGTACCCTATACACATCTTCACTACACACACATCTCCATTACCTTATACACATCACACCACTACACATCACACATCATCACTACACTATACACATCACAACAAACCACATCTTCACTACACTATGTAAATCTTCACTACCCTATACATATCTTCACTACATTATACACATCTTCACTACACACTGTAGGCTACATTTTCACTGCACATCACACATCTTCACAGCACACCACACATCTTCACTACACTATACACATCTTCACTTCACTATACACATCTTACTATATATCATCATATTTATATACTGTACTTAAAGAGTGACATAAGGCCTTCCAGAGTCTCATACTAGAACTCTTTATATAGTTAATTTTATTTGCATTTGTACAGTTGCCCACACATGAAACTGGTATGGCTCGTTACTTGTGAGGTGGCTACAACGAAAGGAAATTTAAGTGAAAAAAGATGTAGTTTGTTAACAGGCAGACAGTAAAATATTATTACTATCTGCTTGTCAACAAACTATAACTTTTGCTCACTTTCCTTCCTGTTGTAGGTATCTCGCAAGTAGCGAGGCGTACCAGATTCATGTGTGGGCAACTGTACTTGTTCTTATTTCTCTGTAACCTTATAATACTGTCTGTGGGTTGGTGTGTAAGCTATGACCTTCTCTTTTACTATACTTTTTGCATAAAATAAACTATTCATTCATTAATTCATTCATTCTTTCATTCATACTCCTAGGAAAAGTTTGCGAGAAGAGATAATGCTCAAGGAAACAGCGGTATTTAATGGGTTTAAGTACTTTTGATAATATACAGAATTGGATAATTTTATGCAGTTATCATATATGGAATAAATTCAAGTCTCTTTCTGGCTCTAATTATAGTTAATATGAGAAAATAAGAGCATAATTACAATGGGTTTATAGCGGCCGGGGCAATGTTTTGAGTCAATGGGGGGTAGGGTAATAGACTCCGCCCCTGGCTTCACTTTGGGTGTACAGGACGAGCGGCTCATGCCGCCTCCTCTATATTATACCTCCATGCTGTCACAGTACCGAACGCAGAATGAGACAAAAAAAGAAGAAAAAAACAAACACACATACATTAGTTACTATGTCCTTACGTGAACACACAATATTCTTCAGTTATTTAAATTCAATCACTGGACTAACTGATTTACCACTCACAATATTCACAATACAATAGATTTAAGGGGAACCAACGAGAGCTCAGCTATTACCTGTCACAATACCGGAAGCAGAATGAGAAGGAAATAGAGAAGGCTACTCCCTCCTCTCCAACCCTTGTGAAACAAAGTAGTGACCAAACGTATTTAATTTTCTGGCATTTCTATCAGTTCCACCTTTACTGGTGTATATTCAGTTACATAACATTATTGTGCTCAAATACATTGCCTTCTTCTTTGGTTAAAGTTTTATATTACTGTAGTATACATATACAAGGCATGTATTGTTCCGCCAATAAGAAAATGTACTGTCCTCACTTTAGACCCTAACTAATCTAATTAATTTTCTAAATAAGTTACAGTTAAATTACAGGTAACAACATAGGAATGTTAGGTTCGTAATTATAAATTATAATTATAGGTTATTCCCTGTACTCCAATTAATATTATTTCAAATTAGTCTCCTAATCATTACTTATTCTCCTATCACTATCAATTATTCCTCCATTTCTCTTATTTACCTAACTATAATAATTATTTCTATTATTCATCTATAACCTCTAACTATAAACATTATTTGCACTTTTCATCATATGTAAAATTTTCATAAGAAGCTCACCACCGAGATCATTCGTCATTGATAATCTCGGCCTGGCTACTCCGTACTATCTTATACTAAAAGCCTACCCTATTACCCGTGCCATACTGCCCACTCCTGGACGCTGGATGCACGTATACAGGAGGCAAAGGAGGAGGCTGAACGTGATGGCCTATTGTTTCAAGCCAACCCAACCCCTGACCTACTCCATCGTTACCAGATGTCTAGGGACGCTTTAGTTGCCCTGCAGGATTGTGCTCACACTGAGTCTTGGCAGCGGTTCACGGACAGCATCAACCAGCAAACAAGTGTGGCTTCTATGTGGCACCTCATCCGTCGGGTTGTTAAAAAGACACCGGCCACTGCTCGTCATCACACTCCTGCCGACTATGCCAAACAACTTGTCGATGCCTGGTCAGAACAATCTACCCCAGCCAGTCTACCCATCCACATACAAGATGCACTCGCTTCCCGTGCTGCTGTCCATCGGCTACGTCTAATGTCTGCTCTGTTACAAGATGATGACGATGATGCAGAGGAGATAACTGAGGAGGAGTTGCGCCGTGCTCTCTCTCGGGGTAGAGCTTCTTCCCCTGGTGATGATGGTATTACTTATGCTGTGCTGCGCCTACTTCAACAAGTTCCTGGGAACCCTCTACTTCGACTGTACAATCTTTGTCTTCGTGACGGTTGTGTACCACGAGCCTGGACCAGCAGCACAATAATACCCATCCCTAAGCCCGGCACTGCGAAGTTCAGGCCTATTTCCCTTACTTCCTGTTTTTATAAGTTATGGAGAGAATCTTACTCAATCATCTCATGTACAGACTGCAGGATCGCCTTTCTCCATGGCTGTTTGGTTTCCTTCCCCAGAGGAGCACACATCACTGCCTAGTCGACCTGTACTCTCGCCTTTCCAGGGACAGTGTGGTGGCCTTCATTGACCTTCGAAGTGCCTTCGATGTTGCTAATAGAGACGTCATTTTGGATCAACTGGTTGACTTTGGGATAAAGGGTAATCTACTACGGTGGATTCGGGGCTACCTGAGTAACAGGACCTCCCGTGTGTTTTACAGTGGTGCACTCAGTCCTTTGCGCAGTTTTCATCTTGGTACGCCTCAAGGTGGTGTTCTCAGCCCATTGTTATTTAATATTCTGATGCATCGGTTGCTCACTTCTCTCCCTGATATTCCTGGAACTACAATTACATGTTATGCTGATGATATCTGTGTTCATTCTACCTCACCAAGGGATCTCCAGCGGTTTCTTGACTCCTTCTCTGTGGTCTCCTCTCACTGTGGCATTATTGTCTCCCCAGATAAGAGCAGAATATTCACCTGCCGCCTTCCTCAACCTCAGCCAGTGTTCACCATTGGAGGGACTGTCATTCCCATGTGTTCCCAGTACTGCTACCTGGGTGCGCCAGTCAATATTTGGCCGATTGTCCCTGCCAGACCTCAAGACCATCAAATTGTCCAGGACTTGTTGGGTCGTCTCCAGCGCCGACTTACACCACTGCAATGGCTATCTAACAACTCCTCGGGCATCTCCATCCCAGTAGCCAGGACCATCTATATTGCTTTTATCCGTTCAGTTGTTGATTACCTTTCCCCTGCTTTGATTCAACTTCCTAGGGCTACTCTGGAAACTTTAGAAAAATTTCAGAATAGAGCAATGAGAATAATTCTCGGCTGTCCAATGTCGACCAGGATAGTGAACATGCAGCGTGAGTTGCGTCTCCCCCCATTAATCGAGAAAATTTATTGTAATGTTACTTGCTTCACTGTCAAGTGCCTCCATTTCCCACATCTTTTACCCCATTACTCTCAGTTAGTCAGGACTTCTCTTAGACCAAACTACCCGGTCCCTCCAATACTGCCTGCTGGACGTACTCTTATAAGGTCTGTTTCCTCTATGCTCCGTAGTTTTAATATAGATATAATGGTTGCAGACGTCCCCCCAGGGCCCCCTCCATGGATGCTACCAACACCTGATGTGAGCTTTACACCTACTTCCAAGTCGGAGCTGCCTTCTCTACAGCGGCAGTTGGCTCTGGAACACATAAAAACAGTGACTTCCTCCATCACAGATCCATACTGCCTCTACACTGATGGCTCATTGCAGGTGGATGGTGCAGCAGGTTGTGCTGTTTTCTCGCCTGACCTGGAGTCACCTACAGGGGGCTGGGTTGGCCGTCGTCTCTGTAACCACTCTAGCTCAACATTGTGTGAACTGTATGCCATTCTGGATGCTGTTAGTGTTGTTTGTCAACGTGGAGTGAATGCTGCCATTTTTTGTGACTCCAAACCTGCCCTTCATTCCCTCTCTAGTGTTCAGCCCACACACTCTACTGTTATTCAGCAGATTTTATCGTTTTTGTCCTTATTGTGTCATCGTAACTTGACTGTCAAATTTTTATGGGTGCCATCCCATGTAGGTTTACGTCACAATGGTACAGTTGACAGACTCGCAAAGGAAGCCTGCCATCTGCCTCCTCGTGGTGCTGGACGTCCTCTTTCCCTGACATGTTACCTCTCTAAAGTCCATTCCGCCTCTCTCCTCCCTGTACGGCGACGCAGGGATGCAGAGAGGCCCTTCAGCATCTCCATCACCCATTACGAGTCTGTCTGCCATCACAAATATTCCTACCGTCGTCGAGGCCTCATGGTTCGGAGGCACAATGTAGTCTCTGCTCGTTTGAGGCTTGGCTACCGGCCACCTTGGCAGGTTGCTGGGATGCAGGGTGAGCCTCCCTTCACTGAGTGTCGCTTGTGTCGAGCGCCTCGTGCTAACACTATAGAGCACTATTGCCTAGCCTGCCCCACTGTCCGACACTTGCTGCCCCAGGGCCTGCCACTTGATGTGGTTTGTCGACACCTGCTGAACCATCAGGTTCTGGAGGAACTTCTGGTGCGCCACCCTCGTTTTGGTGGATTTAAGTAGGTCATGATGTAAATATTTGTCTGTATGCTTGTGCTTTATTCTGTTATGTTTTCGTGATGTGTGTGTGTGTGCTTGTGTGTGTGTGTGGTCATTGGGTTCTTGTGAGTCCCGCCTACCCTTGTGTACTGTTGTCTGCCTATTGACTGACGCTACGGCGCAATAAATTAAAAAAAAAAAAAAAAAAAAAACACAACTATCACCCGTAAATATTCTAAATAATATTTATAAAAATAGGGGTGTTACAATGGCAATGAACAGGCTGATATACTGTAGGACACTATAAAATGTTATAATGTATGTAAATGTAGTATTAAGCATATATTTCTTTTGGATCTTATATTTTGTAATTATATGTTTGTATATATTTTTAATGCATATATTAGTTGTGAAATGGTGTATGTGTAATATGTTTTACACACCAAGCTTCAGTCATTTGTTTGGTGGTTTACTGCTTCAGTCATTTGTGTGGTGGTTTACTGCTTCAGTCATTTGTGTGGTAGTTTACTTCTGGGTTGGTTTCTTGAATTCATGTCACTTACTCTCACTACGTCTTCAAGTTAACACGTGGGAGCAGTGTCCTCTTGTACTATAATTATTGTGTCTGGGTGAGTTTACATATTGTTTTTCTTGTGTTATATAAATATTGTGTATATCATTCAATGTAATGTTGTTAAGTGAACTTTGTATTATGGTAACCTATCGTGTGGGGTGATGAGTGTATCATGAAATATTTGGGCGCTTATTGTGTGTTCATATAATCTCGCCTAGTGTTTAATCACCTAATCAACACTTGTATGTTTAACATTTCTGCAGTTACTTTGTAGCTATGTATTGGTTTGGTATATAATTACTGTGTTCATGTTTGCAGGCCTCTGGGACTCGGGGACTCTGTCTACTCTGTCCAACACTGTTTTGTATAACCTTTTGTGTACCTATGTGGACGAACAATACATCCGTGCTACCACCCTGGTGTTTCACTCAATTCAACTACCATGACTCCTAAAATACTAGCCGGGTCAACTGTTGATCTGGATCTTGGCATAGTCCGTACGGATCTCATTAAGTCTCGAATTCATCTCCTGTGGCAAAGGCAGTGGACCAGATTAAACATCAGAAATAAAGTAAAAAAAATAAGTTATTGAACCCTGGGCTACGTCATCATGGCGTAGCCGCAAGGACGAGGTGGTGTTGGCTCGTCTTCGGGTCAATGCCATATAGGTAACTCACCTAGAACCATATGTAAACAGAGATTTTCCCCTTCAATGCACATCATGTAATTCTACAATGTCAATATCTCATTTACAATTTTTTTGTACAGATTATGGACATCAAAGAAGAAAAATTAAATAATATTTTCATATTTCAAAAATGGCTTTCACTTTAGAAAATATTCTGTCAGATGACAAGAATATTATAAATAAATTAATGAGTTTTCTGACTGAGACAAAACTTTATGACATTATATAGATTGATATAATAAAATGGAACCATTGGCTTAATGACCTTTGGCTATATGCCACTGGTTGATAGCCAATAAATCCAACAAGCCAAGATAAGGGACGTCACAGGCGTCCAGACTTTGTTGAGTTAATACCTCGTCCTCTCTGTGCATAGCGACAACAAACTACAGTACTGTCCGTGGAGCTACCCTCGTGTACCGGGGCCTCTAACCAGCAGTACTCTGTTGCCTCTTTGCATGGTTAAAGTAAAAAGTAAAGTAAATTTGCAGCATTTTGTTGCACTGCTGTGGTACACCTTCAGTGTTTTGGTTTTGCTGGAGGACAACCAGTAGTATATGGTAGTCGAGTAGCTAGTTGTTCCCCACACCAGACCCGAAGCACTTGCTGCCTCAGAGGAAACCCTGTGGTATGGAGGCCCAGTAGTTTGGTGCGACATTTGGGCACCTCTTTTTCTTAATCTAGTGTTTCTTCCATATTTTCCGGGCGACCTCCTGGGCCTGCAGTTGTCTCTTGGCTGAGCATCGGTATTCTCTTGGGAGGTGGGTTCTGACTACACCACCCCTCGCATTAGTCTGGTTTGGTGGTGGGAAAGTCCCTTCCGCACAAACTCCGATCCCCTAGCTGGTACTGGAGAACGCCGCCAGGCTACCACTAGGGGGGGGGGGAGATTAAAGGCAACTTTTATTTCTCTAAATTATTGTCCATTTTTGGGTGTTGATACAATAGTTAAGGAAGTTAGGTGAGTGTGCTAGGAGAGGGGTCGGATGTAGTCCGATGCCCCGGATGGATTATTCCCCGACTAGCCTCTCTCTTCCTCAAGGAGGGAGGGTAACGACCAAGGATCAAACTACGACAATGGCGGATGATAATGGATACCCTACGGCAGACAGACAACGACAATTTGATATTGAAATTCCTTCCAAGAATGCTCGTTATATTAATGTTCCATGTGGGAACGTGAGTCAGTCTCTCAAGGCTGTTAGCCCATTTATCATCAAAAAGGTCCATGATGGTCAGGTGGGTGGCAGTCCTGATTATGTTAAGAAGTTGCGTGATGGTAGTCTCCTGGTGAAAGTGCTGAATGCATCTCAGGTTAAGGATCTCCTTAAACTGTTGCAAATTCATGACCTCAGGGTGAAAACCACTATTACAGTGGGGCCAAATACCTGTAAGGGCGTCATTTTCCATAGGGATTTGGCCGCTCTGAATGAGGCAGACATTCTAGAGGGAATGAAGGACCAAGGCGTTGTTGATGTTCAAAGCATGACCAGGATGAGAGAGAACAAGAGAGAAAAATTTGGCTTATGTTTTATGACTTTTTCTTCAGCTCAGATTCCGGACACGGTTAAGAATGGTTACGAAATAGTTCATGTCAGACCATATGTTCAGAAACCTATGCGTTGTTTCCGTTGCCAGAAATTCGGACACACAGCATTGAGGTGCTTTAGTAAAGATTCAGGTTCATTCACTTGTGGTAAATCTGCAGGTAGTCACGAAACAGATTTGTGTACAGGGACAGTTCTCAAGTGTGCTAATTGTGGCGGCCCCCACCAGGCAAGTGCAGGTGACTGTAGAAGCCTTAAAGTGGAGACTGAGGCAATGGCATACATGAAGGCTCATGATGTCAGTTATGGTGAGGCAAAGAGGAAGGTGGAGGGGATTAACCAAGCTCCCACAGTTTCCTATGCTGCAGCAATGACTGGCACCTCTGCTACTGCTAATGCAAATGATGTGAACGTGACTATTCAGGCTAAGGATAGAGAAATTAAAGAATTAAAGGATCAAGTAAGCAAAGTAATGCTTCAAGTAGAAAATTTAACAAAGAAATTAGATGAAATTGTTGCATCAACCCAGCAAAAGAAGCACCACAAGGCTGATGATACCGTATCAGCTTCAAAGTCTCTTGTTCTCGCCCATGTGACTCCCATGAAGCCTACATCTGGGAGTCGTCCGGTTCATCGCGAGACGAGCCATACGAAGACGGGCTGTGTGGCTCGTGGAGAGGAACAGGCGATGGAGGCTATCATCACGAAACCTTCCCGAGAGAGGTTCCCAGGAAATGCAGGGGAGGAGGAGCGTCTTCCCTCCCTGCACAAAAAGGTTCGGGCAGATGAACGAGGCCCCCCACAAAAAAACTAAATGGCGATAATCTTCGAGCTAACCATACTCCAGTGGAACTGTCGAAGTCTTAGAGCTAGATTAAATGAACTCAAACTTTTGGCCTGTTCTTACGCTGCCGATATTATTGCCCTTCAGGATACTCATCTGAACGACCAAGTCGAAGACGAGGTTGTTCAGCTTCGGAACTACGGGTTAATTAGGAGGGACCGTGGGGGGAGGGGTGGAGGTGAAGTGGCAATCTACATCCACCATAAACTCCCTTTCACTGATGTGCCCTGTAATTTTCCTCTGGAAAGTGTCGCTTGCAGAGTAAAATACGGTGACACCTACCTGACTATCTGTTATGTCTACTCTCCTCCTGAAACAGTAACTTATGATGATGTTTTTGATCTACAGGATAGTCTGCCCTATAGAACATTAATTTTAGTAGATTTTAATGCTCATCATATGTTATGGGGTTCCCTGCAGGATGATAGAAAGGGGGAACAGATGGCTAGGCTAATCAGTTCTTCCAATTTGGTTCTTCTGAACGACGGTAGTCCGACGAGAGTTGACGATAATACTGGTAATTTTAGCGTCCTTGACCTATCACTGGTCTCCCCATCAATTGCAGCCTCTTGCCAGTGGCTACCCATTGATGACTCATTGGAAAGCGACCATTTTCCTATTTTGATTAAATTAAAAAGCGACACTATTAAAGAGCCTTCTGCACCTACATTTAACGTAAAAAAGGCAGACTGGGTGTCCTTCACAAAGGGTGTCAATATTCAAATTGTTGGAGAAACCAATAATGATAAAGTAAAAAAATATTCAAGATAATATCATCAAAGAAGCAATGGCAACAACTCCTAAGACTTCGATAGATATCGCAAAGCATAGAGTTCCAGGGACGCCAGATTGCCTCAGGGTACTGTGTGAGAGGAATAGAGCCTACAAGCTTTTCAATAATCACATTAGTGATGAGAACTTTCGCAAGTATAAACTTGCGAGAACTAGAGCTCATAGAACCATCAGACAAGCCAATCGAGACTCCTGGTGATGCTTTGTCTCTAGAATTAATAATGAAACACCAATTTCCCAAGTCTGGTCCACTGTAAGAAAATTAAATAAGAAAAAAATATCCAATAAAATTACCAACATATCATATAATAACAACAACTACGATGAACCTAGAGACATTGCTAAGCAGCTCTGAAAATTACCATCCAGCTTTCCTGCCCATCAAGGAAGCATCAGAGCTGCAGCATATTGACTTTGCCACAGGAGATGAACTAGATTACAACAGTGATCTAACAATGCAAGAGCTTGTCCAAGCCCTAGGAGCCTGTAGTGGGACATCCCCAGGACCCGATGAGATTCGGTATCAGATGATAAAGCATCTTGATCATGGTTCCATGATCATGATTTGGAGGGGTCACACCTTTCCAAACTCGTGGCACTTTGCACATGTCATTCCCATACCGAGAGGAGGGGGGGGACCCCAGATCAACTACATCGTATCGCCCTATTGCGCTCACAAGTTGCTTATGCAAGGTCATGGAACAAATTGTTAATCATAGACTATTGCAGTTTTTAAATTCCAAGAATTTGCTGGTGGACGAGCAGTGTGGCTTCCGTAAAGGTCGTCAGACGCTCGATCAGCTAGTAAACCTGGAAATTCAAATTCAAGAGGCATTTGCCAAAAAACAAATTTTTATTGCAGTATTTTTAGATATTGAAAAAGCTTACAACATGACGTGGCGACATGGCCTCCTCAGGAAACTATATGCAATGGGATTATGCGGTAACCTGCCCTTTTTTGTTAAAAACTTCATTTCTGACAGAACTTTCTCTATCAAGCTGTTTCGGACACAGTCACATTCTCGGACATATTTGTCCAGGCAAATGGGGTCCCCCAGGGGAGTGTTCTGTCTCTGACCTTGTTTCTATGTATGATCAATGACATTCTACCAGCTCCTCCTCGAAATCTTAAATACTCACTGTACGCCGTTGACTGTGCGATATGGCACTCCAGCTGTAATGCAGACTTTTCGGCAACTCGGATCCAATTGGCACTGGATTTGATTAACAATTGGGGCCTCCAGTGGGGTTTTAAATTTTCAATAAGAGAGAGTGTAGGGGTGATTTTCACTCATTGGTAGAAGAAGCCAGACGTCCGGCTGACTATGGGTAACAACCCCCTACCTATATTAAATTCAACTAAATTCCTTAGACTGCATTTTGATAGTCGACTGACATGGCGAGACCATGTCAGCCGGTAAAAAAACTAAATGTCTAAAAGCACTTGATTTGCTGAAGTGCATTTCTGGTACCCAATGGGGAGCAGATAGGAAGTCATTGCTAATGCTATATAAAGCTCTGATTAGATCTAGAGTAGATTATGGGTCAATAGTGTATAGTTCGGCATCTGAGTCTGTGTTGAAAGGTTTGGATGTTGTGCAGAATGCGTGTTTGCGTGTGTGTCTTGGAGCCCTACGTTGCACTCGAATCGAGCATCTAGAAGTGGAGTCAAAAGTGCCTCCCGTCCATCTAAGACGAGATCAACAACTTTTAGTGTACTGTGCTAAGAAATCCAGGGTGCCGAGTCATCTTCCCGGGAATGCCTTGCTACAACTGCACCTGGGGGGCTATGGCGCTAGGCCCCTGATAGAGGGACCGAGTCATCCATCCAGGAACCCCTGTGTCCCAGGGAGCACTGGTGTGAGGCCAATGGGGACCAGGCCCCAAGTTCATGTACCCGGGGAGCCGAGTCATCCTCCCAGTAATGCCTTGGTTAGGCACCTGCAACTGGGGAGCCATGGTGATAGGCCCCTGGAAGTGCCGAATTATCTGCCTTGGCGTCGCATGGCCCCGGAGTGCACTAGCGTGAGGTCCCTCAGAGCAAGACTCCACGACCTCGTAGAGTGTGTCTGTATAGAATTATCAACAATTGATACCCTGGTTTTAGTAAACATTGCACCCTGGGTAACACCCCCTTTCACTATTGTGTACTCCTGGTTGCCAGGGGTTAAATCTCGGGTGCCGGAGGTGGAGGTACACCAAAGGTTTCGTGAGATAATTATTAAACATCTACCATATTTCCATTTGTATACCGACGGCAATTCTTGTTCTATGGTCTTCATCATGGCAAGTTCAAAATTAACCATTATTGTCAGTGGCTGGATTATAGTGATTTTTTCTTTAATAGCTCGTGGTGCTTTCGAGCAATTGATAGTTCGAGATATTATTTTTCGAACAATTGATTTCGAGCAATTTACTTTCGAGCAATTGATTTCGAGCAATTTACCGGATACCCCTTCCATCAGGCCTTGAATATCTCGGTGGTCTTGCTCCATGGCTTCTCCCAGAAGTTTACTTCTGTACTTGCATTCCAGACAAGAAAAAATTTCTTTCTCCTCCAGTGGTTCGCTCCCTCTTCTTAGAACACAGGGGGTCCCTCTCTGTGTACACTGATGGGTCAAAGCCTGATGTTGGATTTGGTTTATGGGCTGTCTTTCCTGACATGTCGTGGTGGCAGGCTCCCTTCTGTCATGTCTATTTTTACTGCCGAGCTCTCGGCCATTTTATATGCCCTCCAAGTAAGTTTTACTCTCCCACAGCCTTCTTTTTCTATTATTAGCGATTCCCGTTGTGTCTTGCAGACCTTGGGCAATTTTAACTCTTCCCATCCCCTTGTGTTTGCCATTCTTGAATGGCTTGTCCTCTTGGGACGTCGTGGCCGCAGAGTCACATTTTGTTGGGTCCCGGCCCATGTGGGTGTTGATAGGAATGAGTGAGCTGACGTCCTGACAAAGGCTGCCTCTAATGCTTGATCTCCTGTCCGGTGTCATCAGGTACCTGCTGAGGACCTTAGACCCTATATTGACTCTGCCATTCGTTCCTGCTGGAAGTACAAATGGGATACCGTTGGGGCTAAAGTAACACCCCTATTTTTATATGTATTGTTATTTAGAATATTTACGGGTATTAGGATAGGCTTTTAGTGTAAGATTGTAGGGAGTAGCCAGGCTGAGATTATCCATAACGAATAATCTCGGTGGTGGGCTTCTTCTAAAAATGTTAATATGAGAAAAAGTACGAATAATGTTTATAGTTAGAGGTTATAGATGAATAATAGAAATAATTATTATAGTTAGGTAAATAGGTGAAATAGAGGAATAATTGAAACTTAGGTAGATTGATAGGGATAGAGAAATACGTGGTGATTAAGAGGTGAATGTAAAATAATTAATTGGATACAGGGAATAACCTGCATTTATAATTATAATGTATAATTACGAAGCTAACATTCCTATGCTCTTACCTGCAATTTAATTGTAACTTACTTAGAAATATAATTAGATTAGTTAGGTCTAAAGTCAGGACAGTACATTTTCTTGTTGGCGGAACAATACATGCCTTGTATATGTAAGCTACAGTAATATAAAACTTTAAACAAGGAAGAAGGCAATGTATTTGAGCACAATAATATGTGTAAATCATGTTATGTAAGTATATACACCAGTAAGGGTGGAACTGATAGAAATGCCAGAAAATGAAATACGTTTGGTCACTACTTTGCTTAATTAAAGGAGGGAGTGAAGGGAGAGGAGAAGAGGCGGTACATCGCCTGGCTTCTTCCTCATTCTGGTTTCGTCTGCTGGGGTGGTAGGTAAGAGCTCAAACTAGCTCTCATAATATATATTGTATTGTGAATATAGTGAGTGTTGAATCAATTAGTCCAGTGATGGAATTTAAATAACTAAAGAATATTGTGTGTTCACATTCAGACATAGTAACTAATGTATGTTTTTTTTGCTCATTCTGGTTTCGTCTGCTGGGGTGGCAGCCATTATAAACGATCTCCCTTGGTGTAAAGTGACCCACGTGGTACCAAAAGATTAAGAACATTTGCTGGCAATTTTATATTTTCATAATTGTAATATTGAGATTAGGATGTGATTTTTTATTGTATTAGCTATATTTCGGCCTTGGGATGAAAAATTTATTATTCGGAATTATTTGGGATATTGTGGGAAAGGGGGGACACTTCATGTAATATTTTTTTTTATATGTACTTAGCTCTGTCACTAGCGAGACACGGAATTGTTCCTGTCCTAGTTGACAGAACAGTTTAGGAGATATTAACAAGGGAGGGGGAACAGTAATTATTATTGTATTATTTAAATGTACTCGTGCCATAATTTTATAAAATAAACGGGTTTATAATTAGTTGAGTATTTCCGTCACCGATATAACAAATAGACTGTGTTCTTATAGATATTATGTTAGTTCTCAATTCAGAACACTGATCGTACCCCCGTTAAAATTGTAGTCTGGGTTGCTTACTCACGCGCCTAAATAAGCTAACGCTACGCTACCCTTCCGGTGTGTGCTCACTTGGTTCCTCTGATCAACTTTGGTCTGGTGGTGGCAGCGTATACCTAGTACTGAGGAGGGACTGGACTTGTCCTGTTCGTCATCAGTCTCTTGTTCTTTTTTTTTCCAGACCGGGTTGATCCAGCTATAGGATAGAGTAGTAGCGTACACTGGTGGCTTTTTGTTTTGTTAAAGGCAGTGGGTTTTTGTGTTCCTCCCAGAGTAAAGTAAAAATAGTAATATTAAAGTAAGGGGACAAAAATCACGCTTTTACACTGGTGCCAGCTATAGTGGGATAAATCAGACCCAGAGAAATTGTTTTGGAGATCCGTGGAATTGGGTCGGATGTTTAAGGTAGCCATAGTAGGACATAGTCAAGTTCCTCGAGAACTGACGGTTGACGGTGCTCAGGTAATTGTTTATCGATCACCCGGTGCCCGTGCCCAATCATTTTATAGTGATGAGAGACTGCAAAGTGTGAGTAGGTGGAGGCATGATCTCACTATATTGTGGTTGGGAAGTAACGATATAAAGGAAGAAACTCAACCGCGGAAATTGGCAAATGAAATATTAGAAATAGAAAAATTTATAGAAACGGAATGTGGCTCAAAAGTTATAATAGTAGAAATAGAAAATATAATTTATCCAGTAGGTAGGCAAATTCCAAGTGAGAGATATCGAAAAGTACAGAAGTCAGTGAATAAAATTGTGGGCAATAGTAGGGCATTCAATTATATAAATTTTAACAGTAAAGAAATAGAGCAACATTTAGCACAGGACGGGTACATTTTGATAGAGGGACAAAAAAAATTCGAAGAAGATTGAAAGAAGTAATAGGCCAATGGGAAGAGAGATTAAGGAAGTAAAGTAGCAAAAAAGTAACGTAAATTGGGAAATTAAAAATAAAGTAAATGGTGGGGGGGTAGATAAAAATTAAAACTATTACAAGTAAAATGATAACACGTAGTGCCATTAGAGCAGAAATCATGGCAAAAGCATTAGAAGTGCAGAGTGAAGGGGCTGTTGGTGGTGTAGGAGCAATCGAAAAAACAGTGGGTCAGGAGATAAATAACGAAGTAAGATTCGAACTGAGGGAATTGAAGTTAATGGCGGAACAAGTGACCGGGATAGCAAAGAAAGTACAAGAGTTAGATCATTTAAAAAACGTGACAAAGCAAATTAATAACTTAACGGAAAGAGTGAGTGAGTTGGAAAGGCCAGGAGAGAGACAATTTGTCCCTCGTATGGAGCGTGAAATCACACCTCCATCCTAACCATCTTTGATGAGACATGAGCCAGTCCGACGACCGCAGTTATCCCCAGTTCATCCTAAAATAAATACTCAGTTTTTTCAGCCAACAACACAAGATTATCATCTACCACCCGTAACTTTTTGCCCAAATACAACCCCTGTATTACACCCTCCATTATCAACCGAAATCTATAATCCAAATGGGGCGTATATCAAAAGCGCGGATTCGAAAAGTGACCGCGTTGGAACCTCACCAATAAACCATTATCAAATGCGCGGCAAGGTTAATCCCATTCGCTCCCTATGTCATTAAGTATCATTCGGTGTGTCATAATGCTTCACACGGTGTTAACTGAGACCAGCGCGAGTGTCTGTCTCGGTGGTCTCGTGTTTACACCGTTACAAGGTGTTCACAGTTGTAGGAGCCCACGGTGCCCAGTCAGTCCGCCGAGTCCAGTGCTTCCGGAGTGTTGTCATAAGTTTCTGCTATGGAGTTTACAATTTTCCAGACAAACAAAGGCAAGAAATGTTTGATGCTCGATGGGTATATATACAGAGTGGACAGTACATTGATGGATGGATATATTTCTTGGAGATGTACCAACAAGAAATGTAAAGGTAGACTTAAAACAGACAGCACCATGACTGCCATTGTTCCGGTACAATTGGACCATAACCATGACAAGGATGAACGAAAACTTGAAAGATAACAACTACGTACACAAGTGAAACGAAAGGCGACTGATGACATGACGGCAAGACCTAAGCTTTTATCAACTGTACACCATACATGGATTATGTAATGGGCATTATATTCCATTAGTGTTTGCCCTCTTGCCTGGTCAATCTGAGGAGATTTATAGAAATATGTGGAAGTGTTTAATTGACATTTGTTCCGCAAGGAATATGCAACTGGGAGCCTCGGTGATACATGCTGATTTTGAATTTGCCATGCTCACTGTTCTGTGAGAGATATTCCCAACTGCTGTCATCAAATGTTGCAGTTTTCATTTAGGGTAGGCATGGTGGCGAAAAATACAAAACCTGGGCCTAGGTAAGGATTACAAGGACACCAACAGTGACATAAGCCAGAGGCTGAAATTATAATTTGGTCTACATTTCATTGACCCAACAGATGTAGAAGATTGCTTCGTCGAGAAGGTAATGACAGACGCACCTCAGGATGAGAGATGTACTCGCTTTGCAGACTATCTGGTTGATAATTACGTAACAGCAGAATCAAGATATCCTCCAGTGCTTTGGGCTGAATGTATCAAATCCCGCAAGGAGCATTATTCCACCCTTAGTTAAACCCCGTGATATCACAAAACTTGAATTGGATACATTGCAAAGCTTGGATTCCTTTGCTCGTTTACAAATGTTCTTTGAGGCAGTTGAGAGGTGCACAGAAGATTCTTGTACTCGTGTGGAAGTAGCAAAGTCCCGAGTAGACAATGATTTAGCAGTCTTAATACATACTGCCCAGAAAAGGGGAGAAATATTTACATGGGGTGATCTGAAAACTTATTTTACGAGAGAATTTAAAGTGGAATTAAATTTTGATCAAGCTTGGAGACAAAGTGATAAATTTCAGTATGATTGGATGGAAAATCCGCAAACCTTTGCCCATCAATATAAGTGTCATTATGCAGCAATACAGGGTAGATTTCAAGGTCAACAGTTACCAGTAAGGGATAGAATGATTAAACGAAAGTTGTTACTAGGTTTTCCTCGAAATAATAGGGATACGCTAGAATCTTTCACGGATGATCATATTCCACTAAAGGATTTTCTTGAAAGAGTAGAAAATGAAAGACTGTTAATGATGCAAAAACGAGAACCAATTAAGATGTTGCCACAGCCAGATATGCAAATGACAAATGAACCTAACAAAGATAAGGAAAAAAGTACAGTAGAACATGAAGTAGTACAATTGGCTAAGATGGTAGAGGAGTTAAATCGAAATATGGAAAAGTTGTCATCAGGGGGTAAATCCCAAACTTCTAAGTATTGCGCTTTCTGTAAAAAGAACACTCATGACTATAAAGATTGTTGGAGCAAACCAGAAAAAGGTAAATGTTTTAATTGTTTGCGTCCTGGTTGTTGGAGTAATAGTCCCACATGTCCTGGGGAAGCTACGTATAGACCAGGTTTTACGCAGTATGGCCCTCCACCACATAATGGTACTGGTTATTCTAATTATCATCAGACCCGAAATCTAACAGGAACAAGAGAAAAATTATCACCTGTCATTAATATAAGAAGAGTGCTGTTAAACGGCTAGGGTTACAAATAGATACGACCACGGGTAAAACTAATCCAGTTGGGATTACCGGAAAACATCTTAAGGTACTACTAAAGCTTTCAGGGCCCTTGTCGCACTGTTTTTCGGGAATAACTCTGTAACTAAAGGTTGGATCAATATGATATTTTGCCACGGGTTATTTCACACCTTCCGCTAATTTTTGGCACTATAATGGATTACCAAAAGTGAATAATTAAGGCACTTGTCCCCGAGAAATGCGTCATTTTTATGAAATTTAACACTGGGATACGAACGATCATAGTGTGACGTATATACCACGTCAGTCCACAGGCTTATCATTATTATCTTAAGAAAGAATGAACTTTGCTTTTGTGAATAAGATGTCCTATGGACTGTCCGGGAAAAAAAAGTGACTTTCTTTTAACTAGTGGAAACATGATTGACTTAAAAAGTAAATATAAAAACATATATAAATGGATATATTACATATAGGTGCTGCAAATACAGAACTACAGGTTATATGGAGTAAATCTAAGTGCATGAATCGAACAGTGGTCCGGTCATGAGACAGCCGTATGCTACAGACCGAGTCCTTGAAAAGATACCATAATAGTGAACACAGCCAACATTACTTTCAAAAGGTCATTGCTCCCAATGCATTTTAAATGAGGTATATCATTTTTCAATTTACTGCATGCTTCTGTGGGCTTAACATCACACTAGTATGAACTATGATTCAGTTTATTCTTGTAATATTTCAGCTTTTGTGTGATTTCTGACAAATAGTAGTACTGGGTCATCTTCTTGTGCAAGAGTCATTATTTTGTTTTGCACCTGATATTACCTATCATCTAATGCATTTATTTACTGTATATGCTATACACATGAGAGAGAGAGAGAGAGAGGGGGGGGGGGGGGGTAAATTACTTCCTATCCGAATCCGAGACAGTCAACTGTTCGGTTACTGGTTTACGCGGAGGTGTAGTTCTCGAGCCAACATCAACCTACCGGCCAGAAAAGGGGCAGCAGTCGTGAGGACTTATCACCCGGAGTAGAAAGAAACTTTTGTCCGCAATAGTACATGTAAAAGATAATGTAAAGTTGGAACCGTACCAAGCCAAGGTCATACGTACAGAAGTGAGTGAGTCACCGGGTACAACACTACTGATTAGGCCCCACAGAAATTGCTCATCACAAACTACTCCTTTGTTAGTAACGGTAGATGCGGAAGGAACTGTTCCCATCACCCTATATAATACCACCAAAATATCGAAGTTGGTAAAGAAAAATACTATAGTAGCACTTATCGAGGATGATTCATCAATTAATATTGAGCTTAAATCCCCGGTAAACATAGTAACAATAGCCAATGAATTGATGCCACACCATGATAAAGTAAAAGAGCAAGGTACAAGACAGGAAAGATTGCAACTATTAATTAACAACCAAAATTGGAAACATCTTGATGAAGAACAACTAAGGCAGCTAACACGAGTTGTCCTAGACCATGATAAATTGTTTATGCTTAGTGATAAACAACTTGGGAAGATTGAAGGAGAACCAGCCAACATAGAAGTATCAAATCCAAACCCTTGTAGATCCCCGATGTATCGATATCCCGAACACGCAAAAGAAACTATTGGTAAAATGTTAAGTGAGATGGAAGAACGAGGAGTGATCGAACCCTCAAGTGCAGCGTGGTTATCACCTATTGTGCTTGTTAACAAACCAGATGGTAGTAAAAGGATGTGCCTAGACTTTAGAAGGGTTAATGAACACTTAACGATGGATGTGTTTCCACTACCTAGGTTAGATGATTTAGTGGGACATGCAGCCGGGCATCAATTTTATGTGACCTTAGATTTAAAAGATGCCTATTTTCGAATAGAGTTGAATGAGAAAAGTCGGAACTTAACCACCTTTACGGATGGGGTATCATTGTACCGTTTCCGAAGGTTAACCTTTTGATTGAGTTGTGCACCAGCCATCTTTTCTCGTAAAATGGCTGAACTATTAACACCCTTGTTTCGTGAGCGATGGGTTAAAAATTACTTAGATGATGTTATTATATGGGCTGATGATTTTTCACAATTAATGCAACGCCTTACAAAATTATTTCAATTATTCAGTGTACAGGGTGTAAAACTAAACCTAACCAAGTGTGATTTTGTCAAAAGAGAAGTAAAGTTTCTGGGACATATGGTATCTAAGAATAGTAGTTTGCCAGATCCTAAAAATTTGGAGGCAATAAGTAAACAGTTACCACCAAGGAATGTAAAGGAAGTCAGGCGTTTCATCGAAATGTGTGGCTTTTACAGGAGCTTTGTACCAAATTTTTCTAAAATTGCCACACCCTTAACAAATCTTACGAGGGCTAACACTGTTTTTCAGTGGAATGAGAAGTGTCAGGAAGCCTTCGAAAAACTAAAAGAAAAATTAATGACACCTCCTATTCTTGCTAAATATCAACCAGAATTACATCTAGTATTAGTCACAGATGCTAGTAACGAGTATGTAGGAGCGGTCTTACATCAGGTACAAGTAGACCAGACAGTCCGACCGTTGGGTTATTTTTCAAAGAAACTTAATTCTTGTGAAAAAAGGTATAGTGTCACTGATAAGGAAGCAATGGCAGTGGTATTGGCGTGTCGCCATTATCACCATTATTTGTGGGGAACAACGTTCATAATTCAAACAGACCATCAACCACTAACAAGTATTATCCGACGAAGAACAAAGTCACCAAGGGTCACAAGATGGATGTTAGAGATGAGGGAATATAATTTCCAAATAAGATACGTAAAGGGGAAAGACAACGTAGTGGCAGACCAATTATCTAGACCAGTACGGGTAATATCATGCCCACCGGTATTCACATGGTTGGGGTTAACAAAGGAAGCATTTATGCAGGCACAAAGAAATGATGCCACATGGAATGAATTGATTGAATATTTTGAGGGAGGTCAAGTGCCCAGGCGAAAAATAGCCCGAGCCACTTTAGACCAGTTTGAAGTAAATGATGGAATCTTACATTATGTAAAGACTTTTGTAGATGATAGTTACTATTATACTGTGGTAGTACCTAAAACATTAGTAAAGGTAGCACTAGAACTAGCTCATGATCAGTCAGGACAATTTGGACAATTCAAAACTATTAAGAAAGCAGAAGAGTTATATTATTGGCCAACATTACGGTCAGATGTAGTCAAATATATTAAACAATGTCTAAATTGCCAGCAATATAAGTATACTAAGGGTCTTTCCCAGCAACATCAAGAACTACCACCCATAATACAACCCTTAGAAAGAATTACCATAGATTTGACTGATATGACTTCTGGAGCAGATGGTAACAGATATATTCTAACCATTATAGATCATTTTTCAAGGTACACAAAGTTTTACCCCCTAAAAAGTAAACACGCCAAGGGAATTGTTGCTAGGCTCACCCAGTTTGTTACAGACTTTGACGGCCCTAGATCGTTGCTGTGTGACAACGCCAGGGAGTTTACCGGCCAAGAAATGCGGACCTGGGCAGACCAGCATGGAGTGGAGCTACTATTCTCTCTCATAATATATATTGTATTGTGAATATAGTGAGTGTTGAATCAATTAGTCCAGTGATGGAATTTAAATAACTAAAGAATATTGTGTGTTCACATTCAGACATAGTAACTAAAGTATGTTTTTTTGCTCATTCTGGTTTCGTCTGCTGGGGTGGCAGCCATTATAAACGATCTCCCTTGGTGTAAAGTGACCCACGTGGTACCAAAAGATTAAGAACATTTGCTGGCAATTTTATATTTTCATAATTGTAATATTGAGATTAGGATGTGATTCCTTTTTATTGTATTAGCTATATTTCGGCCTTGTGATGAAAAATTTATTATTCGGAATTATTTGGGATATTGTGGGAAAGGGGGACACTTTATGTAATTTTTTTTTTTTTATATGTACTTAGCTCTGTCACTAGCGAGACACGGAATTGTTCCTGTCCTATTTGACAGAACAGAGTAGGAGATATTAACAAGGGAGGGTGAACAGAAATATTATTGTATTATTTAAATGTACTCGTGCCATAATTTTATAAAATAAACGGATTTATAATTAGTTGAGTATTTCCGTCACCGATATAACAAATAGACTGTGTTCCTTTATAGATATTATGTTAGTTCTCAATTCAGAACACTGATCGTACCCCCGTTAAAATTGTAGTCTGGGTTGCTTACTCACGCGCCTAAATAAGCTAACGCTACGCTACCCTTCCGGTGTGTGCTCACTTGGTTCCTCTGATCAACTTTGGTCTGGTGGTGGCAGCGTATACCTAGTACTGAGGAGGGACTGGACTTGTCCTGTTCGTCATCAGTCTCTTGTTCTTTTTTTTTCCAGACCGGGTTGATCCAGCTATAGGATAGAGTAGTAGCGTACACTGGTGGCTTTTTGTTTTGTTAAAGGCAGTGGGTTTTTGTGTTCCTCCCAGAGTAAAGTAAAAATAGTAATAATAAGTAAGGGGACAAAAATCACGCTTTTACACTAACAAACTCCACGGCTTCCGCCAATGCCTGGATTTGTGTAGCTACAGCGGCCTATCCCACCGCTGGGAGATGGCTCTTGCCTGTCTCCACATTGGCCACTCCCGTTTGACCCATGGATCTTTAATGGAGAGTGCTCCCCTTCCCTACTGTGACGATTTTCTAGTCCCTTTGACTGTCCATCGCCTTTTCGTGTAGTTCACCAGCCTAGGGACCTTCGTCGTAGTTACATCTCCGAATACAGAGTTGTGGACGGTTCACTATTGTGGACTCCTGGTTGCCAGGGGTTAAATCTCGGGTGCCGGAGGTGGAGGTACACCAGAGGTTTCGTGAGATAATTATTAAACATCTACCATATTTCCATCTGTATACCGACGGCAATTCTTGTTCTATGGTCTTCATCATGGCAAGTTCAAAATCAACCATTATTGTCAGTGGCTGGATTGTAGGGACTTTTTCTTTAATAGCTCGTGGTGCTTTCGAGCAATTGATAGTTCGAGATATTATTTTTCGAATAATGCAATGAAAGTAATGAAAGAACAAGTTAGTTAATAATCTTCAAAGATTACAATTACATAGAAATAATCCTAATAATGCAAGAATAAGTTAATGAATATATCTCCCAATATTCTGCCTTCTGAAGACTGACAATTGGTATTACCACACCGATGTTAGTATGGTGAAGTCCGTTTTATAACACCACAACTACTAGGAGAGAAGAGACACCAGCCGAGAGAGAAAAAAATGACTGATGTCCCTAGCTCTACCCTCGCCTTATCTTGACTCGTATTGAAGCCCGGCGGTGTTAAAGCCTTCAGTTTTTAGAACTAGGGATTCGGGATAGTGTAGTTCAGAGTGGTGACTGGTGAGGAAGGCAAGGCCGTAACACCTCCCCCCTGAGACGGCGTCACTTCAAGAAAGTGATGACGTAGCCCTTACTTGTCCTGTCCTCAGGGTTAGACTCTGCTTAGTGCGTCTGCGATGACGTTGACCAAACCATTTATGTGGTTGATGGTAATATTATATGGTTGTAGATAGAGAGACCATCGAAGCAGCCATTGATTGGAGAATTTGTTCCGGTCCAACAAAAATAGAGGGTTGTGATCCGTGTAGACCTTCAGAGGAACACTACTAGGTTGGATGTAGCAGTCGAATTTCTTGATGGCAGAAACCATGGCGAGGAGCTCCTTTTCAATAGTGCTGTATCGGCATTGCTGAGGATTTAGTTTAGCAGAGTGATAAGCAACTGGATGGAGAATGCCATTTTTCTCCTGCAGAAGGGCAGCTCCTACGGCATGGTTGCTGGCCTCTGTGTGGAGAATGAATGGCTCGTTGAAGTCAGGTGTGAGTAACCCAGGGTCCTGGGTGAGGAAGGTCTAGATTTGGAAGAATGCAGCTTGGCAGTCGTCCGTCCAGACGTATGGTACAATGCCACTTGTCAGCCTGGTGAGCGGCAAGGCGGCCTGGGAGAAACCGCATCAGTGCTTTCCGGGTTGTGGGGACTGGATACTCGAGGATTGCTGTGATGTTGGCAACTTTGGGACGCACCTTGCCTTTTCCCACCTCATGTCCCAGGTAAGTCACTGTGGCCTGGCCAAAGGTGGTTTTGGCCAACTTCACCGTCAGGTTGGCGTCACTCAGTCTAGAAAACACTGCTGCTAGTTGTTCAAGGTGTTGCTGCAAGGAGAGAGAATATATGAGAGTATCATCTAAGTCATGTAATATAAAATTCATAGCTCTTTGAAAAGTGGCAGGACTATTCCTCATTCTAAATGGCATAACCAGATATTCGTAGAGACCAAAGGGAGTACTGAAAGCTGAGACAAGTCGTGCTTTGTCAGTCACAGGGATCTGATAATAGCCCTGTAACAAGTCCATTTTACTTATATATACAGCTTGACCAACTTCCTCAATCAGATTGTCGACTCTACGAATAGGCGTCTGGAATGGTAACGGTGTAGTGGCGCCATATGCACCACTCCTTATTCCTTTGTACATTCCATGTGCTGGTACGCCACTCCTTACTCCTTTGTACTTTCCTCGGCCTCTGGCAAGTACGCTAATCCGCTCCCTGACACAGCTTAATCCTCTCTTGGGATTACAGCCGCCAGCCTCCTGCTTTCTCCGCAGTATGAGTCAAAGGGGTGCAGCACGCTAGGTGACGTGCTGGGTCACGTGACCACACCACATCCGGGAATCTGGAGTGAGTGAATAAAAAGGGCAGGCTTCACCCAGACGAGAGACTATCCTGCTAGCTACTGTTGAAGAAGGACCAGTCCCGCTCCTGCCGTCATCATACACCTGCATATACACGTGTCCCCACTTCGACCACACGTGGTGCTCCTGCTCTACACCACTACAGACTTTCCACTGCAACTACCGACTCTCCACGACGCTGCACGACAGGCTGGCTTTCCCTATGTCTACATGTCCTGCATACACCTGCATATACACGTGTCCCCACTTCGACCACACGTGGTGCTCCTGCTCTACACCACTACACACTTTCCACTGCAACTACCGACTCTCCACGACGCTGCAAGACAGGCTGGCTCTCCCTATGACTACATGTCCTGCATTTTTGTGTATTACCAATAAACTGTACCGTGTATTCTGGAGTCTGTTCACCCGGGTAGAAATATAAAGGCTTTCTTACTGTTTTAACCCCCCTCCAACGGGAACCGCCTTGACGTGGTGGGGGGGCTTGTGTGTCTCTGAGACCTGGCGAGCTAGACTAGAGGGGGCTCTGGCCCCTGCTCTGCCCCGATTTCGGGGAGAGAGGGCTTCCCATGCTAGTAAGGTCACCAGTGAGAGACAAGACTAAATGGTTCCCATGCAATGGGCTGCCAGTACGGGCCAACAGCGCTGCCCTCTGGAGTGACTGCCCTCTAGGGGCCGTCCTATGTTGGATGGTTGGGTGTCTGGGCCGGGAGATGTTGGGGAAGGGGGTCTCAGCACCGTCGTGGGCAAACTTTCGAGCCATTGGGGCTGCTTTTTAAAACGAGTGGCCCCGTGGGGGAAGATGTACCCCGCCCGCGGCGACCAGCGCTCGGTCCCCTCATCTGCCCGGTAGGTAGTAGCTCTTGGCTCCTGGGGCCAAAAACAACAAATCAATGATATATGGATACAGAAAAGCCCCAATCACTTCCTCGAGCGGTAGTCGACCAGGCCCTCGAGACGTCACTCTCTGGTCGTGGTAATATGCAGAAAGCTGCAAATAAGAGTAGACCTAGCAGGTACGGTGTTGTGTCGAAGAACCCTGTTAGCGATCTGGACACGTTAATGTTAACGAATGTACTTGCATCCTTTTCTTATGGCGCTATCCACTCCATTTTTAAGTGCTTTGGAGTAGTCCTTCGAATCCGAATCACATATGACAGTGATTGTAGGTCTAATCGGTGCTATATTACTTTCAATACAAATGCTGCTGCCAAAGCAGCATTTGAGGCAAAAGATTCTCTGACGGTGGGGGATACTCATTGTAAAGCTCAGATGATGCTGTCCATCAATGTAGTTGACAGTGACAATGACTACTGCCCTAATATATTTGATGACACTGTGGAGCATGTCCCAAAGGAACGTCGGGTTCCTACACCCTTTTGGTTTGTGGCTTACTACATGGAGGGACTTGGTAACCTTATCCATGCTTTCCGGTATCTGGAGAAAGAAGTTGGATTATTACCAATGGGCCCCATAAAGAAATATGGTAAGGGCGTTTTAATCAGAGCCAAAGATCTTACACAGGCCATGATGCTCCTCAATCTCCCCTGTCCTTCTGATAGCATGTTTGAATCTATTAAACCACATCAAACATTTAATTATAGCAAGGGGCGTATATATAATGAGGACCTATATGAATTCTCAGAAGAGGACATTCTCGCTATGTGCCCAGACAGTGTCCAACGAGTAACGAAGATGAAAGGCATTAAAAATATGATCATCCTCACTTTCTATGGCTTGCATATCCCAGACTGCATTAACATTAACCCCACCTCATTTGAGGTGAAGCCTTTTGTTGAGCGTCCCCTACAGTGTTTCTGTTGTTATGAGTTTGGTCATGGGAAGAGGAACTGCAACAACCGTTCCCGGTGTGGTAATTGTTCTGCTCTTGACTCGCATCTTACTTCTGAGTGTCGGTCAAGGAGTTACTGCTTTTACTGCAGAGATGCTCACCCCTTGCGTTCTCGCCAATGTAAGATGTACCTACTTGAGCAGAATATCCTCCACTTGGCTAATACTCAATTCATTAGCATAGGTAGTGCCAGACGGCAACTCAACTTCAGGCGACAGAAGGATGGTGGTGTGAAGACATACGCCTCCTCCCTTCGCCCTAAATTGGTTGCAGCACCCTCTCAACCCTCTCAAGAGGCAGCTGCTTTTTGCTCTAGTGAGAACGTTTCTAAGGTTACTCTACATAATAGTTTCTCTGTCTTGGAAACTTTATCAGACACTCATTATGGTGACCCTTCAACTGATGACAATTCTCAGACTTTAGCTAAAGGTGTCCATGTGGTAGAGGTTCACGCTGCCACACGCTCTCCCAAAAGGAAACTTAAGTCACCTAAACTGCCACAGAGACGCCTTCGTGGTTCCTCTGAGGCACTTGACTCTATAGATGTTCCACCTTGTGAGGCAACCATCTCTGTGGACTCATCCATAGTTTCCTCTCAATTTCACCAGAAGCATTCTCGTGGCTCTGATGAATCTCTTGATTCAACAGAAGTTCCTCCTCGCAAGCTTCCTTCGGAATCATCAGAGGGGCGTGAAGTTAATGTGGATGCCACAAATGTTGTGACTTCTAAAGATTCAGTTTCTCTTCCGCTTGAGCAGCGGAGTGATTCTACCACCTGTATTATGGATGTTGATGTATCTGCCTGTGTCAGTGATACCACTGCTGTACAGGACAGAACCAATGTAATTGTTTCAAAGAATATCCCATCTCATATACCTTCATCTTTTTCTAACATATCAGATGCTTCAGGGACTCGTCTACGGGTCCCAATTACTGCCCCAAGTACTACTCCTCGGGTTCGCCCTTCTTCTAGTGGCCCAGGATTAGACAAATCTTATTGTTTGAGTAAACCCTCAGGTCGAGGTGGTAGTGGGAAGTACCTCCGTGAGGCTTCCCAAAAACCAGTACTAAAGTAACACCGTTCAAGGTTCTTCAGTGGAATTACCGTGGCTTGCGTGCTTCTTGGGAGGAACTGCGCGTTCTTCTCTCTAGCTTCTCTCCTGCATGTGTTTCTCTCCAAGAGACAATGCTTGGGGACTACATTCCTGCCAGTCCTCCAGCATACTCTGCATTTTATTCCAATTCATTTGAAGGGCAGGGTCATCATGGTGGCTCTGCCATCCTATTTCGCCGAGATATTCCATGCACGAGCCTGGAGCTTGACACTCCACTCCAGGCTGTTGCAGTTAATGTTTTTATGGACCGCCCGTACACTGTGTGCAGTCTATACCTTCCTCCCAGTGTTACAGTTGAGAGGGGTGATCTCAACCATCTTGTACGGGACCTTCCATCTCCCTTTATTTTATTGGGTGATTTTAATGGTCGTCATCCTCTGCGGGGTGACAGTTCGGTCAACCCCAGGGGTGTTTTATTGGCTTCTTTTATTGAGGATGAGGGATTAGGGGTTTTAAATACGGGAGATGTGACACATTTTAATAGCCCTCCTGGGACTTTTACCGCCATTGACATTTCCCTTTGCTCACCAGTGCTCTGTTGGATTTTACTTGGAGAGTGTTGCCTGACTTATATGGCAGTGACCATTTCCCTATACTTTTAGAAGGTAACAGGTACGAACCACAGTCTCGTCTTCCTAGGTGGAAATTAGAGAAGGCTGACTGGCAGTTTTTTAGAGAGCTAACTTCTTCGGTCTCTTCTGTAGCCGATTTCGGTAGCTCTGACAAGGCTGTAACATATTTCACTGATATGCTCCACTCTGCTGCTCTCAACTCTATCCCTAGAACTTCTGGCTACTTTCCCAAACGTCCTGTCCCTTGGTGGTCACCAGTCTGCACCACTGCTGTACGGGAGAAGCGCGCTGCTTTCTCTCGCCTTCGTCGCAATCTTGGGGACCCAACTCTTTTAGAGGACTTCCGACGGGCAAGGGCTCGGGCTAGACGAGTTTTAAAAGAGGCCCGATGTGCATCTTGGAAGGCCTATGTGTCTTCAACTAATACTAAAACTCCACTCACCCAAGTGTTCAGGAGAGTCCGTAAGATGGCGGGGAAGTTTTCTCCTAGTTCTCCACCTGTACTTAAGGTCAATGGAATTAAGATCATGGATGGTTTGACAGTGGCTAATACCATGGCGGAGGCTTTTGCAAAGGTCTCCAGACGTGACTCTCGACCTCTGGCTGTCAGGCATGAGTTAAGAGCCAAGGAGCGTAATGTCCTGGATTTCTCAGGGAACGAGAATGAAAGTTATAACCATATATTCACCCTGAGAGACCTGCATTCTGCTCTCTCTCTCTGCGGCAACACTTCTCCTGGG
This sequence comes from Petrolisthes cinctipes, assembly GCA_033782935.1. Lineage (NCBI taxonomy): Eukaryota > Metazoa > Arthropoda > Malacostraca > Decapoda > Porcellanidae > Petrolisthes > Petrolisthes cinctipes. The sequence goes on from JAWQEG010001559.1 coordinate 3,030,199, forward strand.
CCAGACAACATCCCATATGCAATGTTATAACACTTGGGTGAGGAGGCGATCTCATTTCTTTTAGCTTTATATAACAGAATCTGGCTGGAGGGTGTCTTCCCTTCTGGGTGGAGGGTTACTACCATCCTTCCTTTCCTCAAGCCAGGCAAGGACTCTGGTGTTGCCCTCAATTATCGACCAATTGCCTTGACCTCCTGTCTCTGTAAACTATTTGAAAAGATGGTGAATGTCAGACTGGTATACTTCTTGGAACTGGGTGATTTTCTGTCTCCGTCCCAGTCTGGCTTTTGTAAACACCGTTCGACTACAGATGCTCTGGTCAGGTTGGAAGCTGCTGCATGTGAGGCCTTTGCACGACATCAACACCTTGTCTGTGTATTCTTTGATTTAGAGAAAGCCTATGACACTACATGGCAATATGGCATCCTGCAGCAACTCCATTTATATGGCCTGCGAGGTCGCCTTCCACGCTTTCTTAAGGAGTTTCTCAGTGGTCGCTGTTGCGGCGCCTAATATCAATCAATCAATCAACCTCTACATATTGAGAACCAAAATGCGATCTACAACATTATCTCAGCCGTAGTTTTTCGAATCATATAATTGGACTATAAGTGATAAGGGAGAAAGGCCTATGTCATTAAAACTTTTTAAGAACGAATGAGAAGGTTAAAAATATGAGAAAGAAAAGATAAACGGTAAGAAAGGAGGGAAGGGCAAGCGAGAGAGGGATAAGACAGTAGGGAGGATGTGTAAGGTTGCCAGTTACTTGAGAGATACTGTAATATATATAGCCTATGCATAAAATTAGACCAAGTTTAATGAAAATGCCATATAGCGGCGCCTATTTAAGTTTAACATAGATTATTTTTAAGGAAATGCATATTTAAAAGAAAAAATCCCGGTAAATAGCTTAATGAATTTGTTGACAAATATGATTATTAAAAAAGTTAGAAAATTAAACCGTCTTCTGCCGAAAAAGAAAACAAAACAGCTGGGCTTGGGAGAAGGTGATAAATAGGGTGGACTACAAGTACGAGGGATTTGATTGATATTAGGTGGCGCAACAGCGAGGTCATTTAGCACCAGGAAAAAGTGATAGAGAGGTGTGACAATAAGCAAGAATGAAATAGGAAGAAAGGAGGGACAGTTGAAGAAATATAAGCTAGTGGCGGGGGCCGAAGGGGCGCCAAAACCCTTAAAGTATTGCCCACATCATTACGGGGCAAGCACGAGGGATAAAAGTAATACAGGGATAGCTGTCTAATATATATTCACTAGTCTATCGGATCCACTACGATGGTGAACAAAAGACAGTGCCTTTATTTAAAGGATATAATGTAACAGATATTCTAATTATATTTGTTTGTTATTACTTTTCAACTAATCACCTTCATTTGTCTTACCCTCTTCCCCCTCACCCTCGCCTCAAATCATCACATTTCTTCTCTCCTATATCCACCTACGTTAATGCAGTATGCACTTCTTTAAACCCGGATTCTTCAAACTACGGGTCCCGAATTCCTCCAAACTGGGTCGCAGGCTCACAAAAATAAATACATGAATAAAATAGAATAATAATGTTCGTGACAATAAAATAAATATGAAGATCATACATGAATCCACCTAACATATTTTTATAATCGAATATTCATATATTTAATTATCAATAAAACAAAATCATTGCACAAATATTAGCCTTCTTGAGAGAGAGAGAGAGAGGGAGGGGTCGGTGAGGCAGTGTTTATTATTCTGGTTAGAATTCCTTTTAATCATAAATATTACGTTTCATTTTCTGGCTTTGTATTTTCTTTCGTTGATAATTCTGATCATTTGTAAAAGATCTTTCTGTATGGGTTGCGAGAATGATGTCATAGTAAAAACTGGGTCACGACTGAAAAAGTTTAAAAAACCCTGCTTTATACTATTGGTGATTCGATACCGTTCACAGTGTATGCTTCATTCATTCTTCCTGACACACGTCTCTCTACCAGGGTCTACCTGATCATTCGTTACCCTCCTATATAGCTCCGCCCACATTTCTCTCCTCCTCTCCCACTAACATCCCCCCTCCCTCCACCTGCAACTGTTACTAGATCCCACGAGGCCCAAACCAAGTCGCTGATGGATGGGGTGTGGACCATTGATCTGTCCGGAGCTGTACGAGATCATCGACCAAGACCTATGTGGGACGATGTATCCAGATTATCGCCACAGCGGCCACACCGTGAATCAATACAATCAGCACATCAGTGAAAAGCCATATATGTTATTAAAGAAATACTCTTCTTCTTATATACCAGGTAACTTATTATTTTTTTGTATTGTTAGATAAAAACCTGGAAGTAAAACGAATAGTAGATGTTCTTTTCATTACGTACTTATTATGAAGAAAAGGAAAAACATCCCAAGCTGGAGATAAGACTTTAGTCAGTAATTATATTTTCCTTTTATTTAGCAGTGATACATATTTTTTCCTTAAAGAAGTTAATAAAAAATATTGATATAACTTCTCCATTTCTCACAGCTACACAAAGGAAATATATAGAAATGTTTAGAGACCACTGGGTATAGTTCCCCAACTTTTTTTGTCAACAATTATTCTGTCTGGTGAAAAGTGGCTGTTTTTTTTAGGTTTGTGACATCGGAAATTACCACAACACTGTTTAAAGCATCATGAAAACACAATAACATTCATGGCTAAACACAGCATATTGAATAACGTTTACATTTCCTTAGTAACATGCTTTTGATACTTATTATTACTATACAAAATATATATAACTTTTTTTTACTGTATGTGGTTTGACATGTTATTTCTCATACTTATGCAAAGTCTAAGTTAAAGACTGTTACAGTCATTAAAAGTTACATTCTTCCAAGTTTCACTATGAGTGATAAAGTTTTTAGAGTCAGGAGACATGACAAAGTTTAAAGGAACTGTAAATGTTGAGGATCTAAACTGCTTAGGTAGTACACTACATAGTTGGTTAGAATATTGAAATATTTTATATCATCCTGTTTTATGCCATAAAATGCTGATTAACATGAATACATAAATGTTATACATAATTTATTATGGCAATTACCATGGCAATGCAATGACTACGTCATACCTGACTCACAGGTCAGGTATCTAGGGAAAGCTCTCACCACCAGGGTTAGTTGATTAGGGTGTTTGCCGGGGGCTGGGGTGGGAAGAGTATTGAAGAGATTAGAAGGCAACATGCCTGACAACGAAGCATCTTGCCTCGAAGGGAGGCCAGTCGAGAGTAGATGTCCAGGGCTATTGGTATCAATAGCCGACTGGACGGTTTCTGAACGGATGTAGAAATATCAATAATTGACATTTGGCACCGGTTCTATGGCCGGGATGATATGTACAGTCGGCGGCAGAAGTCCTGTCGCCTCACCTGCTTCACCGAGACAGGCAGTGTTCATAGACTCGAGAAATACACACGTTTTCTACACCTAATAATCTCGAGTCTATGAACATCGCGTGAATCGGTGAAGCAAGTGAGGCGACAGGACTTTTGCCGCCGACTGTACAGTTGCCCAGCGTTCCGCCTGGGCCACCCCGCTACCAAAGGTGGGTAACTGCGATGGCAACAGTGTTTATGTTTGTTCGTGTGTTCATGCTCGGCAAAAGTTCGGATCATCAACACTTTTCTTCTGAAGTGAACCTTCATCCCATCGATGGCAGGGTAATATGGAGTTGGGTGCGACTTGACAACTATTGAAATATGAACTATCTCTGTCAATGACCATCTGAATACAGAGTTAATAAAGTGTTTCGAGTTTATTACAGATTTTTTTTTTTTTTTTTTTTTTTTTTTTTTTTTAATCTTTCGACACTGGACATAGGCTTCATCAAGCCCGTTACCGTGGCCCAGGTCAACTGCTACTCACACACACACACACACGTCACGACTTCCGAACTGGTACCCGGCCACAGAGGGAGGGAAGTGAGGGTAATTCCCAAATACTGCAGCTGTTATGGTGCCAGCGAGGGTGTTTTACGACGTTCGGTGGCCTTATAGTTAGTGCCTCAAACTCAAATCAGAAGAGTAAATATTCTCAGGCCCTCACCTGAGAGGATCGATCTCCCGACCTCCAGGTTACGAGTCCAGAACACTAACCATTCGGCTACCTCCCCTTAATTTACGATGGTAAAAGACATTAAGTAAAGCGATTACGGCAATGAAACATGAGGTGGTCAGTATCGATGAAGGTTTTTATCCTTGATTTCCACAGTTGTGTCTAAATGGGGAGATAAATATTTCAGGAGTAAGATGACTCTCCCATTGCCTGACCCACCTGCATGAAAATGGTCGTACAGAAACTTATTGTTGTGTGTCACAGTTCACACTGATCAATGCCAAAAATTATATGACTAAATTCATAATTAGATAACATAATACAGTATTTAAGTAGATTTTTTTTATTTTAAGCTGATGGTCTCGTTTCGTAGATGTAACACCTCCGCTGAGCGAGTTTGTTTGATCTCACTTACTGGTTCTCCCATGATATACAACATATAATACGGCTTCATTGTCATACTTGCTTGAAAATGATTACAAAGAGCAATTACATCTTCTATTCTAAGGTTCACAAAAGCAGATCAGCAATTGTGAGAATTGGTGAGGCTTAAAACATTGAAAAACGTCAACACAATTGCATAGTTGCCGTCAGCTGAAAAAAAAAAATAATAATAATAAGTTACATGAAGTGGCTGCGCTCTGTCACAACGAACCATTTTCGATTTTCAATATCTCAATGTCCTATTTTTTTAAATTTTTTTTAAATTTATATCCGTCTGACGAGTTATCTTATAATTAATTTTTGAATTCATTATCTAATTCTGTTAAAATTCATGACTGTCCATAATTTAATGTTGTACTGATATATGGCTTGCCTTATTTAATCATGCCCCGGATCAAGAATGGTATTTCGTTAGGTTTAACAGAAACGGTCCAAGACAGGCGAAAAGTTAAAAGAGCAGTCATTTACCGGTATATTTATTTTTATGCTAAAAATGAATAATGCAACTTATACCGTTTATCGGATGAACTCTACACTACAGAAGAAGAGTGTTGATAATCCGAACTATCCTACACTGTTGCCAGGCACGTTACTCGCCTCTCGCAGGAAAATTGATAGCAAAATCTGGGGGGGGGGGGGTCGATGATGCTAGACCGAGTAGAAAACTCGAACAGACAGGAGTTTCTTTTTTTTTATCTTTCGATTTTTCTCTTTCTTTGCTCCCGAAACTCTATGGTACTGGTGACTTTTAATTTTGAGAAATTTGTCACAGTTGTCCAAATTTCCACCAGTCCACAGTGACAGTGTATGGTGGGTTGGTAGGTGGGCTGTCAGTTCTCCTCCTCCTCTTCCTCTTCCTTATTGTCTGCCATTCCCCTCCATCTTCCAGGTCCATGTTGTCAGTGGTATCATCCTTGGTAGTGGTGTCAGTGGAACATGAACTGGTGTCGATGTCCTCATCCATCTCGGGGTCCTGTTGGGAAGGTTCAGGTGGTGGTGGTGGTGGTGCTTTTCAGCAATTCCCCCAGTTGAGTGGGCGAGGCATAATTAAGAGGCGACGGGGTTGGGGCGGAATCGGGGTTGGTGATGCATCCACTCTGCTCCTCCTCCGTCGTTCCGGCTTGCTGCCTCGTTTCTTGGTAGTGGTGGTAGAGGCGATGCGTGGTTGTAGATCAGGAGAAATGGCTATTGATGGCAAGCCATTTCTCCTGAAGATGTCCAGGAGGAGGCCGGAGAGACGACCTAACCCTTCTGCAGCTAAGGCAACAGCAGTCTTGGTGCAGATGGTGACGAGGTGTGCTTGCTGCTGTCATCGCTGCAATGGCTGGATGTGGGTCGTTCTCATCCCACGGGCATGGATTGAGCCTAGGACCTGCCCACCATCAGGTTTGGCTACGTTGGTAGCTTCCACGCACTTCCTCAGTTCATCCACAGTGAAACACACCCCCACTCCGTAGTAATGGTGGAATTGGTGCCCTTCCTGTGGACGAAGTATCCTGGTTGTTGCTAGTTACGAAGAAATAGCCATTCAAATAGTTAACCCACTTTACCATGCCAACAAGACGGTCGTCAGGGAAAGTGGTGGAGTTAGCTGTAGCTGTTGACTGGATCAAGGCTGTAATTATTTACCCCCTCCAGACGGAGAGATATATGGCAGTAGAAGGAGAGGAGGGGAGGGGAGAGGAGTGTGGATCTGGAGTCGGGAAGAACTGCAACGCTGAGATGGATTTTAGAATGTCATTTTTGGAGATGGAAAGGAAGTTAGAAAGAAGTAGAGAGAAAGAACAGTAGAATATTAACTAATTGCTCATGTGGCATCGCTGCTATGGGTGACGTTTGGCAACAACGTAACTCTTCTCGCCGCCATCAGTTGTGTTAATATTTCTTATTGTTGGTTTCCAGTCACTCTCGTGCCCCAGTTAGGTCCTGGTAGTTGGCCCCAATTAGGTCCCGGTAGTTAATCCCAGATAGGTCCTGGTAGTTTGCCCCAGTTTGGTCCCGATAGTTTACCCCAGTTACGCCCCGGTAGTTTGCCCCAGTTAGGTCCCGGTAGTCTTCTGCCGTCCAAGTTTGGTTAGGTAAGGTAGGCTAATTCCCAAATTCTCCATTTCCTAGGGAAATGCCATCGGAACTACACCTAGGGAGTATAAACAAGGCTGATGGGGAGTTGCGATGGTGCCAAACGTCACCCATAGCAGCGGTGCCACTTGAGGGATTTGCCACAAGTGGCTGGGAAACAAATTTCGCTGGTGGCACGAGCAGGGGGCCAGAAGCGCGCACTAGCCAATCAGGAGAGAGCTTACCAATGACGTCTAGACTCCAGCGGAACACAATTTTTGAAGCGACTTTAGTAATTTACTATAAATATATACCACTCAGAAAGAAAACACCATATATAACTCTTGGTGACTACATGGCACAGAGTCTGAAACGTACAGTCGGCGGCAGAAGTCCTGTCGCCTCACTTGCTTCACCGAAACAACCAGTGTTCATGGAGTCTAGAAATACGCTCGTTTTCTACACTTAATAATCTCGAGTTTATGAACATCGCGTGCCTAGGTGAAGCAAGTGAGGCGACAGGACTTTTGCCGCCGACTGTAGTACTGCATAGCACTGAAGAGTAGGCTCGTGGTAAGTCACTACTCTACCCATCTAGAACTACAACAAGATAATATCTTCATCAAGTGGGTAAAAACCACTATTACATTCCCCGTGACTCACATTTTATGTCCTTCTTCCCCTATAATTATTTATGTCGGTACATGTATCATTAGAAAACCCTCACTGTTCATAAATCACTAATGGAAAGTAACTCATTACAAAATTAATAAGTTAGCTGACACAGTTCAGAATACTTTACAGATGCTTTAATGCAACATTAAATTGATAATAATGGAGCTCGGAGAGGAAATTTTCGGCAATGACATTGTGAGAATGATAGATAATGTAATTTATAATATGACAATTACAACTTACCTTGCCCGGTTAATTTATGATCTTCGTTGGTTGGCTGCAGCGAAGAAAGTATTCAGGGTTAACTCCCCGTTTTAGGCCCCATCCACCATGCACATAATAATTTTTTTTTATGTTAAGGGGTTCTTCCCGATATATGTGTATTTATATAGATAACAATCTACTGGTGTATTCAAACAACCAATTGCAAATTTCTATATTTATTCAACTCCAGTATGCCAACATGAATAAATTAAATTTCACACACACACACACACTCAACTCACGCTCACGCAACGCTAACTAGCTACTCGCTCTCGCTACGTCTCGCTCTCGCTCACGTGACGATAGTCTAGCTTACGTTAACACTAGTAATTCTATCAATTGTTACGCAAGTTGGAATATTTTTCTAATGTCTCACACTTAGAGTCTCACAACACACTCGTAATTTTCTTCAAAGATCCAACTCCCCCTCACCTAATTCAGTCACTGAACCAGCGTCAATGCAACTAGTCAGTATACAACTGTAAAGCCTTGTGAATCGCGTAATATACAACGAATTCGGCGTTTACGTTGATCACTCCCCACTGCACACGTGGAGGATTGATCTAGGTAAGGGAAGCTGACGATACGAGTGTGTTCCCTTCGTGTGTGTCCTGTTCCAACTGACCCCAATTCTCCCTCCTTAACTGGTTCAAAATTTCTCTGACTCCTCCTCCTATCTTTGTTCGTTTTTCCTAACTGGCTACGATTGTACCCACTTATACTTTAGTTATACATGCAATTTCAATTTACCTATGGCGTACTAATAATTCCCGATAATCTCCCTCCACTTCACGATCATTTGCAATACCATAAGTTACCCTGGGGTAGCATAATTTTATCAATACAAGATGTACTTAATGTACGAACACCTATAAGACAAGATGTGCAAATTCAGTTGAAACCCGGCCTTCCTGACCCTTTTTCTAAATTTGGCTACTAATCCAGTACCTGCGGATTAAGACTACCTGCAGATTAACCCGCACCTATATCAACCCACTCCTGTCTCCTTTGTCTCATGAATGGAATATTCCAGAACATTCTCTAGAACATTCTATATTGACACCAGTATGGAATTTTCCAACTCTCTGTAATTCAAATTACGTCACGAGTATTATGTCTGACTCGTGACAGACATCTAACCTGACAGGGGACGGGCAGGAGAGGATGACTGCGTTGGTTTGAGAAAATGCAGTACGAAGTGAATCCAGCTTTGAGAGAGGACGGCGTGTTATAGCTATTAGCTGTGTGGGCAAGACGAGCAAACCAGCCTCGTGAGCCAGATTGGCTGAGGTGGCCAGGAAATTCGTTTCCTCGTTCACTACCATCATAGTCACACACCACCAGACACGCTCACCCTACAGAAACAAAGTTTCATTAATACCCTATTTTAATATAAATTAATAATCTGAAATTATTGGATATCCTGAGACAAACAGAAATAGTAGCAGCACATTGAGAGAAACAATCTTAATTTACTAGACATTCTGCAAAATAAAAACCGATAATGGAAATCACAACATTTTGGTAACATTGGCACCGTCATCAATATATTATTCTTCAGCCATTTCAACCCGATCCATCACATCCGGCAGTCGTTAACCAGTCTGATCTTTAGCAATTTAAAATGGGGAGTGATGACATTGTATTTATGGAAAGATCAGAGGTGACTTCATGTAAGGTGTACATGACAGGGTACAGGACGATCAAGGGACCTCCGTTCAGTCCGCTCACCCCTTTTCGTTTTCATAAACACTTCTCTCTTGTAACAACAAAAACATTGCAGTAATCACACACACACACACACACACACACACTTATATATATTTCAGTAAATTACACTTCTTGGTTTCCATTTCTTTCTCTTTACCTTTCTTTTACATTATATTGTATGGCAATGGATGATAGGAAGGGTTTGCTTCCCATATCCTGGGGATGCTAACATTTACCGCGCCTCGGACGAACTCTGCTGGCAACATGGGGACAGATCCTGACAGCAACGGTAATAGTTCAACCGAAGACCTCTCACCTCTTTTCTTACACAGGCCTCTACCGACTTTTTGTTATCACTTTCCTAATGGTCGTGGCCTTAATGACAACATCATACCTGTCGAACACAATATATTATCTTCTAGTATGGACTTCACTTCTTCACCGAAACTCGAGTTTTCTCTGTAGTTTCCACTGAACTGTCTCAAACTATTACCCTGTCACCTTCCCTAGCATTTCCAGTCAGCAGACTGGAATAATATTAGGACCTTTTGCTATAATACTCCTTTTAGTGCAGCAGATAAATGCAAAAATATCCCAACAGAGTTCTCTTAATCATGCAAGCATAAAATTTGGCACATATTTTCTCAATGGACCACTCTTTCATAAAAGGGCATTAGCCAAGCCAAAAATAAATAATGGCTGCCTCTTTTTCCAAGATAGCTTGCATTAATTGGCGAATTGCATCATCTTTAAGAGTACAAATTATGTATGGTTTTCCTAATGCATTTAGCATGGTTTATAATAACTTTCAATCACCAATTTGTTCTTTATTAAAGTTATTTTTGTCACAGATGGCGTCCAATATGGATGTCAAACGTTAAATGACACTGGATGAATGATCGGGCTAGATGTAGGGCAACCGAACCTAGTTGTATCCCATACATGAAAGTGCGCTACTACATATTTTCATTAAGATGGTAAAAGGAAATACCCTCGACCATAATTACATATCATCAATGGCAAGTGAAAACACAGTCTAACTAAGAGGCAGACTCACTGGTGAAAATGCTGCCTATGTCAATTAGAAAAAAAAAAAAAAAAAAATGAAAATCTGACTTCGCCTCCTACTCATCATATTCCAGAACATAATGGCTACATTATGGCCATGATTGCTACAAATGTGCCTCGGTTTACGAGTTGTCTGAAATGCCACTTACCCAGCAAGGCTGGATGAAGGTGGTGGCGTGGAGGCAACATTGAGAAGGAATATGGCAAAATGCCTCACAAGTTGTAGACTCTTGTTTAACAACACAAAACTGGAACGTGGTAAGAAACGGCATTTTGATGTTCAATGCGAGTCAGATGAAAGGAAAATAAAACACTGTCGGGCAACTCATAATACTGACATAATACTGCTTATTGTGTGATAGTATAGCTCTTATTGTACAGCTCCAGACAGACTAAGCGACAACACCCCACCATCATCGACTTGGGTTGGGCCTCGTCAGATCTGGCAACAGTTGTAGGTAGAGGGATGGGAGATGTTAGTGGGAGAGGAGGAGAGAAATGTGGGCGGGGCTATATAGGAGGTAATGTGGGAGGGTGAAGAAGCAGCAATCTGGCTGGTGGGAGGGAGGGAAACGAATGATCAAGTAGCAGAGATGTGTGTCAGGAGGAACGAATGAAGCATACACTGTGAACGGTGTCGAATCAGCAATAGTTTAAAGAAGTGCATACTGCATTAACATAGGTCGTAGGTGGATATTCGAGAGAAAAAAATGTGATGATTTGAGGTGAGGGGGAAGAGGGTAAGACAAATGAAGGTGATTAGTTGAAAAGTAATAACAAACAAATATTTATTAGAATATCTGTTACATTTTATCCTTTATATATATATATATATATATATATATATATATATATATATATATATATTGTTTAAAAGATAATATATATATATATATATATATATATATATATATATATATATATATATATATATATATATATATATATATATATATATATATATATATATATATATATATATATATATATATATATAGTAAATACAATAGCATATTGAATCTCTCTGTCTATCAACCTATCTGTGTATATGGCATTTTTATTAACAACCGTGATCAGCACTGTTAAAGGTAAAAATAAATTTGTTTGGCAAAGCAGAGGACACTGCCTGGTATGGCAACCTACCATGCGGAAGACCACTATGTTTCACTACGCACCGCAGAAGCCGATGCACAGACCTTGATGTCAGAAGAGTGTTGCACGAAGCTTTGGTGCTTCACAGGACCTCAGCAAACAAGGAATTTCTGACTGACTAACATCACTAAGGAAAGTTGCGGTTTGCCCAACAATTTTTTGACAAGACTGTAGCGGCCACATATGTGGCCACTCTATGTACCACACATATATGGCCACTCCTGTAGCGCCAGGTATACCACTCCTATATCCCTGGTCTATTCTTAGCTAGACGGGTACACTAATCCCCGATGCAGACAGACCTAAGCCGCCCTTGGTACCATGCCTTCCTTCAGCAAAGCTGCCTCATGCCTCTGCCAGTGCCAGACTGACTCATGCATGGGAATATCTACCTGCTCCACCCTTGTAGGCCAGGTGGTCACGTGGTAATGCCTCATCCGGGACCCGGACTGGACCATATATAAGGGCCCAGGCCTCCTAGGACAATCACTGACTCACGCTCGAGCACTGGAAAGAAAAGGTCCTGCCCGCCGTCACCCTGTCTGCCACCACACCACCTAGCTGCCCCAAATCTGTCTGTGTTCCCGTCTGGATCAGACAGCCATCCTCCTACCCCCAGCCAACTACGGCTCACCTACGGCTCGGCACGGCACGGCACGGCACGCCAGCATACTACCAAATTCTGTGTGACCTTTATGTACTACCAATAAATTGTATTGTGTATCCTAGAGTCTGTTCACCCTGCGTAATTAGGCAAAGTCCTCCTTGACGTTATAAGCCTGAGGATTTTTGGAAGAGAGTGATCTGGACGGATGAGAAAACCTTCTCACATTCGTGTCATGGAAGGCATCACTGCTGGAGGAGGAATAATTACTCGGTGACTATAAAATCTGAGGTTGTTGTTTCTATAAAGTATTTAGTTATATGTGACCATAAGAATATAATAATAATTGCTACAGGGAGACAACCAATATCGTTACAACATCAGCAACATCAATAAAACAGTTATTAAAAGTTCATTCAGAGTATATTTATAGTCACCGAGTATTATTCCTTCTCCAGCAGTGACGCCTTCTGTGACACGAATGTGAAAAAGTTTTCTCATCCGGCCAGATCACTCTCTTCCAAAAATCCTCAGACTTGTCAACATATTGTTGGGCAAACCGTAACCTTCCTTCGCGATGTTGGTCAGTTAGAAATTCCTTGTTTGCTGGGGTCCTGTGATGCACCCCAGCTTCGTTCATAGTGGATAGTGGTAGTTGTGTATCGACAATTTTCATCATCCTAGCGGGAGGGCCGCTCATGGGCAGCATAATATGCGGGGGTTGTGCGGGGATTTAGGGATCCAGGTGTACACCATAAAAGCCCCTAAGATCAGGTAGAAGAATAGGGTCACCAAAACACCATAAAGTAACCTACCTGCATCCCCCTCAGACCATTAACTTTCCCTATCTTATTTTCATCTCTCCAAACCCAGTGCTCTCAGGTAATGCCGGATGTCTGTACCTTCACTCACAAAGGAGAGTAAGAGAGAGAGTGAGAGAGAGAAAGTAAGAGAGGGAGAGAGAGGAGAATTGGGTGGAGCTTAACTAGACCTTCCCCTTTTTTCAAACTGGTAGTAATGTATCTAGACATTACTGGCATCTCCAAGTAGAGAATGTATAAAAGCAGTGAAGTTTAACTAATAGGTAGGATACCTACACTGACTCCCTAAGGGCTATAAACTGTCTCCATAAGAGAGAGACATAATCATATAAGACAAGGCACATCAATATAATTCCCTGTATAGATATAAGTATATATTAATAAATTAAACCTTAAGAATCTTGTAAAGTCAATTACCTAAGAAAGCACCCTGTCTTCCACGTTACCTAATACAACAACAACAACTACTACAACGACAACTCCAAGAAATTACACACAAGTAAGTTACCAGGTTCTACCCAGAGTTCAAGCCTTCAGAACTGGTACACAGGCAGGGGAGGATTAGGAAGGGGGTTAGGATAAGGGTGGATTGGATCAGGCACTGTGGGTTGAGGATTAGGATTGGGGAGGTAATGATTGATGATCCTATTTCTAAATGTGTCTAGAGTGGGGCTATTAACTTGGATGCTGCGGGGAAAGAATGAGTGCCTAAATATATCAGTGCTTGTCTGATATGTATGGTATTTTAAGTAGTGGCTGCCTCTAGTGGATCGTATACTTGTAGGCTGTACTGTAAATATGTGTCTTTGTCTATGTCAGCTAACTTGTTTGTGATTTTGTGTATCATCTGTTGTCTGTGTATCTGTCTTCGTGTTGCCAATGGGTCTAGTTTTGTGTCTTGTTTAAGCAAAGTGACTGATGTAGTGTGTCTGTAATCACGTCTGGCCCATCTTGCAGTTTTGTTTTGTATGGACTCTAATTTATTAATATTATTGTAAGTGTGTGGGTCTCAGACAGTGTGGCCGAACGAATATGATATATGCAATCATTTTGATGTCTGTGTTACACCTGCTGAGGTTCCTGCGCAAGAACCCCAGGACCCGACTAGCTTTGGCTCTGATGCTACCTATGTGTGTGTTCCACTTCATGTCCGCTGAGATGTGGACGCCCAAGTATTTGTGGGAAGTGACTGTGTTGAGGTTGGTGTTGTGTAACTGGTATGTATGTGGAATGGGATTATGGGCTCGGGTAAACCGGATGTGATGGTATTTGTCTGGTCTAAATGTCATCTGCCACTTGGCTTCCCAGTTTTCAAGTGTAGTTAGGTCGTCCTGTAGTCGAAGGCAGTCATTCCTATCTTTAATTGGTCTGTAAACTAAGCTATCATCTGCAAAGTGTCTAGTGGTAGAGGAAAGTGAGAGTGGGAGGTCATTAATGTATGAAAGGAAGAGAAAGGGCCCAGGACAGTGCCCTGGGGTACCCCAGAGGCCACAGGAACAGGTGGAGACTGACTACTGTCAAGAACTACACTTTGCTTTCTGGTAGTCAAGAACGTTCTAATCCAGTGAAGAAGTTTTCCCTGTATGCCGTAGAATTGTAACTTGTATAGTAGTCTCTGGTGAGGGACTTTGTAAAAGGCTTTGACTAAGTCTAGTACTATGGAGTCAACTTGTCTAATTTTTGTGTCATTGAGGAACTGTAATATGTCATGAGTAGTTACCAGTAGCTGCGTCTCACATGAGCGTTTGGGCCGAAAACCGTGTTGATTGTCAGTCAGTATATTTTGCCTATTAAAATGGTTCATTACATGTCTATGAATTATGTGTTCTAAAATTTTGCAGGGGACTAAGGTAAGTGAAATTGGTCTATAATTAATGGGAATGGTTCTGTCTCCAGATTTAAAAATTAGGGTCACATTTACCAAGAGCCAGTCTTGAGGGAGTTCACCGATCTGTATAGTCTGAGAATATAACCTGTAGGATAGGGGCAAGATCGTTGGCGTTAGCTTTCAATATCCTGCAGGGTATATTGTCTGGTCCAGTCGCTTTATGTATGTCTCCCTCAGATAAAAATGTCTCAATTCCTTGTCCTCCTGGGTCGTCGTGGCCGCAGAGTTACATTTTGTTGGGTCCCGGCTCATGTGGGTGTCGATGGGAATGGGCTGGCTGACGCCCTGGCTAAGTCTGCAGTCTCCAGTTCTCGGCCTCCTGCCAGGCGTCATCCCGTTCCTGCAGTGGACCTTCGACCCTACATAGATGCTGCCGTTCGTTCCTGCTGGCAGGACAGATGGGATGCCTTCGAGGCTAACAGGCTCCGTGGCATCCACCAGCGCCTTGGTTTGTGAAGCTATAGCGGCCTGTCCCGCAGGTGGGAGACGGCTCTTGTCCGTCTCCGCATTGGCCACACACTATTGACTCATGGCTGTTAATTGGAGAGGGCTCACCCTCCCTACTGTGATGATTGTCTGGTCCCTCTGCCAGTACGGCATCTTATTGTCGAGTGTCCCAGCCTTGGGGACCTTCGTCGTAGGCACCTCTCTGAGTACCGGGTGGGTGACGGTTCTTACAGTCTCTCCCAGGTCCTCTGGGAGGAGGCTTGTGGTGTGGGAGGGAACACCCTCTCCCATGTGGAGGAGGCTGGCCTCCTCCACAAATTGTGAAGTTTATTATATTTATGGCTATTCATTTTTAGGTAGGTAAAGTTTAATGTTTCTTTCGTATATATTTTTTTTTTTTTATATATTTAACTTAACTAGGTTATTTTATTAAAATATGATTTTTGGAAGATGTGGCTTTTATTCATGCTGCTTCTACCTTTCGATTTAGTGAAAATTATTTAATGTTTGTACATATTTTATTAATGATGTAGATGACCATTTTATGTTGGGCGGCATATGACCATTGGTATATGACCATTGATCAGAGCCCCTGTGTTGCTACACAACATAAGGAGCAACAGGGCACCCCGGAGATTGCCGAGGCAAGCCACCTTTAACCCTGAAGAGCCCCTAGGGGTGCCCAGGTTCCCGAACAGGTGTGTGTATAGGGAGGTGTGGGTGTAGATGTCTGGTGTTAGTGATTCTGGTGTGTTGGTATGTGTGCAGCTAGAATTTTGATTGTCATTTTTGTAGAGTATTATAACTAGTGGGCAATATGTGTAGAATGTTGTTAGTGTACATGTGTATGTTGTTTTGTGTGGGGTTTGTTTGTACATGTTTATGAAGCACCAACATAATTAGACAATACAAACTCACCTCTGTACCGAAACCGTCTGCTCGGCTGCAGGGAGATATAAAATGTAAACAAACAAACTCAGTGGTAAGTTATATAAAAAAGAGGATTAATAATAAAACCTATGAGTTTTACTAAAAGGGGGTATACAAATTATAAAAGGATGGTAAAATACACTAAAGAAAACAACTGTATTATTTAAAACAGTAAAATATTGAGGGGTGAGGGACAATAATATCAGGTGAGAGTCACAGGGAGGGCCTGTGTAACTTTAACAGTAATATAAAAAGGAAAAGATGACGTAAAATGACAGCCAGAACAAACAATCTCGATACTTATCTTGTTGAAATGTGAAGATATGAAGGGTTCGTTTGTTAAAAAAAAAAAAAAAAAATGGAAGACAGAGCTCGGGGAGGACACGTCCGGGTCCTAGGACCGCACATTAATAGATGCATCTGGCGGCGCAACAACTATGGTATATACCGCCTAACTTAATATTAAATTCCAAGTATTTTGAAATATGGTCATCTACATAATTAATAAAATATTTACACACATTATGTAGGCTTCACTACCCCGAAAGTGATAGGTAGCATGATTAAAAGGACATATAAACTAAAACGCACATTTTCACTAAAATAACCTGATTAACTCAAGTAAAATATTTAAAAGAATAAAAATTTAAAATATTGAACTATCTAAAAAGCCATAAATTTTATAAAATTCACAATTTGTGGAGGAGGCCAGCCTCCATCACATACGAGAGGGTGTTCCCTCCCACACTACAAGCCTCCTCCCCGAGCACAAGTGAAATACTGTAAGAACCGTCCACAACCCGGTACTCGGAGAGGTCCCCAAGGATGGGACACTCAACAAGAAGATGCCGCACTGTCAAACCCCCCAGCGGGAACTGCCTTGACGTGGTGGGGGGGATTGTGTGTCTCTGAGACCTGGCGAGCTAGACTAGAGGGGGCTCCGGCCCCTGCTCTGCCTCGATTTAGGGGAGAGAGGGCTTCCCATGCTAGAAAGGTTGCCAGTGAGAGACTAGACTAAATAGTTCCCATGCAATAGGCTGCCAGTATGAGCCAACAGTGCTACCCGCCAGAGGGACTGCCCTCTAGGGGCCATCCTGTGTTGGATGGTTGGGTGTCTGGGCCGGGAGATGTTGGGGATGTTGGTCTCAGCAACGTCGTGGGCAAACTTCTGAGCCATTAGAGCTGCGTTTTATAACGAGTGGCCCAATGGGGGACGAGGCACCCCGCCCACAGCAACCAGCGCTCGGTCCCCTCATCTGTCCGGTAGGTAGTATCTCTTGGCTCCTGGGGCCATTACAATAATAATAATGTCATATGGATAACAATAAGCCTCTTTCTTTTCCACGAGTGGTGGTCGACCAGGCCCTCGAGACGTCACTCACAGGTCATGGTGGTATGCAGAAGGCTGCAAATAAGACAAGACCCAGCAGGTCGGGTGTTGTGTTGACGAACCCTGCTGGTGGTGTGGATACGTTAACTTTGACTAATGTGCTTGCATCCCTTTCCTATGATGCTATCCACTCCATTTTTAACCCCTTAGGACCGACTTCTTTTTTTTTTCATCCCCAGTCGACTTCTGGGGGTCAATTTTCAACTTTCATGTAGGCAAATTTTGTTCTTACAGAATGAAAGAGCTTGAATTTACACACCAGGAACTGAAAACGGGAGCCTCCTAGGTGTACGCGTTTGCGTATGACAGAGCGTCAAAGTCCGAAAATAAATAAATAGTATCCCCTGAAACGCATGAAAGAAAATCTCATACTCTCTGAGTACGCTGTAAACATGTACATAAACACCTAAATAATGCGTCTAAGTGGTTTTCAATGATGATAAACGTATTTCAGTTTAATTTTGTCTGTCTAGACTCTCCTGGAGTATAGTAGACAGCAGAGAGATACGAGAAACATAAGAAAACACCATGTAGTGGTGAGATATTTCCTTGTTGGCACACACAGCTGCCAGACACCACTACCACAGTCAAACCTTTTCTCAAGGACGTTAGCTTTCCATCGTTACCAACGCCAGCTCGCTAGCTACTCGCTACAGTTTTTTGTAGGTCCGTCGACATGTCGGTTATTCGGAGGGAACGATTAATTTTTTTATCACCGACATGTCGGTCAATCGGTCCTAAGGGGTTAAGAGTTTTGTAGTGGCTCTTCGTACCCGAATCACTTATGACAATGACTGCAGATCTAATTGGTGCTATATTACTTTTAATACAAATGCTGCTGCCAAAGCAACTTTTGAGGCAAAAGATTCTCTGTCTGTGGGGGATACACACTTTAAGGTTCAGATAATTCGGTCCATAAATGTAGTTGACAGTGACAATGACTACTGCCCTAACATCTTTGATGATTCTGTAGAGCATGTCCCTAAGGAGCGTCGTGTTCCTACACCCGTTTGGTTTGTGGCTTACTACAGGGAGGGGCGTGGTAACCTCATCCATGCTTCTCGGTATCTGGAAAAAGAAATTGGATTACTACCTTTAGGCCACATAAAAAAGTACGGTAAGGTTGTTTTAATCAGAGCCAAAGATGATACACAGGCCATGATGCTCCTCAATCTCCCCTGTCCTTTTGATGGCATGTTTGAATCCATCAAACCTACGTGCCCAGATAGTGTCCCATGAGTAACAAAGATTAAAGTCAGTAAAATTATGATCATTTTCACTTTCTATGACTCGCATATCTCAGATCGCATTAACTTCAACCCCACCTCTTTTGAGGTGAAGCCTTTTGTTGTGCATCCTTTACAGTGTTTCTGCTGTTATGAGTTTGTTTATGGGAGAAGGAACTGCAGAAACCGTTCCCTTACGTTCTTGCCAATGCAAGATGTACCTCATCGAGCAGGATATCCTCCCCTTGGCTAACACCCAATTCATCAGCATTGGTAGTGCCTGACGGCAACTCATCTTCAGGGGACAGAAGGATGGTGGTGTTAGGACATACGCCTCCCCCCCTTCGCCCTCATCATTCCAAGTCGACATCTAAATCGGTTGCAGCACCCTCTCAACTTTTTCAATAAGCAGCTGCTTCTTACTCTAGTGATAACTAGGTTTCACTGCATAATAGTTTCTCTGTCTTGGAAACTGTATCAGACACTCATTCTGGTGACCCTTCATCTGATGACAATTCTCATGCTTTAACTAAAGGTGTCCATGTTCATGCTGCCACACGCTCTCCAAAAAGGAAACCCAAGTCAACTAAATTGAAACAGAGATGTATCAGTGGTTCCACTGAGACACTTGACTCCATGGGCCTTCCTCTGTAGACTCATCCATATTCTCCTCTTAATTTCACCAGAAGCGTTCCCGTGGCTCCTATGAATCTCTTGATTCAACAGATGTTTCCCCTCGCAAGCTTCCTTTGGGAACATTGGAAGGGCGTGAAGTGAATGTGGATGCCTCGGATATTGTGACTTAAAAAAATACAGTTTTTCGTTCATCTGTATTATCAATGTTGATGTTTCTGCCTGTGTCAGTGATACCACTACTGTACAGGACAATACCAATGTGGTTGTTTCTAAAAATATCCCTGCTCATCTACCTTCACCTTCTTCTAACATATCAGATGCTTCAGGGATTCGTCCTTTCGGGTGTTCATGTTTTATTAATTATGTAGATGACAATTTTATGTTGGGCGGTATATGACCTTAGTTGTTGCGCCGCCAGATGCTTAGTTGCATAAAAAAACAATCAATCAATCAATTCAGGGACTCGTCTATGGGTCCTAATTACTGCCCTAAGTTCGCTCTTTTTCTAGTGGCCCAGGATTAGAGAAAACTTGTCGTTTGAGAAAAGTCTCTGGTCAAGTTCGTAGTGGGAAGTCCCTCCATGAGGCTTCCCAAAAATCAGTACTAAAGTAACACTGTTCAAGGTCCTTCAGTGTAATTGCCATGGCTTACGTGCCTCTTGGAAGGAACTGCACGTTCTCTCTCGCTTCTCTCCTGCATATGTTTGTCCCCATGAGACAATGCTTGGGGACTACGTTCCTGCCAGTCCTCCAGTATACTCTGCATTTTATTCCAATTCATTTGGTGGGCAGGGTCATCATGGTGGCTCTGCCATCCTAGTTTGGCACAATATGCCATACACGAGCCTGGACTTGACACTCCGCTCCAGGCTGTTGCACGTTAAGGTTTTTATGGACTGCCCCTACACTGTGTGCAGTCTATACCTTCATCTCAGTGTTGCAGTTAAGAGGGGTGATCTCAACCGTCTTGTACAGGAGCTTCCTTCTCCCATTATTTTATTACATGATTATAATGGTGGTCACAAGTCTGCACCACTGCTGCACGGGAGAAGTGCACTGCTTTCTCGCCTTTGTCGCAATCTTGAGGACCCAACTCTTTTAGAGGACTTCCGACGGGCAAGGGCTCGGGATAGACGAGTTTAATAAAAGGCACGACATGCATCTTGGAAAGCCTATGTGTCTTCAATTGTTACTAAAACCCCACTCACCCAAGTGTTCAGGAGAGTGCGTAAGATGGCTGGGAAGTTTTTTCTTAGCCCTCCACCTGTTCTTAAAGTCAATGGATTTAAGATCATGGATGGTTTAACAGTGGCCAATATCATTGCCGAGGCATTTGCAAGAGTCTCTAGCCGTGACTCTCGTCCTCTGGCTGTCAGTCATGATTTGGGAGCCCATGAGTGCAGTGTCCTGGATTTCTTGGGGAACGAGAATGAAAGTTATTCACCCTGAGAGACCTGCACTCTGCTCTCTCTCTCTCTCTGTGGCGACACGTCTCCTGGGCCAGACAACATCCCATATACAACAGAATATGGCTGGAGGGTGTCTTCCCATCTGGGTGGAGGGTTGCTACCATCCTTCCTTTCCCCAAGCTGGGCAAGGACTCTAGTGTTGCCCTTAATTACCGACCTATCGCCTTGACCTCCTGTCTCTGTAAACTATTTGAGAAGATGGTGATTGTCAGATTGGTATACTTCCTGGAACGGAGTGGTTTTACAAACGTTTGACTTGGGTTCCCAATTTACGTTCACTTAAGGTCTCTTGCCTCCAGGCTCTCAACCTGTTGAGGGTCCTGGGCCATATGTCCTGACGGGCTGATCGGACCACCCTCCTCCTCCTATACCGTGCACTTGTAAAGTCAAAACTTGACTATGGGTGTGAGGTGTACTCCTCTGCCACGGATGCCCGTCTCAGAATCTTAGACTCTGTTCAACATACTGGGGTATGTCTGGCGACCGGGGCCTTCAGGTCGTCCCCAATCCCCAGTCTCCAGGTGGACGCTGATGAGCCACCTCTTGATCTCCGTCGCCAGTCTTTGATGGTTCGTTGTTGGCATCGATTACATCGACTTCCTGACTCCCTTTCCTGCATGATGGTGTCATTTGATATGCCTCAGTACTACCTTTCATATCCTGGCACACGATGGCCCTTTGGCTTCCAGGTCAGGAAGGTTATGGAGAAGATGGGCATTGATGACTTCCAGATTTGTCCTGTGTGTGTCCCCAGGGTGGCTCCATTGCTTCTTCCAGAAGTTTACAACTGCACTTGCTTTTCAGACAAGAAGGAATATCTTCCTCCTCCGAGGGTCTCTTCCTCTTTTTAGAACATGCTTCCTCTCACAGGGAGTCCCTCCTTGTGTACACTGATGGGTCAAAGTCTGATGGCTTGTCCTCCTGGAATATCGTAGCCGTAGAGTCACATATTGTTGTTTCTCGGCCCATGTGGGTGTCGAAACGAATGAGTGGGCTGACGCCCTGGCTAGAGCTGTGGCTTCCAGTGCTCGACCTCCTACCAGGCGTCATCCCGTACCTGCTCAAGATCTTCGACCCTACATAGATGCTGCCGTTGGTTCCTGCTGGCAGGACAGATGGGACGCCGTCAGGGCTAACAAGCAAAGTGGCATCCGCCAGCGGCTGGGTTTGTGGAACTACAGCTGCCTGTCCCGCCGGTGGGAGACGGCTCTTCCCCATCTCAGAATTGGCCACTCAAATTGGACTCCTGGATTTTTAATGGAAAGGGCTCCCCCTCCCTACTGTGATGATTGTCTGGTCCCTTTGACAGCACGACATCTTGTTGAGTGTTGTCATAGGCACCTCTCCAAGTACCGGGTGGGGGACGGTTCTTACCGTCTCTCACAGGTTCTCGGGGAGGGAACACCGTCTCATATGTGGAGGAGGCTGGCCTCCTCCACAAATTGTGAATTTTATGATATTAATGGCTTCTTAGATAGTTAAATGCTTTTAATTTTGATTACTAACGTCAATGTATTCACAGTTACGAGCACACGATAATAGTGGTACTAATATTTGTGTTCATAACTATGAACATATTGACGTTAGATTACACTTCATTTTCACATTGTCACTTGTAAGAATATAATACCATAAGTAGTTTGAAATTCAATGAGTACAAAGAAATTATTTGTAATTACCAGTTATAAGCTATATACCAGGAACTCAACTAGTTTGTATACAGGCTAACCCCTATAGGCTAATATCTGTTATGGCACGGTGTTAGTAGTGATTACTGAGGTAAGAAACTACTGATAGTCCTATCCATTTAATATTTTCAGGGACCTTGTAATGTGTAGTTACGATGTAGTGAAGATGTTATCTTCACTTGGGGTTAATGACAAATAAGTTTGTGTTGGTCTAGTATAGTCTAGTCTGTTTATTTCTTCAGGTTTTACATTGCATATAAAATTTTATAGCTAACCTGGAAGATAACCTGGAATATGATCATGTGACTATATTTTATAGTTAACCTGGAATGTGCTCAATCATATACATAAAAGTTGCCTGCTACAATACTTCCCCCCTTAGTGACGAGGAAGAAGGAATGATACAGTCTTCTTAGGGCGTCCGCTTGCGTTGTGGAGAAGCTGTAGAACGTATCAGTAGCGGGGAGTTGTAGGCGTGGTTGATGTTGTTGTAGTGGTCGAGGTCGTAGAGTGGAGTGTAGCAGGAAAGCTGGTGCGTGTGCGCGTGCGTGTATGTGCGCGTGTTGCTTCAGTGCCAATGGAACTCAATGAGTCCCTGAGCTTACGATTTTTAATGTCGACAACAGGGTCGAAATTTGTCAAAAAATCGGCGCCCAAATTGTCTTGCGCGTGCTTGCGCGTGTGGCTTTTGAAGCATGGCACTTGACACAGGTGAGAGTTCAACTCCTGCCGTCTTTGTTGATGTCCGACCAAATGAGTCTTGAACGCATCATTTCTTGTGAAGCTCGTATTCCAGGGTGAGAGAGGTTATGTAGTTGATGGAAGAGAGGGTACCGATGATTCTTTGGCAATGACTTGTGGCATGCCTGTGCTGGTAGCACGCTTAATTCAGCTCCGGTGGCAGGAGGGCAGTTGTGTGGCTAGATTTTGTGAGACTAGGTTTGATGCCACTTGCTTTGAACTTGCACTCTGGTATTGAGAACCACATGGCAGAGTGTAGGGGCTTTGAAGGCCACTGAGGCTACATTCTCGTCGTTATTTGCCATAGTCACTCCGGGGTCAACATTTGTAACGTGTAGTTACGATGTAGTGAAGATGTTATCTTCACTTGGGGTTAATGACAAATAAGTTTGTGTTGGTCTAGTCTAGTCTGTTTATTTCTTCAGGTTTTACATTGCATATAAAATTTTGTAGCTAACCTGGAAGCTAACCTGGAATATAATCATGTGACTATATTTTATAGTCAACCTGGAATATGCTCAATCATATACATAAAGGTTGCCTGCTACAACCTCATGGCAGCCATGGGAGTAGTGTTTGGTAATGAGGCTTACAGCAAGACCGTGTAAGTTAATAGTCCTGCTATTACCCTAACAAAGGGGATACATATTAAGGGGATAGCACATATTTAGTAACATATTCTGTTTTACTTTCACTAAATACTATTCAACTGTCTATAAATCGAGTGACTGACTGACGCTCATATTAATGTGGCTATGAAAAAATCATGATCTTCAAACAAGATAATACGTGTCCCATAGATGTAATTGTAACAACAGGGTGTTGTGTTACTATTGGGGTGAACAAACTCGATTGTACACGGTAACAATTTATTGGTATGACTACAAAGGGTTGGTTCTCACACTCATATATCCTGGACTCGGTAGCTCGGTCGTCGAGGGTTGTGGTTGTAGAAGGCAAGCACCTTGTAGATGTTGGTGGGTGGTGTAGCCACCAACTATAAGTTGTGCTGCTACCTAAAGAAGGCTCCTGTGTAAGGGCCACTGTCAGGGTTTCTCCACTACACTTCTCAGCCTCAGGAGCTAGTGTCTATAACTCTCTTTAAGAAGTGTTAGTGTCTATAACTCTCTTTAAGAAGTGCTCAAGGGAGAGAGAGATGCGGTGAATAGTTCCTTATGATTTAATGTCAAAAAAAGTTAACACTATATACAATTCTCTGCGTACCTGACGTTAACAAAGCTAAGAGTATTTGGTTATGGTACATATGTTGTATACATGAAATTTTGCAAGAGTATGCAGACAATGATATTACACAAAATGGCAAAGAGAATATGCTGAAAGAAATTGAATAGGCTATCTGCATGAAGGAATGTAATGGTAAATGAATCACAATACAGGGCTGGTAGATAATTAGAGAATGGTTACACACTCAATCAAAGAAAATCGACCTATTTTATGGTACACTACAATACTCCCCCCCTAGTTTCGAGGAAGGAGGAACGATACTCTTGTGTGTCGTAGTTTGTTGTTTCCTGCATGTGTTGGAGGAACAGTCACTTGCACTGCTTGCAGCATCTGGTCCGGATTCAGGATATAAGCAGGCTTGACCCGGTCTACGGCCACAACTTCTTGAGAACCATGTTTGTCGATGGTGAAGTTCTTCCTCGTCCTGCGAACTACTTGGAAGGGGCCCTGATATGGCTGCTGAAGGGGCCTTTTGACTGCATCGACTCTAACAAAGACGTGTGTGCAGGCTTCCAGGTCCTGGTGAACGAAGGTCTTCGAGTTGGACGTACGAGGCTGCACTGGCTGGAGGCACTTCATGGTATTTTTCAGGTGTGTTGCAAAGTCCTGAACGCTGCAAGGCTCGGGGTCTGGTGTGGCAGAGAGAAGCTCACCTGGGAGCCTGAGCGTAGAGCCATATACGAGCTCAGCAGAGGAGTTGTGCAGATCCGTTTTGAGTGAAGTTCTGATGCCAAGGAGGACAAAAGGTAGTGCTATTGACCAATCTTCTCTCTGGGCTGAAGCTGCCAGGGAAGATTTCAGCTGGCGGTGGAATCGTTCGACCGTTCCGTTGGCCTGTGGGTGATAGCTGGCGGTCCTGTATCGGCGGATGCCAAGGAGTATCATGACCTTATTCCACACGCCTGACCCAAACTGACCACCTCGGTCTGAAGTAAGGCTTAGAGGCACACCAAACCTGGACACCCATGTAGCGATGAAGGCACGTGCAACAGTATCCGTAGTGATGTCGGTGAGAGGTACTGCCTCAGGCCAGCGTGTGAAGCGGTCCACACAGGTGAGTACATATCGATAGCCATAGGAGTACGGAAGTGGGCCAACGAGGTCTATGTGGACATGGTCAAATCTCTCGGTGACTGGCGTAAAGGTGGCTGCAGGAGAGTGTGTATGGCGTGTGACCTTGGAAGCTTGACAGCGTATACATGTGCGTGCCCAGTGTCTGACGTCTTTATTTATGCCCTCCCATATGAAGCGGGAAGACATCATCTGGTGCGAGGCACGGATTCCAGGGTGTGAGAGGTCATGTAACTTCTTGAAGAGCAGGTGTCGATGTTTCTCTGGTATGTATGGACGGAGAGTGTCGGTGGAGGTGTCAGCGTACAGTGTGACCTGGGTGTCTGGAAGTGTAATCTTCTTCATCTGTAGTGCAGGGTTATCCAACAGTTGCTGTAGCTCAGCGTCACCGACTTGATCAGCAGCAATGGTGGCATAGTCGATGGGAGAAGATTTTACAGTACTGATGTTTCGAGAGAGGGCATCAGCTGGGGCATTGTCGGCACCTTTGACGTATCGTATATCCGTGGTAAACTGGGCAATGTAGTCCATGTGGCGCATTTGTCGTGGGGTGTAAGATTCCTTATTTCTGAGGAATGCTGTAGTGAGTGGCTTGTGGTCAGTGTAGATGTGGAAACTGCGTCCCTCGATGAAGTAGCGAAAACACTTGACAGCTTTGAAGATGGCAAGTAGCTCCCTGTCATAGGCGCTATACTTCGACTCCGTCGAGGTGAGTTTCTTGGAAAAGAAGGCAATTGGCTTCCAGTATGTACCGGGAAAGAGAGTGTGGCAGCGTCGCTGAGGGCCTGTTTTGTTGAGAGGAAGGCCGCTTCCGCTTCTTCAGTCCAGACGAGGGTAACAGATTGACCTCTCTTGCAAGGTTTAATCATGGCATACAATGGTCGTAGCAGGAGTGAGCAGTGTGGAATGAAGCGGTTATAGTAATTAACCATCCCAAGGAACTCCTTGAGCTGGCGTTGGGTAGATGGCCTGGGAAACTGCTGGATGGACTCGCACTTTGAGGGAAGTGGAGCAATGCCTGCTGGAGAGACTGTGTGACCTAGGAACTCAAGGGATGTCACACCGAGTTCGGACTTGTCTGTGTTGATTTGGATGCCATAATCTTGCAGTCTCTGGAGGACTTGGCAGAGGTGTTGTTTGTGGCTGGCTTCATCAGGACTAGCAATGAGAAGGTCATCTATGTAGGCAAAACAGTAGGGTAGACCTCGAAGGACCTCATCTATGAAGCGTTGAAACGTTTGTGCCGCGTTCAGCAATCCAAAGGGCATCCGGACGTATTCAAACATGCCAAAAGGTGTGATAATGGCCGTCTTCGGGATGTCAGTGGGATGGACTGGAATCTGATGAAATGCTTTGACGAGGTCGATCCGAGAGAAGATATATATATATATATATATATATATATATATATATATATATATATATATATATATATATATATATATATATATATATATATATATATATATATATATATATATATATATATATATATATATATATATATATATATATATATATAAATAATGTAGGAAAGTTCACCTTCCTACATTATCTTAGAGAGACACAAGCTGTCTATATAACCTGTAACCTGTACCTGATAAACTTCAGTAAATTGAGACAAGTCCACGAGTGTAATTACTCTAAACCTTGAGTAACTAACTTAGTTCCCTAGGAAGACTAGAGTGGTAATTCAGAGCAACGGCAGTAAGTTGGCTGAAGCCCGAGGTCTATTACAGGATGGTAAGTGAACCAGCCCAACTGATAAGTGAGAGTTTCCGGCAGGTATTTCCACAGGCTGAGTTTGGACGACCCCACGAGTACATTCTGTAGTAAAGCGTCCTTAGTGTTAGAACAGTATATTGGTTGCGGCCATAAATGGCGTTATCAGTGTACTTCCTTATGGAGTGGGGGCCGCACTGTATGTGAATTAAATCTCAATCGGTGATAATGTATGTTGAATGCCCTAGATAGAGAGAAAGCTGCTACTGGCAATTAAATAAGATCTTACAGTGGCCTGAAACTCATAACTTCCGTCCAGTTGTTATGTTAAAGCTCTCTATTTCAAGACAGGCAGGTGTTTAGCTACTGCCTCAAGTGAAAAAAAAAAAAATCTTATGCAATCAAAAAGGCTTGGCTTCCTCCCTCTCTCTCTTTTAAGAACATGCCCAACTCATAAGGGCTCAGTCCCTGTCTATACTGACAGCTCTGAGACTACTACAGGAGAAGGCTTTGGGGTCATATTTACTACTTTTATTAGGGGTGGTGGTCTCCCTGGACCTGCTTCAGTTATTATAGCGGAATGCACTGCAATATTGTTTGCCCTCCAAATAAAATGTTCTTTCCGTCAATCTACTTTTGTGATTTTTGATGACCCTATAACGACAAAGAAGCCCTTGCATTACTACCCGGGTGAATACATGGTAACAGTTTATTGGTAAGTACAGAGGGTTATGCATACAAATATGTAGAAGGTCAGCCTGTGTGTATGGTCGTGAGAGGGCCGTGGTTGCTGCAGGAGAGTTGTGTAGGACTGGAGCGCACTCGTGTGATCAAGGCGGGAACACATGTCGGAGGCTTGGTGCAGGTAGAGGCAGGTACGACGGCAGGGGCTTGTGCTTCTTGGTCCGGCGCTGGACGAGCACTGGTGGTGCGTCCCTTTTATCCAGTTGGCGGCCGGCCGTGTGCGTCGACATCATGTGATCGTATGATCTAGGATGCGGCCTGGGAGCAGCTTGGTAAAAGCGCTGCTCTAGGGATAACAAAGGAAGGAACATAGGTGCGGCCATGTTTGGCGCTGGGGTAACAAAGGAGGGAATATAGGAGCGGCCATTTATGGCGCCGCTACAACTCTTAGTGCTCTGTCAGCGCTCGAGACTTTTAATGAGTCCCACCCTCTGGTTACACCTATTTTAATGTGTCTTTTTATAATTGGCTTGAGGAGCGTGATTAGTACAATAGGATAATCTAGTTAATGGCAGATTAATTAACCCTTTCTCATCCGACCATTATAGATATTTCTTTTTCACATGTGGGTACCTGTGAATATATATGGATGAAGTTATGTGGATAGACGAAATGAAATGAACGCTCACACGGCAGAGACGACCAAAATGTAAACAAATCTCCTGGGGCCGGATACTCAAACGTTTCCTAACTTAGGGCAGCCTCGCCGCCCTATCTGACTTAGGAAGTCCTAAGTTAGGAACTGGTTAGGATATCCTGTCTCATGCCCTAAGTTGGTATACTCAAATTTTTTTTAGAGCATCCTAATCTGTTCCTAAGTAGTTAGGAAGTCCTAAATCTTCCCGGGTGCCCTATGTTGTTCAGCCAATCAGGGTGGCGCTTTCAAGTGACTCTGACTTACTCCAGCCAATCAAAAGCAAGCTCGATCAGCTGACAAAAGTAAACACGAAACAAAACACAACATTATGCGTATGACGGTATGAGTGGTAGAAATGCGTGTTGAAACTGTGGAGAGGAAGAGAGTGGAGAGTAAGAGAGTAGTATCTATTGCGAAATAAGTGCCACCGCCATCATGATTCATGACAGACAACAGTATGACATTATTGAAAGTCATTAGCAATGTTAGAAATGACTATTTTATGATGTCTACTTGTGTCACATCACATGATTCACAGCTAAATGTAATAATTATTGAGGATTATGTAATGGAAGATAGGAGACTACCAATAACAGGTAGATAGTGTACGGTAGGTTAGAATACCCTTTTGAATAATGGTATCCCTAATGAAAATCTGGCAAAACGAAACTAAAATGTAGAAAATACAACATACAACACAGCAACAACATTACTGTAAAAATATTAGTTGGTATCAGTAAATGAACAATTTCTTACAAGTTATCATTAACCTTATTCCTCAATGGTGACCACACACAAATAACCAAGCCCAATCGTACCAATAAACTAGTGTTAAAATGAATCCCCTGAATCAAACCAAACACAAAAGTTGGGCCAAATAACAGATAATGTAAAAAATTATAGGTGTTTCTGAAGAAAAGTTCAGCAGCTCTAATTAGGTTTATCAAGTGGAGTTAGGTTAGGTTAGGTCAGGGTTCTTTCCTCGTGATAATTAGGTAAGAAATTAATAGAACAACCAGAAATACGATGTAAATTAATATATATATATTTTTTTTTTTTTTTTTTTTTTTGGGGGGGGGGAGAAATAACAAATCAAGACTGAGCTAGGCCAGAAAGAACTTAGAACTTGTAGTTTCAAATAAGGAGACAGAGGAAGCAAGAAAGAGAGGAGGGACAGTTAAAGGATTAAAAGGGAGTGGGTTAGATTTGAAGGGGTGTCAGACCCCTTAAATGGATGTTGGTTAGGTCTGAAGGGGTGCCAGAACCCCTTAAGTACTGTCCATATCACCACAGACAATACTTCTCCTTCAGGGTCCAAATTGAAGAGCAATTGCTTATTTAAACTAATGACTGGGAAAATCATTTATTATGTTGTAAATCCTTGAATTGTTCAGTATTTCTCATGCAACACATGTCTCCTAATTAACTGTGCTTACACTATATACTCAATATTAGTCGAGTATGTGAGAATGGCAATAAATTTTATTGTGCAACGAGGGATATATTATGTCATGGTCCTATTTCTCGGATAAGTTTATTATTTCTATCTGAGGAAATCTATACTATCTTCATTGGTGATCATCACTGATATTGGAGTGGTTCCTTATACTATACACTCTTTCTCAGTAGTCTCTCCAATAACAACAAAGTGGTATTCTTTGGTAATACAGCCAAAATGTATATAGTCCTTCTTATTCTTTTTGGTACAGCCGAGTTGATTTATCATGTTTTCTACGGTGTTCGGTGTCATAACTCCACTTAGGGCTGCCTGGGGGTTGTCCTAAATCCAAGTGTCGTAACTTAGGAAAGATGGCTTCCAAAGGTTTTGAGTATGCTGTCGTAAGTGTTTTAAGTATACCGTCATAAGCGCACTGGGGAAGTTAGGACTCCCTAGGCGAGATAGGATGTCCTAAGATGTTTTGAGTATCCGGCCCCTGGTCCGCTACCTCCCCTCAGGCCCCCACCTCCCCATCTCCTCGCTATTTGAAAAATTTATTGTTTATCGTTTAATTTTATAGTAATACTTTGACATACTAAGTAATTTACACAACAATCATGTAAATATCAAAATTATAATGCTGTTCATTTAACTAAAAAAACATGATAATATTGCCGATAAAGACGACGGAAGTCATCTGCACATCTAACGGGCATTCTATAATTTATTATCCCTTCACTTCACAGAGCCAAGAGGGCGAGGGCCTTGAAACCTTCAGTTACCTAACAAACATGAGATAAAAAGGTCGCTGTCTGTGTTGTTATCTGTATTAGTGTGTTAGCCAGGCATCATACCCTTCATGGTACTTAATATATTTCTTATATTATTTGCGTGGCTGTTGAAATTGCTGTCTATTTGTGCTATAGACTTTATAGTGATGGCTGAAAAATATATATTAGTAAATAATTATATAGTATGCTACTGCTCTCGAGATAGAAGTAACTTATTACTTTTCCCACATCATTGTTGAGTGTGTTTATAACTGTATATATTAGGCAACACTTGGACACATCACTCACTGAAATTCACACCTAAAATAAAAGAAATGTGTGCCTCGCTGAACCAAATTTCCTTAGTTTTCATCATGATTTCGCTGTAAATAGTAGGATTGCTAGGAGTGTCCAGAAATATTTATTATTATTGGTATAGTGAAACCAGCACAGCTGGATTGCTATAGAATACGCCCCTTCTCAAGCCCAGGCCTCGTATAGGCATAATCTGGGTTGGAAGGGTCTATTCCGTGACGATCATCAGAAGTAAATAAAAATTCAAATCTGGCGCTGTACTGATAGTGGAGCCACCTGGTGGTGGCGTGGTGAGGTATTAGCCCTGCTCCGCGCTCTCAGGCAATCGGTCACTCTGTTGCGGAACACGTCCCAGTCAACATCTTTGCTCCTCGCTGCTACGCTATGGTATTGTGTCACGTGTTCCTGCTATTGTTTCTTTTGTGTTCTAGTGGCTGGCCTGCTTTGCAGATGTATAGTGTGTGTGTGTATTCTAGGAGGGTTTAGGTGTGTTTGTGGGTTTTTTTTCTTCTTTAGGACTGAGTTTTCTCTTCCCTAAGCGAAGGGGGCTTTTGGGCCTCCTTTTTCGGAGTTTTTCTCCTTCATTCCCCCCTTTCACCTTTCTCCTGCCACTAGTACATTCATCGTGTGTGTTTTATCAGGGTTTCTGGGGTTTTTAGCGAGGTTAGCGTCACCACGTGGGGCCTTCGCCTCCCCACGTGGTGTGCGTGTGGGGTCTTTGCAGCCCTTCCTCTTGCCTTCCCCGATTATTGTGTGTACCCTCTCGGTAGGGGGGAGTGAGAATTGTGCCCTGGTTCTCTCTTCCTCCCCCGTGCAGGTTTTTTTTAGTGATTTTTGGTGTTTTTCCAGTGTTTTTAGCCTGGGTTGTTACAACTCAGGCTACCGGGCCCCCTCCATTCCCCCTCCTTCGGGATCCTTCTGTCCGGGGGGTCTCTTTTACCCTCTCCATGTGGCGGGCTGTTTTCTGGTTTTACGGTTTTTTTTCCCTGGCGGGTGTGCGTGAGATTGGGGGGTCGTGTCCTGGCCCCCGGGTTCAGCAGGTGTTTCCCGCGCTACTTCTCCTTGTTTGGGGGGGTTACCGTGTCTTCTATGTTCCAGTGTCTGCACGTGTTAACCCATGTTTGTGTATTTTTTTCTTCCTCAGCCTACTCGTCCCCTTTGTGCTGCTTCGGGGTGTACCGTGCGGGTCTCTCCTGACGGACACCTGCACTGTTCGCCTCACGCACCCTGCTTCACTCCCTTGGGTAACGACCCTTTGGCGTGTGGTGTGTGCCGCCCCTGGGCTGAGTTGTGTCGGGTTACCTCCCCTTCTGCCCGCTCCAAATTCCCCGCCCTTGATTCTCTTCGTATGGCGTGGACGAGGGCTAGGAGAATGGCCCATAAACGAGACGGTTCTTCTTTGGCGTGGGTGGACCCGATTTTGGGAGCGTACCTGGGTTTGTTCAGGACCCGTTACCCTTCTTCCTGTCTCTCGGAGTCTCAGGGACTAGAACCTCCTGAGGCCCGAGAGATTGAGCCTCCTTCCCTAGACAGTACTACGACTCCTTCTCGGGGCTTCGCCCCCCGGGAAACGAGCGAGTCTGTCGCGCTGGTTCCCCCGACTACCTCACCGGTACAAGGGCCCAGCAGGGAACCTCCAGCTTCGCCTCCTTCAAGAGCCGGCTCTTCAGGTCTTTCTAGGGGACGCAAGCGTTTGGCTAAAAGGTCCCACCACTCCAGGAAGTCCCGGGCTCGTCGCCGTTCTCCTTCCTCTTCATCTTCATCGTCTTCTTCCTCTTCTTCGTCGTCGGGGAGCTCTCCTTCGCCCGCCCGCAAATCCCGCAAGGGTAAGCAGGGGGGGGACAGCCCCTCGTCGAGGAAGATAGTGAAGATCTTCCACACCCTTATTCCTCACGCTTTTCCTGGGGTCTCCACCGCGCAGCCACCGGCTGTCGCTCCGGAACCCGCTCCTTCTCCCACCCTTCCCCCTCCTCCAGCTTCTGCTCCCGTCGAGGGCGCGAGTCCTCCCGGGGATATGGGAGTCATTACCGTTCCTCCCGTTTCCCCGGGACTCGAGTCTCCGTCGGGAGACGTAGCTGAGGAGTTGGTTACCTCTGCACCTCCATCCCCGTCACCCCCTCAAGCGGGCGACAGATACCTTCCCTACTCTTGGGCTCTTCTCCCTCCTGCCTGGACCCACTCTTCGGAGGAGGGCAGACTGGTGGCTTGGTCTCCGGACACGGCTCAGCCAGACGTGTGGACCCGGAGGGATGACGTCCTGGTGAAGTGGGGGGCGGATAAGAAGGGCGATGCTATTCCCTTCTACAAGGTCCGTCCTATCTCAGCGCCCGTACCCACATCATCAAGAGTGTCCTCTTCGGCTACCCTGGACACGATGGGTTTTCTGGTGGAGTACAGCCAGTTACACTTGTCCGAGGCTTGGAGGATTGATCGCTCCCACAGGAACATGGCAGTCCTCCTTTCCCCGGACGCGTACTTCCCGGGGGATAAGGGCGAAGGGGACCTGGACATCCCAGCCCTTCTCCTTAAGTCCCTGGACCACCAGAGGCACAGCGCGCCCAGGAAGCCCCCTCCTCCATCTTTCCCCGTCATCCTCCCTCATTCCCGTGCCCCCCCGGGCTTGAGGGAATGCGTGTGGAAGACGGAGAAGGAGCCTCCGGTCCCCTATCAGCTGAAGGAGCCCGATGGCAAGTTGCGGCAGGCGGAGTCTGCTGCCCGCTTGGAGTTGGCCCACACCATCTCCACGGGGGCAGCCGCTGCGCTTATCCGGGACTGCCTCAACGCCCTCACCAACACCTACCACGAGATGTCGGGTATACAGCTAGCGTGAGTACCTTACTCTTGTGTCATGTTACTTAAGGGATACGGGGTAGAGGGTCTCTCTGTTACTCCCGGGTACTTATTCCCGGGTTCGCTCGGTTTTTTCCTTGTTTACCCCTTACAGTGACACCCTCTCTTCCATGGCCACCGTGATGGAGGGCGTGGCGGCGATGGCAACCCACAACATGCGGGAGGAGGCGAAGGTTTTCGCCAAAACGAGACTGGCAGCCCGCCAGGCGGCGGCTAAATCTGCGCCGGAGATGGCACAGAGGGGAGTGGTACGAGCTGCCCCCCTTTCCCCTGCCCTCTTTGATCAACCGGCGACAGATACAATCTTTGCCTCGCTCCCAGTGGTAATCAACTTACCAAAACCCTCTACCTCAAAGTAAGTACCTCTCGTTGTTCTACTTACCTGAGTTATTTTCATGGGAGGTGAAATGGAAGGAATATTCGGTTCTACTTTGGTTCCTAATCATTCTGTTTGTCAGTAGGCCACGTGCCCCACAGCCATCCAGACCAGCATACCAGCCCCGAAGGCCCTCCCAGCCTTCCAGACTGCCGAGGCCCTCGTACCCCACTCCCCCGAAGGCACACAACAGGCCCTCCGAGAGGGGCCAGCAGCCTTTTCGAGGTAGGGGACAGGGCTCCAAGCCCTACAGCAAGCCCAAGTCCTCCTTCAACCACCCCTCCCAGAAGGACCGCTCCACTTGAGGGTCCCACTCTGGGCTGCCTCACAGGGTGGTCAGCAGCCTGGCCCTCCCACGGCTGGGCAGCAAGGATAATTCGCCAGGGCCTGTCATGGCCCTGGATAACTGTTCCGGTGAGTAACTGTTATCTCTCCTATTCTGACATATGACTTATTCCTATTCCCGTCCTTGGGTTCCCGTTAGGTCAAAATCAGAGTTTCCCTTGCGGTCAAAATCTCTGCCTCTCCTGTCATTTACCCTCCAACCATCCCCGGGTCCCTCGGGCCACGGGGACTAGGATTAACTGTACTCTCACTGACACCTGTCTTTTCCCGTTACAGCCACTACGTCTACCTCCTGCCTCAACCAAAGTGTCACTTTCGGTCGTCCCGCATGTGTTAGAAATGCGGGAAAAAGGGGTAGTGGAGCGGGCGACGGGAAGGGTCTTTCTTTCTCGTTTATTCACGGTCCCCAAAAAGGACCAGAAAAACGAGATTGGTGATGGACCTGAGCAAACTAAACAAATTTGATTTGTGAAAACCTTACGTTTCAGGATGGTTTCGGTTGCTCAGGTCCGCACAGTTCTAAGGAAGGGAGACTGGTTAGCATCCCTGGATCTCAAGGATGCGTACTGGCACATCCCGATCCACCCCAGGTTTCGCCGTTTTCTGGCCTTCCAGGTGGGGACCGAGACTTTCCAGTTTACCAGGCTCCCTTTCGGTCTTTCTCTAGCTCCTCGAGTCTTCACAAAGCTCGTGAGGGTGGTGGCATCTCGTCTGGCAGAGGCGGGTGTCCCCACCCTCATGTACCTGGACGATTGGTTGCTTCACGCCCCTTCCAAGGAGCAGGTAGCAAACAACGTCCGGGTAGCGAGGGGAGTGCTAGAGGAAATGGGGTTCCTGTTGAACATCCCCAAGTCCTCTCTCACTCCCACTCGCAAACTGTGTTGGCTAGAAATAGAGTGGGACTCTCTTTCGGCCACCCTCTCTCTCGCTCCAGACAAAGCCCGCCGGACCCTCCGCCACGTCCGCCAGGCGCATTTTTCCCGTACTTTCTCTCGCCGCCAGTGGGAATCATTGCTCGGGTCCCTAAATTTCGCGGCCCCTGCAATGCCCCTGGGATGACTGAAACACAGGAGGCTGACGCGGGAGGTAAACCTCCACCTTTCCCCCGCACACAGGGACCTTCCCAGGCAAGTGTCCCAATCTCTCCACCGCCTCCTTCGCCCCTGGCTACGTCCCGGTGCCCTGCGTCAGCGGGTCCCCTGGGTGTTCCCTCCCCCGGGGATCACGGTGGCAACAGACGCATCGGACGTAGGCTGGGGGTACCAGTCTTGCCTGGGACATCAGCGTTGCGGGGGATGGAAGGAAGTGGAGAGGCTACTACACATCAACGCCCGGGAGTTGATGGTAGCGAAGGAATGGCTCAACAGACACCCTCAGTTTGCCAGGATAGGCGTCCGCTTCGATATGGACAACGTTGCGGCCGTGCAGTGCCTGCAGAAACAGGGCACCGCACGGTCGGAAATTCTCCTGTCCCTGTCAGAACAGATTTTTGCAATAGCGGCCAAGAGGTGCATTCACCTCTCGGCCCGCTATGTGCCAGGGCGGGAGAACGATTGGGCGGACGCCCTATCCAGGTTCAGGGGGACGTCAGTCGAGTGGCAACTGCGTCCCCTTGTGTTCGAGTCTCTCTGCCTTCGCTACGGAACACCGGAGGTGGACCTATTCGCCTCCCCATCCACGGCCCTACTTCCTCTGTTCCTGACATTCTCGTCCAGAACAGAGGCGGGAGGCCCGGACGCCTTCATAGAGGACTGGAACAGGTGGGGGAATCTCTACCTCTTCCCACCCCCAGCTACATCAGTCCTCTTGAAGGAGATCCTCAAGCTGCGCACATTCAGGGGGAGGGTACTCCTCATAGCCCCCCTCTGGCCAGCACAGCCGTGGTTCGGAGAATTGTCCCGGTGGTGCCCTCATCCCCTTCAGTTGGGATCGGCGTGCCTCTCCAGCACCCTGTCTGCACCACTCCAAGCTTCACTGAAACTACACGCTTGGAGTTTCTACAGGGAGTCCTCAGCAAAAGGTTCACTAAGGAGACAGTGGACAAGATGTTGAGGGCTCATCGTCAGTCGTCGGTGCGACAGTACGAATCGTGCTGGAAAAGATTCCAGGACTTCTTGCGAAGACACCCCTCAATGGTCATCTCGGAGGACACAGTCCTGGAATTCCTCACGCGGCTCGCCGATTCCACCAACAGGGCCCCGGCGACGGTGCTTGCGCATCACGCAGCCCTGTCTGATCCCCTCCTCCTGGGTTTTAACATTAAGGTTTCGGAGAGGGCTCTCTCTCTCCTGAGGATGGGGATTCGGGCAGGGACCGCACCTCACCGGGCCCAGACGCCCTCCTGGTCCCTTCACCGCGTCCTTTCCTACCTGACCTTCGAGGGGGTCCCTCTGGAAGTTTGTCACCTCCTCCAGAAAGCTCTCTTCCTGCTCGCCTTAGCTACAGGGTACAGGGCATCTCAGTTGGCAGCCCTGACCCGTCACACAGCCTTTTCTTCCGTAAGCCCTAACCTTACTTCCTTAACTATCTCCCCCTCTCCTGCGTTTCTAGCTAAGAACGAGCAGGCTGACGACAGAATTGGCCCTCTCGCAGTACCCTCGTTCCTGAGGGATGGAAGTTTCCACCCCCTCTGCCCAGTCCATGCCTTTTCAGCATACGTGGAGGCGACGAGAGGGGCTTCTCCGGACCACCTCTTCTACAACTCTAGGTCCGGTAACCCTCTCTTCCCTAGGTCAATCGCTCGCCTTCTCTGCCGAGTGATAGAGAACGGGGATCCCGGACACGCCCCGAGGGCTCACAGTGTTAGGGGCGTGGCCGCCTCCCTCGCCTTCCTTAGGACTCACTTGGTGGAGAGGGTTAGGGATTTGGGGGGTTGGACTTCCACTTCCTCCTTCAGGACGAGGTATCTGTTCCACTCGCTCTCCCATACCCCCTGTGTGGCTATGGGTACTCCACCCTCCATTCCCCAGGGTCCCCGCGGGAGACACATGGGGGGGAGGGGCCGCCCGAAGAGAAAAGGTCGGGCTACTTAAGTCCCGTCACTATCATCCCATACTTCATCCCCATCTTGTACAGCTTCATGCTCATCCCCATGTCTATCATACGTGTACATATGGTGCGGACAAAATAAATTACATTGTTACGGAATTCTTGTGTATTCATTCTCCAAACAATTACCTTACTATGATGAGTGACAGGATATTTTATTAAACACAGGATGACTGCATCCTGGTGTCCTCCTTCATCCCCTCGGGATCACATTACCTGAGCGGGGGCCATAGCTCTAGCTCAGAGGACTTGAATAAAGGGGGGGGGGTGCATGGTCACCCCCCCCCCTTCCTCTCCTAGACCCGAACCCTCGAGTCTGCCTATAAAGACTTTATGTGTAACAATTCTGGTCTATAACAGAATGGTCTACGGGTAATGTGGGATGAGCTACTACACCCCCACCATGGCTACTCACCTAGCCAGTGTTGGGGGTTGCTTTAGCTTCAACCTCACCCTGCTCGGTTACCTTTCCTGCTCTCCGCTCTCAACCGCTCTTAACTAGCACGTGATTGCCTCCACCTCACCTCCCACCTACCGCATCGCATGCATAGCAATCCAGCTGTGCTGGTTTCACTATACCAATAATAGTGCATTTGTCGCGGCTTCTAGCCGCTTAAATTGTATTTATTGGTTGTGAAACCAGCACAGCTTTGACTGACCCACCCACCTCCCGATGCGGCAGGCATTCACTTCTTCCTTTCTCATTGGAGTGACCGATTGCCTGAGAGGGCGGAGCGGGGCTAATACCTCACCACGCCACCACCAGGTGGCTCCACTATCAGTACAGCGCCATATTTGAATTTTTATTTACTTCTGATGATCGTCACGGAATAGACTTTTCCAACCCAGATTATGCCTATACGGTGCCTGGGCTTGAGAAGGGGCGTATTCTATAGCAATCCAGTTGTGCTGGTTTCACAACCAATAAATACAATTTAAGCGGCTAGAAGCCGCGACAAATGCACTAGTATAGACTATAGAGTTGGTGGCAGGGTTGACAAGGGTGGAGGAAGGGAGCGTCAGTCACGTGGACAACCAGGGAGGAGGGGAGGAGAGAGGTTTATAAAAAATATTTTATTTCTTATAATTTTGCCACTATAGGTTTCATACAAACAGAATATGTTATACATTATTAGATACAGTGTGGTTTGTCATGCATGTCATATGCGAGGAAAATATTATGTATATGTAATTAAAGAAAAAAAAATTGCACCTGAGCGATACTCTACGACACACCAGCTTGGCAGCTACTGACTCACTGTCATTGAGTGAGCCAGTGAGTGAGGTGAGGTACTGTACAGTACAATAATAGTCACAAGTTGCCAAATATCCAATTTTTATTTTTTTCTCTAATTACATATATTCATTATTACATATTATCATTAATATTATAAATAAATATTATAAATATTAATATTATAAATAAACAACAGGCCTCACTATACCACTAAAAACACACCACACACACTATAATAAACAAACAAACAAACAAACAAACAGGTTCCACTATACCACTGAAAACACCACAACACACTATGACAAACAAACAAACAAACATCAGGTTTCACTACACCACTGAAAACACCACCAAACACACCATAACTGATTCTGTGTGCTTGACATTTTCTTGTTGGTGAATTGGAAGACTACTGATTCTTCCTAACTATACCAGGAAACACAAGATCCTCTATTTAATCTATTAGTACCATTGAGGGAGTCATGGCAAATTCCTGGCATATTTTGGAGGAATCAAAGACCTTTCAATTCCTCAACATATTATAATAAATATTTAAACTATTATGATAAATATTATAAGTAATATTATAATAAATATTATATTATTATAATATTAATATTATAAAGTATTAATAATAATTATCCCTGGGGGTAAGGGGTCCTTCACATTTAGTGAAGGTAAGAATATGCCTCACGTATCCTGTATGTGTCGTAAAAGGGGACTAACAAGGTTGGGCGGTTGGGCTTGCGACCCTCCCCCGTAAAAAATTGGACTGCAACAGTAACAATGACTTGCCTCGGATTCGGACTGACCCAATGTTGAAGACAACGGACTTCGAATTGGCTACGTGGAATGTAAGAGGCGTGAATGATGACACGAAAGAGAGAGAGGTCCTGGGAGTGATAGAAATGCAAGGCTGGATGTATGTGGAATGACGGAGACCAAATGGAAGGGAACATGTGTGAAAGAATGGGATTGTGGAATGGGTGTGTGTGCTGGAGTGGATGAGAACGAGAGAGCAAAGAAAGGTGTGTGTCTGTTTGCAAGCAATAAATGGAAGAAGTGTGTAAGGGAGTATGGATCCGTGGGGTCGAAGATTGTGTGGGTGAGAATGAAAGTGTGTATGCACCAACTGAGGACAGAGCGGATAGAGTGAAGGAGGAATTTTGGATGAGTGTTGAGGCGTGCCTGGATAGTTTTGATAAGAGTGAGAGAGTGTTTCTGATTGGGGATATGAATTGGAAGGTGGGGGATAGAAAAGTAGAGGGGGTAGTGGGAGGGGGGGGGGTAAACAGTCAGAGGTGGATGGGAATGACAGTGCACTTGTGGACTTGTGTGTGGGGAGGAGGCTGATGGTTGCCAACACTTTTTTCCAGCACAAGGGGATACACAGATACACATGGAGAGTGGAATGGAGGAGAGATGGTGAGGTAGTGGAACGGAGAGCGCTGATTGATTATGTGTGTGGATGGACGGGTGAGGAAATCGGTGGTAGATGCGAGAGTATACAGAGAGATTGGGGGAGGGGTGTCGGACCACTATGTTGTGGTAGTAAGGTTGAAGTCACAAATGAAGTGGGTGAAGAGAGCGAGAGGAGGACGAGAGGGAGGAGGAGTGAGGATGAGGATGAGGTTGCAGGATGAGGAATATAGAGAAGAATATAGGAGAGTAGTAGAGAGACGTTTAGGAAGGTTTGACCTGAAACAGATGGAGGAAGTGGATGAGGTGAGTAGAGTGTTTAGAGAGGAAATGTGTGGGGCGTGAGAGTAAGAAAAGAGTAGATGAGGAATTTGGAAGGAATTTAAGTGAGATGTGGAGAGAGTGCAAGAAAATGTTCTGGAAGGAGGCTAAGAAAGTGAGGATAAGGGATAAAGGAGGTAGTACGGTTGTGAAAGACAAGAATGGGCAGAGTTGAGAGGTGGAGAGAGCACTTTGATGAACTGCTGAATGAAGGAAGTGGAACGCCGGCAAACATAGTTGGATTGGGTATGAGAGAAAGAAGAGAGGTAGTGGAGGAGGTGGTGGAGATCAGGAGGGTAGAAGTGAGTGAGGCCCTGAAGAGCGAGCGTAAAGATGGGTAAAGCATCAGAAATAGATGGCGTGTGTGGTGAGCTGCTGAAGTGTGGTGGTGAGATAGTGGTTGAGTGGGTGTGGAAAATGTGTGGACTAGCATGGGAAAAGGAAAGCGTGCCTGAAGATTGGAAATCAGGAATTATAGTTCCTCTGTATAAGGGTAAACGGGAGAGTAGGAGTGTGCGGTAATCACAAAGGGATATGTCTCCTTAGTGTAGTAGGGAAGGTATACTGTAGGGTAGTGATCGAGAGAGTGAGAGTGAGAACAGAGAGGTGGGTGGGTGAGGAGCAGGGTGGGCTTAGGAAGGGTAGAGGGTGTGTAGACAAGATTTTTTCCTTGAGGTGTGTTGTGGAGAAGTATCTGGAAAAGGTACAGAAGTTGTATACTGCATTTATGGATTTGGAGAAGGTTTATGACAAAATAGATAGAGAAGGTCTGTGGAAAGTACTGAGAATATATGGAGTGGTTGGAAAGTTGCTGGAGGCAGTGAAGAGCTTGTATGAGGGCGCAAGAGCGGCAGTTAGGGTGGAGAGTGTTGTTAGGTGATCACTCACTCTAGGTTTAATAAGATGTCTGGTTCTTTTCCTGGTATATATTAGGCAAGGTCAAGCACTAGAGAATAGGGGACCAGAGAACGTAGACTGTTCTCGTCAGTGGTCGCTGGGACTCTCTCGAGGGGACGCGTGGTCTGGCTGCCTGCAGCGATGTTGCCAAATGTGGCGGAGTTATGTGGCGTTGCCATATCACGTATCCCGTCTCGTTACATAAGTTACATGTATGAGGCATGAGAAATATATGTTATTATATATGTTATATATGTTATTATACTGAGTCATTGTTTCACATATCCACACCTCCCTCCCCCCTCACGCTCGTAGTGGAGTCTCGAGCGGCGTTTCTGAGCCTTTCCGAACGACGTGGGACATTGGAGGAAGTAGCTACTGGGGTAGTTTCATCAAAGCAAGGGACCACAGGGACATTAGGGAGGGGGTCAACACTGGGGTCTGGTATGGGACGTAGGAATCGCCTGTTGTGCCACCAAACACGACCACTAGGTAGCCTGACCTCATAGTCTCTGGGGGTCCTGCCGCAGCCCATCACAATCCCAACCTTGTCCCAGCGGTGAGTCGTCGGGTTCTGGATGCGAACGTTATCACCGACACTTAGCCTGGGAAGTGGGAGTGCATGTTTGTCGTACTGAGCCTTGGCCTGCTCAGCACGGGCAGCAGCTCATTGGTCGCACTCCTCGGTGCTGTCCTGCCACTCTTTGGAGAACGATGCAGGGTGGGCAGGGACACACGAGCGGGGTGGGTGGTCGTACAACAGGGGACCTTCCAGCGAAGTTAGGGGTGTTACAGAGTTCAAGAAGACCCCTGTCAAACTCCTCCGTGTCGGTATTTCCTGTTGGGGCTGTCTTCATTATCAAGTACTTGACTGACTTGACAGCCTTCTCAGCGTGGCCATTGGACTGGGGGTAGTGTGGCGAAGACACCACATGGTCAACGCCCCAGCGTTGTAGAAAGTTCTGGAACTCAGAGCTGGTGAACTGGGGTCCTCCGTCAGTCCTCAGACGGAGTGGAACACCAACATCCCTGAAGTATAGGCAGAACATCCGTGCAGTGTGTGAAGCAGTAGTGTCTTTACCACAGGGGACAACTACTGGCCATCCAGACAGTCGGTCCGCTATCACCAGGAATGACTTTCCAGCGACTGTGAAGTAATCTGCGGAAACGGACTCGAATGGCCTGGAAGGGGCTTCCTCACTGAGTAATGGTTCTTGTTGTTGGCTGGGCTGCATGATCTGACATGCCTCACACGCTTGCACAGTGTTTGCAATGTCAGCATCGATGCCAGAATACAGTCTGCCATGCCCGTTGCTTTGTTGCCTCTATCCCTCGGTGGCTGTCATGTAGTCTACTAAGGATGCGGCATCGGTGGGCAGCAGGAACCACTATCCGTTGACCATAGAGGACCAGCTCCCCGTCTGCATACAGGCTGTCACGAAGCTTCCAGTAAGGGAGTACCGTCTTGTGCAATTCATAGCGGTTACTTGGAAAGCCGGATGTTACGTACTGCAGGAGGTGGTCATACTCTGAGTCTTCTCTGGCTGATTCTCTGATGTCTTGAAGGGTCCTGTTGTTGTCTTGAGGGGCTGACTGTAGAGTGTCTTCTGGGTTGATGGCAGTGTTAGTTACTACACATCTCAGGTATGTCGCTGCTTCGACACACATCGTCTCGTCTTCAGGCGTAGGGTGGCTCACTGGTGCACGTGAGAGG
This sequence comes from Petrolisthes cinctipes, assembly GCA_033782935.1. Lineage (NCBI taxonomy): Eukaryota > Metazoa > Arthropoda > Malacostraca > Decapoda > Porcellanidae > Petrolisthes > Petrolisthes cinctipes. Next base: position 3,073,653 of record JAWQEG010001559.1, read on the forward strand.
GCATCAGGTATGGAGAGGTTCTTCCCTGCACGCCACGATGCTGAAAAGATGTAGGGTGATACCTTTTCTTTCAGGCGTTGGAGACGTGGGTTTTCGACAGCATCTAGGGTGTAGTTGTTGAGGATGGGGATCAAAGGACGATGATCCGTCAACAATGTGAAGTGTGGTAGGCCTGCAAGGTAAAGCCTACACTTAGACATGGCCCAAACAGCGGCTAGAAGTTCTAGTTCAATCGTGGCGTATCGCATTTCAGCATCTGTGAGAAACCTGGAGCCACATTGCACGAGACACATCTGTCCCTGACCATGGTCTTGTAGCATGGCATAGCCTAAACCGTTGAGCCTCAATGCATCTGCCTGAAGGATGACTGGTAAGGCTGGGTCGAAGTGTGACAGCACTGGAGGTTGGAGTAGTCTTGACTTAACCCGTTGAAACGCCTCATTGTGGTCCCCTGTCCAGATGAAGGTGCACTTCGGACTCATTTTGGATACCAACACATCCTTAAACGTACATAGGAAGTACTTCCTTGACTCTAAAGGTGATGTGATGTTACAAAGAGGTGTCTCTGTACACCTGTTGATGTGCTGGACCTGCACAATAGGCTTGGGGAACTCCTGTGGTATGATGTTCAACTCCTTGCAGTGACTGTACGATAGCAGAGGGGTTGGGACACCCTTGTGCACCTGTATCCTTGCTGTGCACCACTTTTTCCCAAGTTGTAAGGTCGCCTGGAAGTATCCTAGGGCAGGTGACATCTCCAACCCGTCAGCTGTGAGAACAGTGTTGGAAGGTAGAGGTTGGAGGCTGCTCCTAGATACTTGTAATGTGGACATGTGCTTCTCTCCGATGATCGTGACGTCCGCGCCTTTGTCGGGTAGCATGTGAAGATGTGAAGTAGTCTTGCCGTACGTGACGTGTACACAGACAGGAGTAGGAGTGTCAGAAGGAGTCGTGTTGTCTGCACTTATGCAAGCCTGAATCTTGCGTGGTGATGGCTGGTAAGAGTCAGGGGTTGTAACCTCGCTGCTCTTTCACTGGCAATACTTGTCGTAGTGACCAATCTTCCTGCAGGAACGATATTGGGCTTCTCTGGCTGGGCACTTCTCTGCTTTGGCCCAGTGACCCTTACGCCCACAGTTGCGGCAGGTTGCTTCAATTGCAGGGCACTTGCCTGCACTGTGGCGGCGCCTACAGTACTTGCACTGGTTGACGGGGGCAGAAGTTGGAGACTGAAAACCCGAGTTATGTTTTTGAGGTTGTGTGTGTGTTTTCTTCTACTTTTTCTGCTTTTTGTATGTAGAGACAGTGCACATCTGGCTGGGTGTTCCGTGGATGGCGGATACTGCGTTGCGGGTGGCCTCATGAGACCGGCAACAGGTCACAAAGTCTTGCTGGGAGGCCCCCGGGTCGAGAGAGATTATGCGTTGTACTAAATCTTCGTCTCTGATGCCCATTAACATCACCATTTTGAGCTGAGTCTCTCCACAGGTTACAGGATTACCTGAACAGAGGTCCACTTCTTCAGACAAATTCTTGAGACGTACCTGGTAGTCCCCAAATGTCTCACCCTGTGCCTGCTTACAACAAAGCAATTCCCGTCTTCGTATGGCTTCATTCCGTTGGCCTTTGAAGTATGCGTGTAGGTTGTCCAGTACCTCATCTACTGTGAGTGATGTGTTAGGTGGAATACCTAAGGTATGTTCAAAAACTCTTTGCACTTCCAGTGATATTGACATTCGTAGTTGGATGTGTTGTTTATCTTGAGACATTTTCTGCAGGTCAATCATGGTCGAAAAATCTTGCCACCGACGACGCCACTGTCGAAAAACTTGAAAGGAAGTGTCGGCTTGAAGTGTGGGTGGGCTCTGAGTAACAGGTTTTGCGAGAGAAGGTGATACTGTCCCTGCAGTAGGCCCTGGTGCTGCCTGTTGTGAAGTTGCAGATGTACTGGTCGGGACAGGAGTAAATGTGGGAGCCGTAGGGTTGAAATTCCATGGGTGTCCTTTATTTGCTCCTGAAGAAGGGGTAGGTGGCGGTGAGACAGACTGTACATTACTCTGTGGTGTGACATCTGTGTGACGAGTTGACATGGCTGTAAATAGTGTAAGGAGCCGCTCGTTGTCTTCTCTTCTTCTCTCTTGCTCTTCCCTTCTTCTCTCTGCATCTTCCCTTCTTCTTTCAGCCTCTTCCTGCCTCCTCGTATCCTCGAAGAAGCGTAGGAGATGCAAGACTTCGGAACTAGCAGGAGGTCCAGTGTAGTAAGGCGTGAGTTGTGGCGCTGTGTGAGAGGGGCGGGGCGACGGGGCGATTCCCCCACGGGGCTCGGAGCGAGATCGCTGTCTTCCTCCAGAAGTGTGGGTTGTGTGGGCTCGTCGGAATCTACATTTTCGAGTGGAGTTGTCATGGTGGAGGAGTCCGAAGTGTGTTATACCCAGGAATTAATAACACTAAAAGTTTCCCACTAATAACACCGAGTTACTGTACAAACGGTGTGTGTGAGCGTGTGGGTGTGTGTGTGTGCGTGTGTCTGGTAACAGTCGTTGTCATGGAGACCGTCAGTGCCGTGTGGTGGTGGTGGTGGCCTGCTGGTCTGAGGCACCAGTTGCCGATTCTCGCCAGTCACTCTATCTCCTCACTCCTCAGTCACCCGACAGAGATGATGATGGGAGGGTATGCTGTCTCGTGCTCCCGCTGGTGGTGGTGGGATGAGGGAACCAGCACCCATACGTAGGAGACACACATAAGAACACCAATTATTGGTATAGTGGAACCAGCACAGCTGGATTTGCTATAGAATACACCCCTTCTCCAGCCCAGGCCCCGTATAGGCATAATCTGGGCTAGAAGGGTCTATTCCGTGACGATCATCAGAAGTAAATTAAAATTCAAATCTGGCGCTGTACTGATAGTGGAGCCACCTGGTGGTGGCGTGATGAGGTATTAAGCCCGCTCCCCCGCTGATCACCGCTCGGTCACTCCAATGAGAAAGAAAGTGAATGCCTGCTGCATCGGGAGGTGGGTGGGACAGTCAAAGCTGTGCTGGTTCCACAACCAATAAATACAATTTAAGCGGCTAGAAGCCGCGACAAATGCACTATTATTGGTATAGTGGAATCAGCACAGCTGGTAGGTGGGAGGTGAGGTGGAGGCAATCACGTGCTTAGTTAAGAGCGGTCGAGAGAGCGGGGAATCAAAAAGGTAACCGAGCTAAGGTGAGGTTGAAGCTAAAGCAACTTCCAACACTAGCTAGGGGACTAGCTGTGGTGGAAGTGTTGTAATAGCTTAGAATAAAATATATATACCGTAGACCATTCTGTTCTAGACCAGAATTGTTAACCAACTAAAGTCTTTATAGGCAGACTCGAGGGGTCGGGTACAGGAGAGGGGGTGTCCCCGGCCACGCCCCCCCCCCCCACCCCTTTTATTAAAGTCCTCTGAGCTAGGGCTATGGCCCCGGCTCAGGTCATGCGATCCCGAGGGGATGAAGGAGGACACAAGGATGCAGTAATCCTGTGTTTAATATATATATATCCAGTCACTCATCCGATTGACCTAGGGAAAAGAGGGTTACCGGACCTAGAGTTGTAGAAGAGGTGGTCCGGAGAAGCCCCTCTCGTCGCCTCCACATATGTAGTAAATGCGTGGACTGGACAGAGGGGGTGGAAACTTCCATCCCTCAGGAACGAGGGTACTGCAAGAGGGCCAATCCTGTCGTCAGCCTGCTCGTTCTTAGCTAGGAAAGCAGGAGAGGGGGAGATAGTTAAAGAAATAAGGTTAGGGCTTACAGATGAAAAGGCTGTGCGACGGGTAAGGGCTGCCAACTGAGAGGCCCTGTACCCTGTAGCTAAGGCGAGCAGGAAGAGAGCTTTCTGGAGGAGGTGACAAACCTCCAGAGGAACCCCCTCGAAGGTCAGGTAGGAAAAGGATGCGGTGAAGGGACCAATAGGGAGTCTGGGCCCGCCATTCTCCCGGCCCTAGTCCACGTGTTACGAAGGGAGGCAAGGGCGGGGGAGTTTTGGGGGCGGGCAGAGGCGGGTGTCTCCCGACACAGCTCAGCCCCGGGGCGGCACACACCGCACGCCAAAGGGTCGTAACCCTTGGGCGTGAAGCAGGGTGCGTGAGGCGAACAGTGCAGGTGGCCGATAATCGTTAAAACGATTTCCCAAAGCTAGGGTGGTAGCTGCTGTGGAAGGGTTGTTACTCATATAATTTATTATCATTATACACGGACAACTTTCTGTTAAAACCAGAAAGTGTTACAAGTCGTAAGTCTTTAAAGACACCCTCGAGGGGATAGGCCAGGGGGTCGAGGACCCCCCCCCCCCATTTTTGTTGTTAGGGTCCTCCGAACCTAGGCTATGGCCTAGGTTCGGGTAAAATATCCCGAGAGGAGAAAAGAAACACCAAGATGTTCTAACCATGAGACTGTACAGAATGGAGATGACGTATGGGATGACTGGTGACGGAAGGTAAGTCGTCCGACCTTTTCCATTCGGGCGCACCCTCCCCCTTTTCTGTCTCCCACGGGGACCCTGTGGTAAGGTGGGCGAGTCCCCATTGCAACACAGGGGGTGGGGAAGAGCGAGTGAAACAGATACCTCGTCCTGAAGGATGTGGTGGATGTCCCCCCCCCCCAGATCCCGTACCTGCTCCACCGCGGGGACTCGGAGAGAGCAGGTCCAGGAACGGGTCCCGCCGCCTTCACCATGGTAGGTGGGGAAGGGCGCGTGGCCTACGGACAAACCGAAAAATTTGTCCGCTTCCCGCTTCACTAGCCCGTCGTGCCTCCTCACCCAAACCTCTGGTTGAGAAGGATCGGGAGACTACGCACCCGTCTGCCCTCCTCTGAAGAGTGAGTCAAGGACGAAGGAAGAAAGGCCCAAGAGTAGGGAAGGTACCCGTTGTCCACAGGATGAGGCGACGGGAAAGGAGGAGGAGAGGCAGCCAGCTCCTCCGCCAGGGTGCCCCTCGGGGACTCGAGACCCAGAGAGATTGGGGGAACGGGAACGGCTCCAAAATCCCCAGGTGGACTCGAGCCCCGTGCCGGCAAGGCGGCAGCGAAGGTGAGAAGGGCGGGTTCCGGAACGGGTACCGTTGTAATAGTGGGGCTGTGGGGTGGCACATAATTGGCTGGCTCCCCTACTAGGGAATGAGGCGAACCTTAAATCTCACGAGGCTGTCTGGGACAGTGTCGAGAGTGTAAAGCCAGGACCGTCCTGAGCACTAATACAAGGCATCGACCAGGGTAAGCCGAAGACCCAATATCCCCTCGCCCGCATCCCCTAAGTGGAATGTGTGCGATGAAAGGTTAAGGACGTAGTTAAAAAAACCCATTGAGTGAGTATGGTGTACAAGACACAAATCTTGCTGCTCCATGTCTCCCTGTTATGGGGATACAAAACAGGTGATCTGAGGGGAGGACTAGGGTAGCTGTAATATCCTCCTTGAGAGCTTGGACATAACACCAAGAGTGACATGTGCAGCTTGGTAGGACGGAAGGCAACAACCGGAGCCATATAGTTTATCAATGGTTTGTTTGCATTTGGTAAGGACCACCGTGAGGTGAGAAAACTACTTTGAAAACTTCTCAGCCAAGCAGAACAGAAGACTGGTGGGTCAAGCAGTTACCTGAAATGTCTGGGGAGGCTAAGCCAAACTATGAATAAACAAACTTTTGTGGGAATTTATGGGGGACCAACAGTTGCCCCACCGCTGGAAGACATACCTCAATTGAAACCCTACGTCAGCACAGGGTAGGGTGTCTCGTTCTTGGTAAAGAATGATTGACGTTTCGGAGAACCCTGGTGACCCCGTGCGAATCATTACGGGAAAAGAGGGGCGTAAAAACGTCAATGTCAGGGAGGCCAGTGACTGGAAAAAACCCCGAGTTTGAGTGTTGTTACAGCTCTGAGAACGTTTTGAAACGTTATCGCATTCGCTCTCCTATTTCCCTCATGCGGCAAAGAGGCCGTGTGTTATAAACTCTCATGAACTAGCTGCCATAGGCTGAGTCCCAGGTACCCCCTAGGCTGGGACCCCAGGTTCAGGTCCAGCTAGCCACTAGGTTCAGGTCCAGGTAGCCACTAGGTTCAGGTCCAGGTAGCCCCTAGGCTGAGGACCATGTCGCACTAGGTTGAGCCCCGGGTAGCGCCTAGGTTGTGCAAAGGTAGCGCCTTGGCTGAGCCCGAGGTAGCCCCTAGGTTGTGCACAGGTAGAACCTTGGCTGTGGTCGAAGCCTAGCTGGCTAGGTCCCAGTAGGCCTCTCAGTCAGTACCCTCCCGGGTTGTTGGTTGAGCGGGTCCTGCTATTGGTGCTAGGTTGTGCATAGGCAGCACCTAGATAGTGGAGGAGACTGGCTGGCCAGGTCCTCACAGGCTTGTCAGTCAGTACCCTACCGGGTCCTTGGCTGAGCGGGTCCTGCTCTTGGCCCTAGGTTGTGCATGGATAGAACCCTAGCTGGCCAGGTCCTAGCAGGTTTATCAGTCGGGACCCTACCGGGTCCTTGGCTGAGCGGGTCCTGCTGTTGGCACTAGGTTGTGCATGGGTAGCACCCTAGGCTGTGGTAGAAGCCTAGCTGGCTAGGTCCTAGCAGGCTTGCCAGTTATTACCCTACCGGGTCCTTGGCTGAGAGGGACCTGCTCTTTGGTACTAGGTTGTGCATGGGTAGTACCCTAAGCTGTGGTCGGAGCCTAGTTGGCAGGGACCTGCAGGTTCGTCAGTCGGTACCCCACCGGGTCCTTAGCTGAGGAGGACCTGCATTTGGTGCTACGCTTGCTCCCTCGGGAGCGGCTCTTTGAGCGCGTCCGCGGGGGAGAAGGAGCCTTTCCTTGCTGGGCCCTGGTACCTGGGAGGTGACCAGGGGTGCAGCCCGACGGTCTGACACCTTCCTGCTGAGGTGTAAACCTCGGGGGGGTTATCAGAGCCGACTAAAGGAAGGAGAGGAGGCCTCTCGGGGTGCTAGGAACCCGAAACCCTGTGGACCCAAGGGCGAGACCTCCTCCTGGACTCGTGCTTGCACCCCCGAGAGCGGCTCGAGGAGCTCGCCCTTGGGGGAGACGAAGCAGCTTCCCTGCTGGGTCCTGGTACCGGTCAGGTAGCCAGGGGGGCCAGCGTGGTGGTCTGGCTCGCTTCCGGGAATGGTGGGAAACCACGGAAGGGAGGCACAGAACCATCCAGGGAAGGCGACGGGGACTCGGCGGGGTGCTAGGAGCTTGATCCCCTGTGACCTCGAGAGGCACGTAGCAGGAACGTACTCCTGGGAGTGCAGAAGCATGTGTGGGGAACAGTGGTGATGCACGTCGAGGAACAACCTCACGGTGCAGCCAGAAGAAGCACACAAGGCACGAGTGGACTGCGGGAGAAAAAAGGGGGTAACACGTGAACCCACGTGTACACACATGGAAAAACACAAAACACCCCGAGGGAGGAAAACACTAACTCCCAAGGCAAAACACTAACCCACACATACTCACCCCCACACTGCTGGGGAAAAAACCCCGCAAACACGGTCCCCAAAAGCCGAGAGTAGACCCTAGGAAACCCAAGGAGGGAGAGGGTTTTAAAGGAGGAACATGTTACTCTACCAGAAAGTAATAAGCTTCTCTTACCCCCAATAAAGGCAAGCACAAAGTAAGAGTTTATGTAAGAAGAAAGATAGATAGTCTTACTACCCTACCGCATAATGTTAAAAATTATAAAAACTGTACTGAATTGTAAGAAAAAAGATGGTACTGAATGTTGAAAATACAGTACTGCACGAAGAAGAATGCTACAACGCAGACTAAAAACAGTACAGTAGTAGCAAGAAGTCAAGCAGGTGTAGTGAGTAAAACGTTGCTTGGTAAGGCAGCTACAGAAGTGCAGGCAACATTATCAGAATAATATCCTAAAGACACTATAAGAGCTGACAAGGAAAAACACCAAAAAGGTACAGAGGCCCCAAGACACAGGGGAGAAGGGACACGTGTAAATAAATAACCTAACTCCCCACAGGGCTAAAAAACCCGAGGAGAAAAAACCCAAACAAGTACTCACCGCACACGGGGGAAGACAGTCACAGCGTGAGCGCACACACCAACCAACACACACACGGGGAAAATCCCCACACAAGGGGCAAACACGCACACGTGTTCGCGCCACGTGCAGAGAAAAACACAACAAACAGCCTTCCACACTACACACCAAAGGGTCGCAAGTCTTGGGGGTGAATCAGGGTGCGTGGGGCGAACAATGCTGGTGGCCGTCAGGGGACACCCACACAGTACACCCCGAAGAGGCACACAAGGCACGAGTAGTCTGCGGGAGAAAAAACTCACAAAAAAGGGGGTTAACACGTGAAGCCACGCGTACAAAGACACACACAGAAATAATAGGACACGGGCAGAGGGGGATAGCAAGCCCCCTCGGACCCGGGAACAAAAACCAAACAAAACCCCCACACGCACCAACCCGGGAAAAAAACCCGAAAGGCAGCCCAGACAGCCTGAGGGGCAACTCCCAGGGTAACAGACACACTGGGAAAACACCCGAAACAACCCCAAAAATACGCTGGCTAGGGGAAACGAGGACCTGGGCACAATCCTCGCTCCCCGCACCCCACGTAACACTAAACCACACTCGGGGGAAACATCAATAAGGGGCTAAGTAGTCCTACACCTGCACCACGTGGGGAGGTAAGTGCCCCAGGTTACGCATCATATGAATTCATTCAGTTTAACAGATTAACTATGGGATAGACTTTCACCGTATTCCCCCCATCATACACCCAAAATACGGTAACACTATTTAGAAATAGGTTAAATCTGTTTTTTATTAGAGACTTGCTTTTTTGTTGACTTTAAAAATATTTCATACATCTCGTATAGAAGCTTTGACTCATCTGGTACAGTTGCTACTGTATAAACAATTTGGTACAGTAACTGTGAAACAACTGGTACAGCAGCTGTAACTTACCTGGCGGACTTGGTGCAGTAACCTGGACAGCTCTTGATGTGTATTATTGTGGGAAAAGACTCCAGTCGGCTGCAACACTGCTGCCCCCCAGCTCGACCCAAGCTGGCTCACCATCTGAGGGAACAGGAAAAGTGCAGTCAATCAGTATCACATCTGTATTTGCTGAATGGACCTATGCTATTAAAGTCGTGGATGATTTTATGGACATTATGTAGAACGTTGTATTGGTTTTAAATCCGTGCAACACAGAGCACCTGTGGGACTGATTAGCTTGGCATAAAAGCGTTAGAGGAAAGAGAGATTTAAACTTTGCGGGGAAGTGAAAATGGTCGTCGTGATTCAGTAAGAGGGATAGAGATGGCGATATGAAACACCTGTGATTCCACTTTATCAGCTAGTTCAGTGAAAATTGATCCACCTCACATATGGCAGACATAATCAATTTATAGAAGGGCAGAATAGACCTCTGTACAGATACACAGAGTGAAATCTGCGCAGTAAACCAAACTTTTTGGAGGCTGGTATTTGCTAGAGATGTGTTACGATTTCTCAAAGAGTGATTGTGAGAGACAGAAACACCAAAATTATTGAGAGAAGAGGTAGGTTTAAGTTGTGTTTCGATGACGGAAAGGGGATAGTCAGGCAAGCCAGAACATTATCACGTGATATGAAGCTGCGGGGATGTACAGCCATGGCTGATAGTGTTGGACCAGGGTCCAAGGAGTGTTGTAGAGCAACTGAGCAGAGTTCGAAAAAGTGAGTCTTCTAAACCTCTCTCAACGTTGAGAATGGTTTGGAAAATTCATTTGTTCGAACTCTGTTCAGTTGCTCTCCAACACTCCTGGGACCCTGGTCCAACACCATCAGCCATGGCTGTACGGCAGTCAAACCGGGTGTAGTGCAGAGTGGAATAATGTGTACAGTTACAACTAAGAAGATCACATATGAAAAGAATAAAACAGTAGTTTGTATTACAGAACCATGGGGAACACCATTCTATACACCCATGCGGAAAGAAGACTGTCTGTCTATAATAGTGCATTTGTCGCGGCTTCTAGCCGCTTAAATTGTATTTATTGGTTTGTGAAACCAGTACAGCTGGTTGCTATAGAATAGGCCCCTTCACAAGCCCAGGCCCCGTGTAGGCATAATCTGGGTTGGAAGGGTCAATTCCGTGACGTTCATCAGAAGTAAATAAAAATTCAAATCTGGCGCTGTACTGATAGTGGAGCCACCTGGAGGTGGTGAGGTGAGGTATTAAGCCCCTCCTCCGCTGAATACCGCTCGTCCACTCCAATGAGAAAGAAGTGAGTGTCTGCCGCATCGGGAGGTGGGTGGGACAGTAGAAGCTGTACTGGTTTCACAAACCAATAAATACAATTTAAGCGGCTAGAAGCCGCGACAAATGCACTATTATTGGTATAGTGAAACCAGTACAGCTGGTTGCTAAGCATGCGATGCGGTAGGTGGGAGGTGAGGTGGAGGCAATCACGTGCTAGTTAAGAGTGGTTGAGAGCGGAGGGCAGGAAAGGTAACCGAGCCCGGTGAGGCAGCAGCTAACGCCCCTCCCGACACTGGCTAGGTGAAACGCCGTGGTGGGGGAGAAGTAGCGTATACCATAAAACCGTAGACCATTCTGTTATAGACCAGAATTGTTACACATAAAGTCTTTATAGTTAGACTCGAGGGTTCGGGTCTAGGAGAGGAGGGGGGAGGTTCCCATGGATACTCCCCCCCCCCCCTTTTCCCCCCCCCCCCCCCTTATTCAAGTCTTCTGAGTTAGGGCTATGGCCCTCGCTCAGGTAATGTAATCCCGAGGGGATGAAGGAGGACACTAGGATCCAGATATCCTGTGTAATAATATCTCCTGTCACTCATCTTAGTTAATAATTGTTTGGAAAATGAATACACAAGAATTCCGTAACAATGTAATTTATTATATATTCTCTTTCACCATATGTACACGTGAAGAATGGGGATGAGTATGAAGCTGTACAAGATGTGGATGAGGTCTGGGATGATGTGACGGGACTTAAATCACCCGACCTTTTCTCTTCGGGCGGCCCCTCCCCCCCATGTGTCTCCCGCGGGGACCCTGGGGAATAGGAGGTGGAGTACCCATAGCCACACAGGGGGTAGGGGAGAGCGAGTGGAACAGGTACCTCATCCTGAAGGAAGAAGTGGACGCCCAGCCCCCTAAATCCCTGACCCTCTCCACCGAGTGAGTCCTGAGGAAGGCGAGGGAGGCGGCCACGCCCCTAACGCTGTGAGCCCTCGGGGCGTGTCCGGGATCCCCGTTCTCTATCACTCGGCAGAGAAGGCGAGCGATTGACCTAGGGAAGAGAGGGTTACCGGACCTAGAGTTGTAGAAGAGGTGGTCCGGAGAAGCCCCTCTCGTCGCCTCCACGTATGCAACAAAGGCGTGGACTGGGCAGAGGGGGTGGAAATTTCCATCCCTCAGGAACGAGGGTACTGCGAGAGGGCCAATTCTGTCGTCAGCCTGCTCGTTCTTAGCTAGAAAAGCAGGGGAGGGGGAAATGGTTAAGGAAGTAAGGTTAGGGGTTACTGAAGAAAAGGCTGTGTGACGGGTCAGGGCTGCCAACTGAGAAGCCCTGTAACCTGTAGCTAAGGCGAGCAGGAAGAGAGCTTTCTGGAGGAGGTGACAAACCTCCAGAGGGACCCCCTCGAAGGTCAGGTAGGAAAGGACACGATGAAGGGACCAGGAGGGTGCCTGGGCCCGGTGAGGTGCGGTCCCCGCCCGAATCCCCATCCTCAGGAGAGAGAGAGGCCTCTCCGAAACCTTAATGTTAAAACCCAGGAGGAGGGGATCAGACAGGGCTGCGTGATGCGCAAGCACCGTCGCCGGGGCCCTGTTGGTGGAATCGGCGAGCCACGTGAGGAATTCCAGGACTGTGTCCTCCGAGATGACCCTGGAGGGGTGTCTTCGCAAGAAGTCCTGGAATCTTTTCCAGCACGATTCGTATTGTCGCACCGAAGACTGACGATGAGCCCTCAACATCTTGTCCACTGTCTCCTTAGTGAACCTTTTGCTGAGGACTCCCCGTAGAAACTCCAAGCGTGTAGTTTCAGTGACGCTTGGAGTGGTGCAGACAGGGTGCTGGAGAGGCACGCCGATCCCAACTGAAGGGGATGCGGGCACCACCGGGACAACTCTCCGAACCACGGCTGTGCTGGCCAGCGGGGGGCTATGAGGAGAACCCTCCCCCTGAAAGTGCGCAGCTTGAGGATCGCCTTCAGGAGGACTGAAGTGGCTGGGGGTGGGAAGAGGTAGAGATGACCCCACCTGTTCCAGTCCTCCGTGAAGGCGTCCGGGCCTCCCGCCTCTGTTCTGGATGAGAAAGTCAGGAACAGAGGGAGTAGGGCCGTGGATGGGGAGGCGAATAGGTCCACCTCCGGTGTCCCGTAGCGAAGGCAGAGAGACTCGAACACAAGGGGACGCAGTTGCCACTCGACTGACGTCCCCCTGAACCTGGATAGGGCGTCCGCCCAATCGTTCTCCCGCCCTGGCACGTAGCGGGCCGAGAGGTGAATGTCCCTCTTGGCCGCTATTGCGAAAATCTGTTCTGACAGGGACAGGAGAATTTCCGACCGTACGGTGCCCTGTTTCTGTAGGCACTGCACGGCCGCAACGTTGTCCATATCGAAGCGGACGCCTATCCTGGCAAACTGAGGGTGTCTGTTGAGCCATTCCTTCGCTACCATCAACTCCCGGGCGTTGATGTGCAGTAGCCTTTCCCCTTCCTTCCATCCCCCGCACCGTTGATGTCCCAGGCAAGACTGGTATCCCCAGCCTACGTCCGATGCGTCTGTCGCCACCGTAATCCTCGGGGGAGGGAACACCCAGGGGACCCGCTGACGCAGGGCACCGGGACGTAGCCAGGGGCGAAGGAGGCGGTGGAGAGAGGGGGACACTTGCCTGGGAAGGTCCCTGTGTGTGGGGGACAGGTGGAGGTTTACCTCCCGCGTCAGCCTCCTGTGTTTCAGTCGTCCCAGGGGCATTGCAGGGGCCGCGAAATTTAGGGACCCGAGCAATGATTCCCACTGGCGGCGAGAGAAAGTACGGGAAAAATGCGCCCGGCGGACGTGGCGGAGGGTCCGGCGGGCGTTGTCTGGAGCGAGAGAGAGGGTGGCCGAAAGAGAGTCCCACTCTATTCCTAGCCAACACAGCTTGCGAGTGGGGGTGAGAGAGGACTTGGGGATGTTCAACAGAAACCCCATTTCCTCTAGCACTCCCCTCGTTACCCGGACGTTGTTTGCTACCTGCTCCTTGGAAGGGGCGTGAAGCAACCAATCGTCCAGGTACATGAGGGTGGGGACACCCGCCTCTGCCAGACGGGATGCCACCACCCTCACGAGTTTTGTGAAGACTCGCGGAGCTAGAGAAAGACCGAAAGGGAGCCTGGTAAACTGGAACGTCTCGGTCCCCACCTGGAAGGCCAGAAAGCGGCGAAACCTGGGGTGGATCGGGACGTGCCAGTAAGCATCCTTGAGAACCAGGGATGCTAACCAGTCTCCCTTCCTCAGAACTGTGCGGACCTGAGCAACCGAAACCATCCTGAAATGTAATGTTTTCACGAATTTGTTTAGCTTGCTCAGGTCCATCACCAATCTCGTTTTTCCCTGATCCTTTTTGGGGACCGTGAATAAACGAGAAAGAAAGACCCTTCCCGTCGCCCGCTCCACTACCCCTTTTTCCCGCATTTCCCGCACATGCGGGACGACCGAAAGTGACACTTTGGTTGAGGCAGGAGGTAGACGTAGTGGCTGTAACGGGAGAAGACAGGTGTCAGTGAGAGTACCGTTAATCCTAATCCCCCGGGGCCCGAGGGACCCGGGGTGGTTGGGGGGAGAATGACAGGAGAGGCAGAGATTTTGACCGCAAGGGAAAATCTGATTTTGACCTAACGGTAGCCCAAGGACGGGATTAGGCATAATTCATATGTCAGACAGTAAGGATGACAGTTACTCACCGGAACAGTAATCCAGGGCCATGACAGGCCCTGGCGAATTATCCTTGCTGCCCAGCCGTGGGTGGGCCAGGCTGCTGACCACCCTGTGAGGCAGCCCAGAGTGGGACCCTCAAGTGGCGCGGTCCTTCTGGGAGGGGTGGTTGAAGGATGACTTGGGCTTTGCGAAGGGCTTGGAGACCTGTCCCCTTCCTCGAAAGGGCTGCTGGCCCCTCTGGGAGGGCCTGTTGTGTGCTCTCGGGGGAGTGGGATAGGAGGGCCTCGGTAGCCTGGAGGGCTGGGAGGGCCTCCGGGGCTGGTAGGCTGGTCTGGCTGGCTGTGGGGCACGTGGCCTACGGACAAACAGAATGATTAGGACCCAAAATAGACCCGAAAATCCTTTCATTTCACCCCGTGACAACTCGGGTAAGACGAACACGAGAGGTACTTACTTGGAGGTGGAAGGCTTTGGTAAATTAATTACCGTTGGGAGGGAGGCGAAGATCGTGTCTGTCGCCGGTTGGTCAAAGAGGGCGGGGGACAAGGGGACAGCTCGTACCACTCCCCTCTGTGCCATTTCTGGCGCAGATTTAGCTGCCGCTTGGCGGGTTGCCAGTCTCGCCTCGGCGAACGCCTTCGCCTCCTCCCGCATGAAGTGGGTAGCCATTGCCGCCACGCCCTCCATCACGGTGGCCATGGAAGAGAGGGTGTCACTGTAAGGGGTAAACAAAGAAAGAACCGAGCGAACCCGGGGATAAGTACCCGGGAGTAACAGGGAGACCCTTTACCCAGCATCCCTACAAACATGATACACGAGAAAGGTACTCACGCTAGCTGTACACCCGACATCTCGTGGTAGGAGTTTGTTAGGGCGTTGAGGCAGTCCCTAATCAAAGAGGCGGCTGCTCCCGTGGAGATGGTGTGGGCCAGCTCCAGACGGGTAGCAGACTCCGCCTGCCTCAATTTACCATCGGGCTCCTTCAGCTGATAGGGGACCGGGGGCTCCTTCTCCGTCTTCCACAGGCACTCCCTCAAGCCCGGGGGAGCCCGGGAATGAGGGAGGATGACGGGGAAAGACGGAGGAGGGGGCTTCCTGGGCGCGTTGTTCCTCTGGTGGTCCAGGGACTTAAGGAGAAGGGCTGGAATATCCAGGTCCCCTTCACTCTTATCCCCCGGGAAGTACGCGTCCGGGGAAAGGAGGAGAGCCGTGTTACCGTGTGAGCGGTCAATCCTCCAAGCCCCGGACAAGTGTAGCTGGCTGTACTCCACCAGGAAACCCATCGCGTCCAGGGTAGCCGCAGAGGACACCCTAGCTGAAGTGGGTAAGGGCGCTGAGATAGGACGGACCTTGTAGAAGGGAATAGCCTCGCCCTTCTCATCCGCCCCCCACTTCACCACGACGTCATCCCTCCGGATCCACACGTCTGGTTGAGCTGTGTCCGGAGACCAGGCCACCAGTCTGCCCTCCTCCGAAGAGTGGGTCCAAGCAGGAGGAAGGAGAGACCAAGAGTAGGGAAGGTATCCGTCTCCTGAAGGAGGGGGTGACGGGGACGGAGGTGCGGAGGTAACCAACTCCTCAGCTACGTCCCCCGACGGAGACTCGAGCCCTGGGGAAACGGGAGGCACGAAAAGGACTCCCACATCCCCGGGAGGACTCGAGCCCTCGACGGGAGCAGCAGCGGGAGGCGGGGGAACAGGAGCGGGTTCCGTAGCGACAGCCTGAGGTTGCGCGACGGAAGCCCCAGGAAAAGCGTGAGGAATAAGGGTGTGGAAGATCTTAACTATCTTCCTCGACGAGGGGCTGTCCCCCCCCCGCTTACCCCTGCGGGAATTGCGGGCGGGCGAAGGAGAGCTCCCCGACGACGAAGAAGAGGAAGAGGACGACGAAGACGAGGAGGAAGGAGAACGGCGACGAGCACGGGACTTCCTGGAGTGGCGGGACCTTTTAGCCGAACGCTTGCGTCCTCTAGAGAGGCCTGAGGAGCCAGCTCTAGCAGGAGGCGAAGCTGGGGGTTCCCTGCTGGGCCCTTGTACCGGTGAGGCAGTCGGGGGAACCAGCGCGACAGACTCGCTCGCTTCCCGGGGGGATAAGCCCCGAGAAGGAGTCGTAGTACCGTCTAGGGAAGCAGGCTCAATCTCTCGGGCCTCAGGAGGATCTAGCCCCTGAGACTCCGAGAGACAGGAAGAAGGGTAACGGGTCCTGAATAAACCCAGGTCCGCTCCCAAAATCGGGTCCACCCACGCCAAAGAAGAACCGTCTCGTTTGTGGGCCATTCTCCTAGCCCTCGTCCACGCCATACGAAGAGAAGCAAGGGCAGGGAGTTTGGAGCGGGCAGAAGGGGAGGTAACCCGACACAACTCAGCCCAGGGGCGGCACACACCACACGCCAAAGGGTCGTAACCCAAGGGAGTGAAGCAGGGTGCGTGAGGAGAACAGTGCAGGTGTCCGTCAGGCGAGACCCGCACGGTACATCCTGAGGCAGCACAAAGGGCACGAGTAGGCTGGGGGAGAAAAGAATACACAAACATGGGTTAACACGTGCAAACACTGGAACACAAACCCATCCTCCCCGAAGGAAAGAAGCGCGGGACACGCCCGCTGAACCTGGGGACCAGAACACAATCCCCCACACTCGCGCAGCCGCCCAGGGAAAAAAACCCCGTAAAACCATAATCGTCCGCCACATGGAGCGGGTAAAAAAGGGGGCCCCCCCGGACCGATGAACCAGAAGGAGGGGTAGGAGGGGACCCGATAGCCTGAGAAGAAACACTCCAGGCTGAAATAATGGAAAAAACCCCAAAATAAAATAAAAAACCCCCGCTCGGGAGAGGAAGAGAGAACCAGGGCACAATTCTCCCTCCCCCTTACCGAGAGGGGACACATAATAATCGGGGGAGGTAAGAGGAAGGTCTGCAAAGACCCCATGTGGTCACCACGTGGGGTGGGGACGTCCCACGTGGAACCCACTAACCTCGCTAAAAACCCCAGAAAACCCCGATAAAATACACATGAAGAATGTACTAGTGGCAGGAGGGACAGTGAAATAGGGGACAGACGGAGAAAAACTCCGAAACAGGGGCTGAAAAGCCCCCTTCGCTTAAGGAAAGAACTAAGTCCTAACGAAGAAAAAACCCCCATAAACACCTAAAAACCCTCCTAGAAAACACACAATATACATCTGCAAAGCAGGCCAGCCACTAGAACACAAAAGAAAAATTAGCAGGAACACGCGACACAATACCATAGCGTAGCAGCGAGGAGCGTAGATGTTGACAGGCGTGTGTTCCGCGACAGAGTGGACGAGCGGTATTCAGCGGAGGAGGGGCTTAATACCTCACCTCACCACCTCCAGGTGGCTCCACTATCAGTACAGCGCCAGATTTGAATTTTTATTTACTTCTGATGAACGTCACGGAATTGACCCTTCCAACCCAGATTATGCCTACACGGGGCCTGGGCTTGTGAAGGGGCCTATTCTATAGCAACCAGCTGTACTGGTTTCACTATACCAATAACAGCAAGTACAGAATGGTCTAAAAGGATATCAATTATAAAGACACGGTGAGAAAGATTAAAAAGGTAGTTTGATCATTATTTTTGTGCTAGACACCATTAAAGGCTATGATCTGAAGATCCGAAATGTATTGTAAAGTAAGGGGCTTTTGCATTAGGCAGTTAAAGGATAGATTAAAAAATTATAGATTGACAACATATCTGAATAATGTGGCAATAATTCGACTGTTAGAGAGCTGGAAGCGATAATCTAGCTTCAGAACAGATTAAGTCATAAAAAAGCGAGATGGAAAGGTGACAAAGGTTAATAAGCTTGTCTCAGCTGTGAGTCAGCATGGAAGCAATAGTCTTTTAAGACAACTGAGAACTAAGTGGTAATCTGTTCTCCAAGTATCCTGGCTACACCGACTTGTCGGGAGAATACCATTTATATCGTCACTATCTCATAGCATAGAAGATGACCGACCATGTTAATTGATTTTGTGGATAATGGTGTAGCTGCTCTCTCTAGGAATTGGAGTGTATAAAAATGTTTATTTTTTATTTAGTGGGGCAGGAAAGAAGCAGTCAACACCCTGTAGCTCCACTGTACGATATATTAATTTAATTTGAGAGTACAGTTTGCAAGCCTTCTCCATGTTGTCCCCCCATGCTCTGCTACCTTTTCGTAGTGGAGGGGCTTGCATGCCTCTATTACCCCACAAGGCGTTGGTGGTGTCCCTTCTTCTATTAGTTATATAGTTCAGATACCAGCAAGGTCTCCAATGCTGGTTGGATTGAGGGTAAGTGGCCAGACAAAGAGCAGCCCAAACCGTAGGTATCCTGTACAGGTCTTCGACTCTGCCCACCAGAGGAGTCGCATTGGTGGTTGGGTGTCTTGGCTGGGGAGAGTAGAGGGAGAGGATCTACAGTAAGGACCGGAGGGAGCAAACTTTCGAATCACGGAATGACTTCGTCGGGCCATTCAAAGGTGATGGGATACTCCGCTCCCATCAGCCAATACTTCGTCTTCACACTCCCAAGTAAGCGGTTGCTCCTGGTCCCATTTGTCTGGTAATTCGTTTATTTATGGGAAATAAATAGTACACACATTCAATCCTCAGTGCCTAGGGACGATGCTGGTATAAGAGGAGAGAGAAACCTTTTTTTCATAGAATGATTATTAAATGGATAAATGAAAAAAAAAATCTATTTAAATCATATTTTCTATCATTTTGGTTAAGTCTTATATTCGGCAGCATATGATTTTTGCTTTTGCGCTACCAGATATCATTAATATTAAAACAGTAGGGAAGCCCTTATGTTTCTACCCGGGTGAACAGACTCCAGAATACACGAGACAGTATATTGGTAATACATGGAATGCAGTACATGTAAGTATATGGGAGGCCAGCCTGTCGTGTAGCATCGTGGAGAGTCTGTAGTTGCAGTGGAGCATCTGTAGTTGTGTAGGGCATCTGGAGTGGAGCATCTGTAGGCGAAGCGGGAATACTTGAGTAGGCAGGTGTGCGACGACGACGAAGGCACGGCTGGTCCTTCCTGTACTGGAGCCAGCAGAGTAGTCTCTCGGCTGGTATGATGTGGAAGACCAGTGGGAGTTCCTGAGGGAGACTAGAAATACATAATTCAATGGAGGCAGGTGTGGATTGGGTTTGTGATGGATAGGGTACAGGTAGAGTAGGTTCAGGTATAGGGTTGGGAACGGGTTGGGGAAGGGGGAGCGTGGTAGTGAATGTAGGGGTCGAAGGTTCAGGTAGGTCAGGGTTATGTGCGGTGACTTTAGGACGGGAGGCAGGGTTGGGGTTAAGGGAGTAGATAGGTCCATGGAGGTAATGTGTGTCGGGGTGGGGGGAAGGTGGTGAGGTGATGGGTACCGGGATGGGGTTGGTGGCAGGCGTGGATGGGCTAGGGGGTCGAGGTAGTAGGGAGGAAGGAGTTGACATAACAGGTGAAGGAAGGGTAGGAATGGTAGGGTGAATGACTTGAGGTGCGGGAGTAGGCATGTGCTACACGTGCGAGTGTGGGATGTCCATAGTGGAAGCGTGAGTAGGTAGAGTGGCATGAGGGTGAGGGATGGGGTATGTAGAAGAGGTTGTAGGTAAGTGTGTAGGTCTGTATGGTGTTGCGTATGGTGTAGGCAGTATATGGGGCGCATTTGAGGCGTGGTGAATGGGCGGAGTGGTGTGCATATGCATGTGTGTTGCTGGATGCACGTGGGCTGGAGTAAGTGGCGCATTGTGGACAGGCTTTACTTGCTTCCAGGACGTGACGTAAGGCTTACCGTGTACCTGGAGCATAACCGTTGCGTCCGCCCTGGAGAGTACGGGATGTGGGCCACTGTACACCTGCTGGAGTGGAGTGCGGTGGTAGTCCGAGCATAGGAGTAATGAAGAAGCGGTGTTGAGATCAGGTGGTAAGTACGTGTGCCTTGTTTGACGGCTCGTAGGTGTAGGTGCGGCGTTCGCGACAGCGCGTTTGAGGGCAGTTAGGAAGCTGAGGCTGGAGGTGTCAGTCTCAGGAGACACAAACTGGCCAGGATGACGTAGGTCCTCGCCGAAAACGAGCTCCGCTGGTGAATGTTTGAGGTCCTCCTTTATCGTAGTTCGGATGGTAAGGAAGATGAGAGGAAGCACGTCAGTCCATTGATCCGGCTGGAGTGCTCGGAATGCATCCTTCAAGCGACTATGAAATCTCTCGGCCATCCCGTTGCTTGCAGGGTGGTACACGGTGGTTCGTTGTCAGCGCGTTTCCCAAAATGTGAGCCTGTCCTGCCACTCCTTGGATTCAAACTGTGTGCCTTGGTCAGTGACAATTACTGCTGGGGGACCAAAGTTAGACACCCAGTTGCTGAGGAAGAGGCGTGCGGTGCCATCAGCAGTGATGTCACACATCGGGATGGCCGTACACCACCTTGTCCTATCCACACACTTCAGGAGGTAACGGTACCCTCGGGGAGAGGGCCAACGATGTGTATGTGGACCGTGTGAAATCTGCTAGAAGGAACGGTAAACTCGTGTAACGGTGGGCGTGTATGTCGCCCCACCTTCGTGCGCTGACAGGGAAGGCAAGCTGACACTCAATCCTTGACATGCTTCCTCATTCCCGGCCATACTGCCCGTCGACTAATAAGGCGAAGTGTACCTGCAATCCCGAGGTGGTTGATGGAGTGATAATGGTTGAATACAGTTTCTCTGAACTGCTCAGGAATATAGGGGCGTGGGGTGCTGCAGGATGTGTCACACCAGACGTGTGTTGTAGAGTCAGGTGCCATTATGAGTTCCAGGCGCAGGCCCGTGTCGCCCACCAGAAGCTTCTGGAGATGAGTGTCTGTTTGTTGGGCGTGACCGAGTGCAGTGTAGTCCAGAGGAGGTATGCGTTGAATTGTAGCGATGAGTGGTTGAGGCGGTGGTGCCCTCGAGAGTGCATCGGCCACCGCATTGCCTTCACCCCGCACGTGCCGGAAATCAGTGGTAAATGCTGAAATGAACGTGAGGTGGCGAGAGACACGTGGTGACCAGCTGGCACCCAGTTGGTTCATTGCTGTAGTCAAAGGTGTGTGGTTCGTCCGAATGTGGAAAGCCCTACTTTCCAAGAGGTGTCAGAAGTGTTTCACGGCATCATGCATGGCCACCAACTCCCTGTCAAAGGCGCTATATTTCCTCTGTGGTGGCTCGAGGCTCTTACTGAAGTCGTGGAGTGTCTTGAGTGTTGCTGCTTTCTGGAAGATAAAGCGGTGGTAGTAATTAACCACCCCTAAGAACTCCCTAAGTTTCCTGGCCGTGGTAGCGAGAGGGAACTCATGAACAGGCTCCTCCTTCTGTGAGAGAGGACTTATTCCCTTCGGGGTAACGTGGTGGCCAAGAAAATCTAGGTGGTCTACCCCAATCACATATTTCGATGGAGGTATCTTGAGTTTGAAGTCTTGCAGGCGGGAGAACAGTTCCTAAAGATGTTGCTGGAGCTGTGAATGGTTGCCTGAAGCAATGAGGATGTCGTCGATATATACCACGACGTAATCAAGGCCGCGGAGCATCTTTTCCATAAACCTCTGGAATGTCTGTGCCACGATCCGTAGGCCGTAGTTCATTACAGGGAATTTGTATAGCCCGAAGGGCGTGGTTATGGCAGTTTTATTGATATTTTCCTCTGCCACAGGGATTTGGTGGAAAGCCCTTACGAGGTCTATTTTTGAAAAAAAAAACTGTACATCCTTGGAGCTTCGAGTGAAAGTCAAGGACGTGCGGAATGGGGTACCTGTCAGGGATAGTAACTGCAATGAGGGCCCTGTAATCCCCGGATGCCCTCCATTCTTCTTCCTGCTGTTTGGGTATTATGTGTAGGGGTAATGCCCACTCGCTGTCAGATGGCCTGGCTACATCTTGTTCTGGGGGCATACATCGTGGCTTGGCAAAAACAGGAGTGCCCGTCGTTGTAATGGTGTGGCGAATGCCTGAGTCACGGATTTGTGGAGAAGTCTCCTAAGAGCGTAGGAGTGGAAAGTCGTGAAAATTTTTCTCCTAATTGCTCGATTGTGTGATGTGCATAATGGTAGGTGTTATGCGACGGCAGTATCTGGTGGGGATTGTAGCTCCTGAAGGTTGGTGTATGAGTCTGTTACGTTTGGCGTCTATTAGCAAGTCATGTGCCGTGAGGGTATCCAGACCCAGTACTGGTGCTTGAACGTCCGCCACGACAAAGGGCCAGACCACGTACTCGTGCTTCAATAGGGTGACGCCACTACTCCTGGTTCCGAAGGTGGCAATAGGAGATTGATTTGCTGCGAGGAGGTCATAAGCGGTAGAAGCCTGTCTCTTGCGGTCCTTTTCCATGGGAGGTACTACACTCACTTCGGAGTCCGAGTGAATAAGAAAGGTGTCTCCTGACTCGAGGTCCTCTACCCATAGGAAGGTACGAGCATTAGTGTACGGGGGCAAAAAAGTACCAGCGGGAGGAAGTTCTGGAGGCGTGAGGGGGGCCATACGTGCGGGGACGTGGGAAGACAAACATTGTCCAGGGTTCAGGTGAGGTTGATGGGTGGTCGTACTAGCGGAGATGGTGTGGTCATCCCGGAAGTTTGAGGGTGTGTGCCCGAATAAGGGCTTGCCGCGGGTATCAGCATGACGTAGCGTGGAGTGTGTGGAACGTGCGGCAGAGGCGTATGAGTGGCGTAGCGGCGCGGTTACAGGTCCCAAATCATGTATAGTATCACTAGAGGCACATGGGTGTCGTAGCAAGGATGGTAGAGGAGCGTCCTGTCGGTTAGGGAGGCCATATGTTGCCTCGAGGGTAGGGTAGTCGTCGTTACTGATGCTTTGAGGCGAAGGTACAGTCTCCTCCACTGCCACGTTCATCACTCCAGCGTTGTCAATGTTTGTACCTCACAAGATGTGAACCTCCAGTTTCGACTCGCATATCCGAAACACATGCCAGGAGTAAATCGGGGGAATGGTAATGGAGAGGTGTAGGTTTGGGAATGGTGTGGTGCATGTTTTACGGAGGAAAGTTAGCGAGAGGATTGTAAGCAGTAAAGCTGTACTAAATTATGTGTCAACTCTATAAATCTGTTACATAACAAACATGACATTAGTAGACCAAAACATTGTGATGGTTAGTAAAGTCATTAGTTATTGTTTGTTATCGGTATATTATGGTCTCAAATGGTAAAAGAAATGCTGGGTTGGTGAGGCAGTAGCTACTGTAGTCTCGGCCAGATGTCTCTATGAATATTTAGTATATGCCAGCTATCAGCAGCGCATCTTGGTTTTAATTAATATTTCATTTTCTACATCATAACGTTAATGATCGTTATTACACATAATAAGTAAATTATATTGAATGTGAAGTTTTAAACGTCACAATGTTCTTAGAACATAACATATTAAAATCAGGCCTTATTAATTTCCATAGGTTGGTCCCACCAAGTTAATCATTGCGATGACGATGGCTTTATTTTCTGTCAATTATAACAGATATCTTCAATTTACGAGCATTGTGAACATTGGTAGTAGTGTCATGACTGTTGATATTATACGATGAAATTTGACTGCTCCAACCGAGGTAATATTTTATTATCATTACATATTGAAATTAACACACTTCAGTTTTGTCATTAGTAAGCGGTTATGGACGGATTGAGCTAGGATGCCAACAAAATTCATACATTTAAAGTTAAGTCGCGAATACCTTGAGATTAATCTCTCTGTCTCTGTCTCTCTGTCTCTTTCTCTTCACACACATTACTTGGCGTGCACAATTGTGTTTACTAGAATCATATCGTCATGGCCTAAACTCAATTAATATTAATGAAATAGGTTGTCTTGTGTAAATAGGGTATTGTATATCACATATAAGGTGCAAGTCAATCTGTATCAAAGTGAAATATCAGAATATTTACCTATGTATGCCCTGAATCAACCAACACCTTGAAGCTCGACTGTATTTATCAACTCCGACACATATGAAGCATCTAACACCTTAAATATATGATTTATGTTTCCATCCTCAACCAATCCATCTATGATCACAAACTAATGTGAACAAATAAAGGTTGTGAAAGGTTCACTATATAATGAAAAACATATAATGAATTATCTTTAGTTGGACCTGTCAAGAAACAGCTTTTAATGACAACTGCTAGTACACCACTACTACTGTTTTAATGTTCATCAAATGTTGGACATTGTTGTAACTGACAAATCTGTGTCATCGTCACAAAATAAATACCATATTAATATGCAATGACTAACTTGAAGGAACGAGCCTATCTTGACATGTGGGGACTAATGGTGGTGTGGAATATTATAGCAACACGGTGACAAGCTTAAATTCCTCACTAGAGATATTATTCTTACCTGCAGTAATTATCATTATCGTTATGATGTAGAACATGAAACAAAAACTCCACCAAGTGTTACTATTATCTTTGACCTATATTGAACATTCATAAAAATAGCACCTAGCCAAGACTTCTGCATTACAGCTTACAGTTCCCTACCCTGCCTCCATAGAACACCACACCCAAGCGCCCACCGCACCTCAATCAACCTCCCACTGACTCATACTGGTATGTGTTTCGGATACTAGAGTCGACGGCACTTGAGATTCACACCTTGTGGGTTACATACATTGACAACGCCGATGTGATGAACGCGGCAATGGAGGAGACTGTACAGCCGTGGCTGATAGTGGTGGACCAGGGTCCAAGGAGTGTTGGACAGCAACTGAACAAAGTTCGAACAAGGGAATTTTCCAAACCAATCTCAACGTTGAGAGAGGTTTAGAAGACTCACTTTTTCGAACTTTGTTCAGTTGCTTTCCAACATTTCTTGGACCATGGTCCACCCTATCAGCCATGGCTGTACTCTGTACATCTGTTGAGGGCCCGGGGTGTTGGGTAGGATGTGGGTCGGTGGCTTGTTGGGCGTGTTCTTGCCACCGCCTCACTCGTTTCCATAGTTGGCGTGGGGCGACTGGCGGGTGTCAGGGGACGCCCAATGGCATGGTGGGCTGCAATTACGAGCGAAGGTGCCGAAACGTTGATGGTAGTAGCAAAGTTGCGTGAGTGGAGTGTTATTATTGTGATGATGGGATGTTGGTTTGAAATGTTGAGGTTGTGTTGTGTGATGTAGGGTAATGTGGTGAAGGTGGGAGAATTCGTGGGGTTGGGGTGAAATGTTGCTGGTAATACGGGTGGTTGTGATGGGGATGAGTACTGAGGAAGGGAAGACCTGATTGGTCTGGGTGATGCTGCAGAGTAATAGGTTCGTGAGAATGAGTGTAGGCATGTGTATGAAGTTGATCATGTGGGTAGGCAAAAACGTGTTGTGAAATAGGCATATTTTTTTTTTTTTTTTTTTTATATGTTCCGACACTGGACATAGGCTTAATCAAGCCCTTTACCGTGGCCCAGGTCAACTGCTGCTCACACACACACGTCACGACTTCCGAACTGGTACCCAGCCACAGAGGGAGGGAAGTGAGGGTTATTCCCAAATACTGCAGCTGTTATGGTACCAGCGAGGGTGTTTTAAGACGTTCGGTGGCCTTATTGTTAGTGCCTGAAACTCAAATCGGAAGAGTAAATATTCTCAGGCCCTCACCTGAGAGGATCGATCTCCCGACCTCTAGGTTACGAGTCCAGAATACTAACCACTCGGCCACCTCGGGGCAGTGTATAACTGGGGTTGTATTGTTGAGTCGAGGGTGATGTGTTGGGTACGTGTGGTGAAGGATCGTGGAAGGCGTAGCGGTGGGTTGGTGTTATGCCCGGTTCATATTAGCCCGTATGTATGGATCCGACATCAGTCAATGACGTCACGAACGGCCGTGAATATGTAAATCGGGGCTCTTCTACCATCCCGGGCAAGACATGGAACGGATCCAGCAGAGGTGAACTCAAGTAATCTTTTACGGAAGCACGGCGGCGGTGTTGATCGTGTATAATGTTGTTGACATTTCATCATGTCATGAATATATAAAATTGAAGTATTTGTGCACAAATGAAGGTGTAAATTTATTCAAATATTATAATTATTAAATTGTATTTGTTAAAAATACGTCAATTTATGTGAGGATAATAAAAAAATTGTTCATGGGTACTGAAAGCACGGCACCACCACAGAGCCTCGTTGTAAACAAAACACACACGTGTGTACTTGGAGCACACAAGCCACAGTAATTATAGTTTAATTTCACTTTTTTTCCTGTTCATGGACAACTCCTACTACATTCATCTACATTTGACATTGATACAAGCATTGCTCTGTTTGTGTGGAGCCTTTTGGGGGTAAAAGAACGTCAAAATATAGGATATTGGCAGCCTTTCAAAAATCATTTCAACATATAAAAACAGAGAATAATAAAACATTAACACCTTAATTAATATTAGTACTTCGATACCCAGGTTAGGTTTGTTTGGTTATTTTTGGTTTATACGATTCACCAACCTACACTGGATTCTATGATTTTATGTTCTAACTTCTAATTGAAAACGATGCAAAGGTCAACTAGGGTATCATACCTTTCTAAGCCTACAGTATATTGATTCATGCCATAATTACAACTTCATACTTCATACTTAATGCATGAATTAGCAAGAAGCTTGAGGGGGGATACCTGACATCTAGCCCTTCCGTATTAATCTACTGGGCGTCACTGAGCATGTTTTAGTTTATGATACCTATTATGATAGGTGGATTTAAGCCATATGCAACCTTGGAGTAAATGGCACTTTTGTGGAGTAGTTTCGTATGATAAACAGAAGTCATGCTTGCTTTTTGTTGTAAACAAACGACTCCGTGACGCAAATCATAACAGACGGAGCTTATCTCCTCCGTAGTCCTACCTCCGTACGGTTCGTGACGTCATTAACGGATGTCGGATCTGTAGAAACGGGCTAATGTAAACCGGGCATAATTGTTGGAGAGGGTGTGAGAGGTGTTGGTAGTGAGGTGAGGAAGAACGTGGTACGTGTTGTGTAGAGGGTGCTGTAGATCCGGGCGTAGTGGTGGTGGTGTTGACGTGGTGGTGCTGATGTGGTGGATCGGCCTCCGCGTAGAGCCGGAGACATTCATTATGGCATCAGCGTGTTTGACGCATTGATGTATTGGTATATCTAGGTGAGCTTGTAGGTGAAGCTGAACAGTCGCAGGGAAAAGGTTGGAATGATGCCTCTTGAGTATCGCGTCTGAGAAATGGTTTCCCGCCTTCTCACTGAGCTGCTGCATGTGACGTAAAACTGCCGATGGGTGGCGGCCATCCAGTTGTACATCCTCGAGGGCCTTCAGGTATTCTTGATCTGACATACCATGCGAAGAGACAATAGTCTCCTTCAGTGCTTCGTACGATGGGTGTTGAGTGAGTGTAGTAGGGATAGCATCGAATACGTCCTGTGGGAGTACTCGGAGGACAGCGTGGAATTCTTGCTCAGTTCGAGGAGCACCAGAGGGTTTCCATATGGTGAAATCACGAGTGTACATTGAGTTAGAAGTGTGGAGGACGTAGTGTGTGTGGAAGTGGAAGAATGTTGTGGGGGGAGTGTACGGAAGCGTTATGTGACGGGGGGCTTGCTACGGCTTGCGAGGACTGTGATGTGGTGTCCATGGCGTAGGCTGGAAGTATGAGTATAGGTAATGTATGAAGATGCAACACTCACACCCGGGGGTGGTGATATGTAAGGGTGAATACAGATGAAGGTGTGGGGGCACAACAAACACAAAAATGGGCCCAAGGGCACAATAAACAACAATACACACAATTAATATGCAAAAGAATGTGAAGAAAATTAGGGGAATTAGCACTTGGGGAAGGAATCACCGAGAAACAGCGTTGAAAGTGTGTTAAAGCAGTACTTAACTTATAGGCGTGGAGTGAGTACTTAAGAATATGCGTAGAGGTGAGGGCGTAGATGGAGGTAACGTTGTAGGGCGTCGGCAGCAATGCACGTATGGTCTTCTGAGGGACGTGCACGTGGCTGGTGTGGAGCAGGAGTGTACGTAGAGATGCGACGATCGGGCAGCGATGCACGTAGAGACCTTATAGAGCACAGCACGTGGCTAGAGATGAGTACGTGGGCACGTAGTGAAGAAACAGTCTGGTGCGCTGCACGTAGAGTAGCTGTAGGCAAGGCACGTGGATGTTGTGTAGCACGTGGGCACATAGAAGTGTGGGGTAAGGCAGCGATGCACGTGGAGGCGCTGCAGGGCACGGAACGTAGGTATAGTGGAGAAAAGTCTGTGATGCACGTAGGGTGTAGGAGAGGACAATGAGGCACCCCCCCAGGTAGGTGAGCGTGTGTGTGTGTGTGTGTAGAGACGATGGTGGGCAGGGAAATAAAACAGGATAGAAACGCACGTAGTGCACGGGAAAAGAGACAGTGTTCTAGGAGGTAGAAAATGTGTACGTGTAAGGGATACCTTAGCAGAGAAGCGATGAGGTCGAAGTAGGTGAATTGGTGATGCGAAGTGTAGCTGCAGGGTCACCAATTAAAACAGTAAGGAAGCCCTTATGTTTCTACCCGGGTGAACAGATTCCAGAATACACGGTACAGTTTATTGGTAATACAAGGAATGCAGTACATGTAAGTATATAGGAGGTCAACCTGTCGTGTAGCATCGTGGAGAGTCTGTAGTTGTAGTGGAGCGTCTGTAGTTGTGTAGGCCAGGAACACCAGATGTGATCGAAGAGGGAATACGTGAGTAGGCAGGTGTGCGACGACAACGAAGGCAGGGCTGGTCCTTCCTGTACTGGAGCTAGCAGGGTAGTCTCTCGTCTGGCCGCAGCGCGGCCCTTTTATTCAGATATCTACGGCCCCAGATGTAGCGTCGTCATGTGACCCAGCACGTCCACAGGTGTGCTATACCTAGATGATTCATACCTGGGACAAGGAGTGGAGTCTGGCTGCCGGAGTCCCGAGGGGAGATTAAGCTGCAACAGGGGAAGGGATTAGCTTATCCGCCAGACCATGGGATGACTCAGGACGAGGAGGGAACAGATGACTAAGGAGTGGTGCTAAAACCGCTCGCCAAAGTATAGCTCGAACAGAAATTTTCCGTTCGAGCTGAAGAAGGCAAAAAGGCTATTTGGAAATTTAGTCAGTTATGGACCTTCAAGCTGAAAAGTCATATGTATGTCTCCTTCGTTTTTATTCGTATAGGTATCATTCCCGGGCAACGCCGGTTACCTCCGCTAGTATATATATAATAGGGTAATAATGGATGCATCAGTGTGCAACATTTGATATAATTACAACATGTAACCGATGAATAAGAGTAAACTATTCATACTATATGTAATTTACTCATACATGTCGGTTATATAATTATATTAAATGGTGCACAATGATGTAGCCATTATCACATTACTTTGGCTATATATATTTATCAAAACTGTTCAATAATTAAGTACACAGATGATACAATAATTGTTGGCAAAATAAGTAATGATGATAACAGTAATTACGTATCCCAAGTGAATGATTTCGTGAACTGGTGTGAGCAACAGTACCTGAACTTAAATGTAAAAAAGACCAAAGAGATGATATTTGACTTCCGGACAAGAAATAGGGTAATACCAGATAAAATCAAAGTAGGCAATGGAACTGTTGATAGAGTGTTGGAATATAAATATTTAGGTGTTGTAATTGATGAAGCATTGCGAGGAACAGCTAATAATACTGTAGTATATAAGAAGTGTAGACAGGGACTTCATTTTGTGTGTTGAAATCACTAAGAGTAGATCTATAGAAGTATACTCACCTTATTCTACAGGTCAGTGGTGGAATCCGTTATATGTTTTTCGATTACTGTTTGGTATGGACGTCTAACAAAAAAAGAAAAATATAAAGCAAATAAAATAGTTAAATATGCGAAGAGATCTGGGGTTCAGTGTGCAACAATAGATGACCTGTACAATAAGTTGGTGTTAAAAAAAACAGATAAAATTATGTCTGATGTAAACCATCCTTTGCATAACAATTACGTGTTCTTAAGATCAGATAAAAGGTTGACAGTTCCTAAGGCTACCAAAGATCGGTTCAAAGATTCATTTGTTCCGAATAGTATTCAAATTTTTAATCGTACGGCATCACGATGAAGGTAGATGATGTAGACTATATTTGTTTTATACTTTTTACATTGTACTGTATGTGTGTGTGCATGTATGTATGTAGGTATGTTTGTGTGTATGTATATATGTATGTGTGTATTTATGTAGGTGTATGTATGGATGTATGTGTGTGTGAAGGTAGATGATGTAGACTATATTTGTTTTATACATTTTACATTGTACTGTATGTGTGTGTGTATGTATGTATGTTTGTGTGTATGTATATATGTATGTGTGTATGTATATAGGTGTATATATGGATGTATGTGTGTGTGTGTGTGTGTTTGGGATTGCACTATGTTAAACCTTTTATCGTATAGATATATGTATTTTGACAATAGAGTTTATCTTACAATATACACTCTATTTTAATTATGTGTGCAAAGCTTTTAATATTATGGGTGTGATAGGTGAGACATGTATGATTCCTTAATGTGTAATGTGAAGTTATATTTGTATTCCAACCTCACTGTCCAATACTGTATGGAGCTCTCACCACAACAAATTTCTCATTGTATAGATAACGCAATAAGACAATAAAGTATATCTTATCTTATCTTATATATATATATATATATATATATATATATATATATATATATATATATATATATATATATATATATATATATATATATATATATATATATATATATACATATATATATATATGGTTATTCAAAATTATACCGATCACATTACATGTAATCGGAAGCCTTGGGATCGATTCAAATCCCTGTTTTAATCCTGTGTTTGGTAAGGGTTCATTGCTTCATACGTTGTAATAACTTCCCTCACCTACCCGAAAGAGAATAGGGGAGAGGGGAGTTTGCAGTTGATAATTATTTTGAATCAGTGCCCATCTCCTCCATAGCCTTCCTGACCCGGAAGCCAAAGGGCCATGGTGTGCGAGGATGTGAAAGGTAGTACAAAGACATGATATCAGATGACACCGCCAGGTAGGGAAGGGAGTCAAGAAGTCGATGTAATTGATGCCAACAACGAACCATCAAGGACTGGCGACGGAGATCGAGAGGTGGCTCATCAGCATCCACCAGGAGACTGGGGATTGGGGACGACCTGAAGGTTCGGTCGCCAGATGTACGCCCACCTACAAAAGCGCTGTCGCTTCATCCGCAGAGTCATGAACCCCACAAGCTTCACAATTGGAAAATGTTGTTGTGTATGGTGTTTCGATTCACGAGTCATTAAACCCCAAACTTCAAGAACCGTTTGGTGAGGCGACAGCGCTTTTGTATTTGGGTGTACCCCAGCATGATTAACTGGGTCTAAGACTCTGAGACGGGCATCCATGGCAGAGGAGTACTCCTCACACCCATTGTCAAGTTTTGACCTAATAGGAGCATGGTATAGGCCTTGGGTCTTCAGTGGCGGCTCGCAATGACCTGATTGGCGGCTCCCAAGAGAGAGAGAGAGAGAGAAAATCATCAGTGATCAGAGAAAAAGTCCAAAGTATTAGATATAAATTGCATCACTATGCCGTATCAGATGTATCATTTAATAAAATTGCTTATGGGAATAGGCCTAGTGGCCCTGGCAATTCTTTACTTTTCATAATTATTCAACACAAAGAGAAAAGGAAAAAAGAGAGAGCACCCATTATACAGGAATGATGAGAGAGAGAGAGAGAGAGAGAGAGAGAACGAGCCTTCTGTACAGGAACTGTACGTGTGGGTTAGGTAAGTCCAGCGCTCGGCAGCCCATACTCAGCCAGTCTTGTCCATTCACTCGTGCTATTAACACCACATAAAAAAGTGGATTATGGTGCCTCGTAACAGAGTGTTATTTTATGAGAAAAAGATAGTTTCGGTGTATGCATGAATTGTATGGACCTAAACTCGTATTCTTACAAATTCAAACGCTGTACTAGTGTACTGTATTTTCCACATTTGGTTATTTTTTCACCAATTTGTCGTATTCCAGGCAGTGAATTATCCAGGCTATAATGAAAATGGACAAATTTATTATAAAACGTAAGCACACAAAAGAAGATGAACCACCAGAAATACAACCTTCTACATGTGAATCATGTGACATTGATGGAGGCGAAACAAGTGGTGAACTGGCCTCCAATAGTAAAGGACAAAGTAAAAAAAGAAAGACAAGACCAATACAGGATGAACACAGGAAATTTAACGATACATGGATTGAGGAATTCTTATTTGTATCTCAGGGAACCAATTCACTTTGTTTAATTTGCCAGAAATTATGCTCGGGTTTTAAACGTGGCAATTTGGAACGTCATTTTCGTACCACTCATGCAAGCTTCAACCAGACATTCCCACTTAAAAGCAATCTGAGAAAAAAGAAAATTGAGGAGCTGTCCTGTTAGATTGCAGGGCAACAAAGGCTAATCCACAGGACATCCACTGTTTCAGAGAATTTGACTGAGAGAACATATGAGATTGCATGGATCTTGGCCAAACATAAGAAACTTTTACAGATGCAGAGGTTGTTTATTAAAGAATGTTTTTTGGCCTCAGCAGAGAAAATGTATTGTAGTTTCAGTAATAAAGATGCAATATTGAAACATATCAGAGGCTTACAACTATCAGACACAACCATAATCGGCAATAATATTCGTCGTCAGTTAATTGCAGATCTATCAGCTGTTCCATGCTTTAGCATTGCATTGGACGAAAGCACAGATATTTGTGATGTTGCAGTTATCTGTATGGGTACGATTTCCAAAAGAAGACTCATTCCGGGAAGAATTACTGTGCCTATTACCACTATATGGCCAAATCAGAGAAGACGTGTTGACTGCACGATTATGGGTTTTTTCTGACAATAACCTGAAATGGTCTAATATGGTTTGTGTGTGTACTGACGGTTTGTGTGTGTACTGTTTCAAGGGCATTGAATCATCGTCAGTTTCGTGAGCTACTGGCTGAATATGAGACAGAATATGGAGATTTAGTAATGCACAATGAAGTGAGTTATGATTTCGGGGAGAGAGAAAGAAATAGTGGTAAATCTTGTCGGATAGTAAGTCATACATAATAATATTGTGCAGCTAATAATTTCATATTCACTTGTTAATCACTTGTTATAAAACGAGCTTATCTTGTTTCACATATTATGTACAGTCTCGCTCCAACCTGGGTGGAGTGTGGACATTCTCATGGCACTCTGTGTTGCGCTGTTGTTTCTGTGTAGTTGTCTGTGTTGTTGTTTCTGCATTCTTGTTTGTGTGTTGTTGTTTCTATGGTGTTCTTGGTGTTGTTTGTCTGTTCTCTCGTATTTTTTGTTGTGGTTCCATGTGTATGTGTGTGTGTCAAGTGCTGATTGCGTGTTTAGTTGTTTGCCTCCCATCGAGGCCTTGCCTGGCCTGATGGAGAGAACAGCTTCGGATGTGGCTTCCTGCTTGGAGGCCGACTTGGCCATGTCGAAGGATGACGAGTCTCTTGTTAAGGGTCACTAGCCTGAGCTGCCCTCGCGCAACCCTCTATACCTGTCCTTGGTCACTCCGCAACTTGGGTTGCACCAGTCCACCTCCTCTACCTCTACCAAGCGATCCGTTGACGCCTCGTCCGACTGCTCTCATGCTTCCAGTAGTGTCGACTGTTTGCCTCCGGCTACCAAGGCGGCGAAGGGTGCTTCAGCTGTGCACAACATACCTTCTCTGCCTCACCCTCGTGTCTCTTCCCTATATACCCAATCCTTGACCTCGTCTAATCTTCCTGCTTTTGCCCCAAGAGTTGCCTATGCTAAGCTCTCCTTCTCTGGGAACCTATCTATGGACACAAAGCTGCGTCGGTTGTCTGATGTCAATGTGCATTGAGTTGGCAATACGGTCCGGAAGGCAATGGCGTTAATTGCCACTGCAAACAACGTGACACTGAGGACGCTTCCCTGGGGTACGCCCTTCTCCTGTGCTACAGTTGCAGAGAGGGCTGTACCAACCCTCACACAAAAACTGGAATTACTGAGAAATTTCTTAAGTAAGCGCGGAAGATGACTCCGCAGGCCATGTGCATGGAGTTGCTGCAGTATACCATGTAGTGTCATAGGCTTTCTCTAAATCAAAGAATACACAAACCAGGTGTTGATGTCGTGCATAAACCTCACATGTAGCAGCTTCCAACCTGACCAGAGCGTCTGTAGTGGAAGGGTGCTTATGAAAACCAGACTGGAACGTAGACAGAAAAAGACCCCGTTCGAGGAAGTATACCAGTCTGATATTCACCATCTTCTCAAATAGTTTACAGAGACAGGAGGTCGAAACAATAGGTAGGTAATTGAGGGCAATACTAGAGTCCTTCCCCGACTTGGGGAAAGGAAGGATGGTAGCAACTCTCCACCCAGAAGGGAAGACACTCTCCAGCCAGATTCTATTATATAAAGATAAAAAAAATGAGATCGCCACATCACCCAGAGAGTGTCGTCTCGAGGGCCTGGTCAACCACCGCTCGAGGAAAAGAAAGAGGCTTATCGTTATCCATATAACATTGTTAGTATAGTAATGGTGCCAGGAGCCAAGAGCTACTACCTACCGGGCAGATGAGGGGACCAAGCGCTTGTCGCCGTGGGCGGGGTACCTCGTCCCCCACTGGGCCACTCGTTTTAAATAGCAGCCCTAATGGCTCGAAAGTTTGCCCACAATGGTGCTGAGACCCCCTTCCCCAACATCTCCAGGCCCAGACACCCAACTATCCAACACAGGACGACCCCTAGAGAGCGGTCCCTCTGGCAGGCAGCACCATTGGCTCGTACTGGCAGTCTATTGCATGGGAACCATTTAGTTTGGTCTCTCACTGGCGACTGTTCTAGCATGGAAAGCCCTCTCTCCCCGAAACCGGGGCCGAGTAGGGGCCGAAGCCTCCTCTAGTCTAGCTCGCCAGGTCTCAGAGACACACAAACCCTCTCATCACGTCGAGGCAGTTCCCGGTGGGGTGGCCAGAAAACCGAAATCAGCTGGTATGTAATTCGGTAGAATCAATTTGGAAAATTTGAGATTAAGACAGTGCGTAACATCTGAATTGACCACGAACTGTAGCATACAGAAAGTAACAGGAGACAGTAAAAGGGTTCCTGTGAGTTGTTGCTGACACCTGGGATTTAGAAGAGTAGAGGTGGCGCACCGCATTAGGACAATTAGTAGAGAGGCCACGTGTAATGTGGATTGTATTATAAAAAGAGTTAGGGTAAGAACATGAGTTGTTTAGCGACCCGTCACCGAGGCTCGCTTTTTATTAATCAATATTTTTTATATTTTATTTTGAATGAGGGTGTTATTTATATTATATTATATTTATCTATTGATATATTTTTTATGATATACCGTAGGTAGAAGGAAAGTAGTATCTTTGAGTGAATATTGAATTACTCCTGATGTTGATGATATATGAACAAACTTTAGCAAAGATTAACAGACGACTGAAACGGGAATTCCATCTCACCCTGTAACCCTAATCTTGGAGATTTTCTGTATTAAAGAGTAACTGCAGATGATTAACACAATACCTTTGTGACCGCAGCAGGAGAATTGTTCCCATCAATAACGAGGAGGAGGGAGCAGCGGAGCCCCCACCCCACCTCCGCCACTGCTACTGCCACAGCCACATTCTTCATCCCACTTTCATCACCTGCTACCAAGAGAGACAGGAGCAATAATGATATGAGTCGAGATATGTGACATAACTTCATACCAGGGTTGAATATGTCCTTGTTATATACGCTCCACTCGGAAACGTGACAAAATATTTTCAGTAACCCAGCATATCAACCCACTGATTATCCCACCTGTTCCTAAGAGGGGAATGATCTCACCCCTCCAACTATCTCCCCATTGCTTAGCTAAGGTGTTATCTACATCACAGCTTACAGTGCATCTGTTTATATCTTGATATTAGTGAGTTGAGTCAAGAATAAACAAGATATTGCTATGTTCCACTGGACAATCATATTCAGTTGGCGATGCCTTCCATAACATCATTTTTAACTTGAGTATGATATATATTCAGTGCTTTCTCGTATAACCCTAGGAAATCTTGGAAAATTTAAGTCCGTATTTGTTATTTACTTAGATATTTTTGCTTACAAAATGTTCATTTATTAACTCACAAAGTTTGGCAGGAGAGTTTTGAACTACCCTATATATAATGTATTCGAATCTATTTTTAACTGCAATATTTAGATGCACAGTGCACTTCACGGCCTTCTATCTGACCGTATTATGTATGGGTTTCGTCAGGGACGTTCTACTGGCGATCTTCTATTCCTGCTTTCCGATTTACATTCATCCTCCATTTGGAACTTCGGCTAAAATATTCTTACCACGCCCTTATTTCACCTCGCTGGACAGGATAAAAACAACCCATCTACTCCTAGTCTACCCCAGCACCAACCTCACACATCAGGGCTGGTATTTATCATATCTTATGAGTACCAGTACTCATAAGTCTTAGAAGAACTCCTAAATCCTTAGGAATGCTCATAAAGTTATGAAAACTCTTAAGCGCAATTTAATAAACCTTATACGTGTTTGAAGTTCCCTTATTTGGATAGTTTTATTATAGACAAAATTGTTAAGAAGATAAATCCAACCGCTGTTCCTTAATGACTGAGGATAATTTTAGGCTTAGTGGTCACGTCACGCCAGGTCAGGTAGATTCTTTGTATGCACCATAAGGATGTGTATTGGTTTGAACTCTTAGGGGCAACACCTTCAGATTGCCAATTAGTTAATAAAAGTACCTGTATGTCAGGTGTTTCTCGGCAACAATTCAGAATATATATATATATATATATATATATATATATATATATATATATATATATATATATATATATATATATATATATATATATATATATATGCGTAAATCCACAAGGAAGGAAATACAGAGTGTAGAAGAATGGTTGCCGAGAGACACCTTATATACCGATACATTTAATAACTAACTGGCAACCTGAAGGTGTTGCCACTACGAGTTCAAAGCAATGCACACCCATATGGTGCTACAAGGATATACCTGACCCAACCCTCATCAAACCTGACATGACCTCTAAACCTAAGATTATCCTCAGTCATTAAGGAATAGCAGTTGGACTTATTTTATTAACAATCTTCTCTATGATGAAACTATCCAACTTGTACATACCATTGTTTAAGTTCATATTAATATTTTCTGTGTGTTTAATCAAACTTGACTCTATGATGTTTCTATTTACGGATGAATTACAAGACATGATTGACGAAGCATTATCCCAGTCAATACAATATTGTCTCTCATATGAATAAATAAAGCATTAGATTCTTGTCTGGTCCTAACACTATATCTATGCTGTTTGACCCTGGTTGAAAGGTCTTTTCCAGTTTGTCCTATATAGAACATATTGCATTCTTTACAAGGTACTTTGTAGATACACCCACATGAGGAATTGGGTGAATTTTTTATCACAATTTTCTTGACTGTGTTATCATTGCAGAAGGCAACATTAACATTCCATGTTTTTAGAAGATGAGGGATTTGGGCAAATTTATCACTGTAGGGTAATATCAGTAAGTTTTTATTGTCACGGGGTAGGGGAGGTTCAACCCTATAAAATGATGTTCTTGCCAATTTTAAGGCTTTATCCAAAAATGGTTTGGGGTATTTTGATTTTGTTCCAATGTCAGAGATAAATCCAAATTCCTCATCCATGAATTCGGGACTACATACACGTAGAGCCCCATCAGGCACCGACAAGCGTTCCAGAAAGAATGGGCCTCCCCTGACTGCCGCCAACAATAGCAAAATTAGAACATACGGAGCCCGCATGATCCCACTCAACTTCAACTCCTGGCATTTCAAGTCGACATTTACCATCGCAGACGTCTCGCAGCCACTGCTGGATGCTGATTTCCTCCGGGCAAACTCCTTATTGGTCGACGTGAAGGGGAACCATCTTGTTAATTCTGAGACTTTCGAGTCTTTGACCTTACGCCACGCTGGTTTCATTGCACCCCATCTTGGCTCAGTGACCTTCTCTGACAACTATGCCATGATCTTGGCTGAATTCCCGGACATCATAACTCCACATTTCACAACAATCGACCTTAAGCACGGGGCGAAACACCACATCCCCACCACCGGATCTGCACTTCAACTGGCTAAGGATGAGTTTCATCAGCGGGAAGAAATGGGCTTAGTGTGCCGCTCTAACAGCCCGTGGGCATCTCCGCTCCACATGGTTGCCAAGGTATCTGGGGGCTGGAGACCCTGTCGGGATTACCATCGTCTCAATGAGGCGACAACAGCCGACTGGTACCCTGTCCCTCACATCCAGGATTTTACAGCAAACCTGAACAGTACCAGAATATATTAAAAAATCGACTTAGTACGTGGCTACGATCAGATCCCGGTCCACCCAGATGACATCCCCAAGACAGCAATTATCACCCCGTTTGGCCTTTTTAAGTTCCTACGCATGCCTTTTGGCCTAAAGAATGCTACCCAAGCCTTTCAACGCCTTATGGACTCTGTGACTCGTGGGCTGGACTTCGTATTTGTCTACCTCGATGACATCCTAGTCACCAGCCGCTCTCGCCAGGAACACCGCACTCACCTGAAGCAGCTGTACCGGAAGTTGGAGAAGCATGGACTGGCTATCAACCTAGCTAAGTGTCAGTTTGGTGTCACCTCCATCAACTTCCTGGACATCGCATCGACCAGCATGGAGCAGTTCCACTTCCAATCAAGGTAGAGGCGATTCTCAAGTTTCCCAAACCCACTACAGTTAAGGGACTACAAGAGTTTGTTGGCATTGTAAACTTCTACCACCGCTTCGTACCAGACGCCTCCAGGATCATGCAGCCGCTGTTCATAGGAACTCGTTTGGGATGATGAGGCCACAGCCGCATTCAACAATGCTAAGGAGGCCCTAGCAAAGGCAACAATGCTAGTACACCCACGTCACAACACACCAACAGCTCTCACAGTCGATCCATCTGCAACAGCTGTAGGTGGAGCACTTGAACAACAGATTAATAGTTGCTGGTGGCCCCTCGCTTTTTTCAGTCGTCACCTTTGACTCCCTGAGCAGAAATATAGTACTTTCGACCGTGAACTCCTAGCTCTCTACCTGGCCATCAGACATTTCCGCTATTTCCTCGAGGGCAGAGATTTTACCGTTTTCACCAACCACAGGCCACTAACGTTTGCCTTTGCCAAAGTGTCCAATCCTTGGTCAGCCAAACAGCAACGCCCACTCACCTACATTTCTGAATATACGACTAATATTCAGCATCTCTCAGGAAAGAACAATCTGGTTGCAGATGCACTGTCGTGCGCCACCATCAATATTGACTTGGCGGCCACACAGCGAGAGAATGAGGAGATACACACCTATCACACTGCCATCTCAGGCCTGGTGTTGGAAGATGTGCGGTTTGGCCCTGCCGACACCACAATCCTCTGAGATGTGTCTACTGGACAATCAAGACCCATTGTCCCTGCTGCTTGGCGTCGCAGGATTTTCGACATGGTTCATGGCCTATCTCATCCTTCCATCTGGGCAACAAAGGCACTGATGGCAGCCAAGTTTGTGTGGCATGGAATGCGCAAACAGGTCGGAAACTGGGCTAAAGCGTGCATCCCCTGTCAAACATCCAAGATTCACCAATTTCGCCCTGCCAGGAAGGCGTTTTGAAACTCGTGTGTCTCACATGAATTATCGTATTATTATTTTGATATTTGTGTTGTAAAACTGTAGTTGAAATATATCTACAGTGGTTATCACATATTATTCATGATCAGTGCAATACGCCTACTTATATGATAATTTATTACGGAACAGTTAAATCTGCAATCTGAAAAATTATCACTGGGTCTGTTACGGCCGACCAGACAAATCAAATTCGGTCCAGCTCATAGCTGCCACTGTTACCAGATACAACACCAGCAGGTTGGTGGACGAGGTGGTTCGTCCACCTAGCAACAGAACACTCACGGTCAGAAATTGTGCCCCGATCCCCTGGCAAAATGAATCGCAAACAGCCTTGCTTTGAAGATTCGAACAACTGTGAGTCTCCCTAGAACACACAGTTGTTCGAATCATCAAAGCTCGGATAGTTGTGATTCATCGTGCCAAGGGATCAGGACACAATTTCTGACCACGAGTGTACTATCCAGTCATAGTGGACGCACCTTGCTCCACCACCATGACCGAGCCCAAATCAGTCCATCACCCTCAGCAGACCTTCATCCATGCAATCTAGTCCTGAAGAACATTCCTGTCTCCACCCCTCGCCAGAGGGCCAGCCAAGTGCTCCTTCCCTCCCGATTAAAACTTTTTTTTTCTGTATTTAATTAAAAACATTAAAACTAAACGCTCAAAATCATGTCCAATTTACTTCGAGATGCCTAGAAAAATTGCATATGAAGAAGCATATGTTGTAGTAAGGGTGGAAGGGTGATGGAGGTAAAGTGTACACCAGAGTTGACCAGTTGTGTATATGAAAGATTGAGAGAACCGGTCAACTCTTGCATCGGGGAGTTGGACAGATAAGGGCTTGGTGAGTGTTGCACACTCTCCTGAGGGGAGAAAGCATATGGTGAACGAGTTCAGAAGAGCAATGTCCAGTCATGTAGCGATATATCGGATATCCGCCTCTGTGGAGCCTCCGCATTGAAATTAACCTCCGCACTTACATCCACATCTGCATTTTCTGACAACAAGTTCTTCACTTCCGTCACTATATTT
This sequence comes from Petrolisthes cinctipes, assembly GCA_033782935.1. Classification (NCBI taxonomy): domain Eukaryota; kingdom Metazoa; phylum Arthropoda; class Malacostraca; order Decapoda; family Porcellanidae; genus Petrolisthes; species Petrolisthes cinctipes. The sequence continues at coordinate 3,114,399 of JAWQEG010001559.1, forward strand.
TCATTTAATGAAACCTCCGTCTCTGCAGTATATAACCACCGAGTTGCAGATGTATTATTATCTAAAATATTATGTGTTCAATTATAACCCTTTTCATTCATTTTCATTCACGTCTTTCTTTTCCGCTCACCTCAATGAACAGTCTCGTTCCCATGTCTTGTATTCTTTCCTGCCATTCTCCTCCCCGTTCATTCCCACTCCAAGGTCCTTCTTTCCAACTAATCCCCATCATCCCTGTCACAGGACTTTAGTGAGACTTGTGTAGGGTGGTTTGGGAAGGCCAAACGAAGAGTACTTTTTCAAAGTTTAATTAAAAAACAGGAACAATTTCACATGAATGTCTCGAACCTGGTGCTTCTTCTTCTCTTCTCTGGAGACTTCTTCCTGGTCTGAACAGCCATGGAACTCAGTGATGCCTCCTCTCTCTCACTCTCTTTTTTTTAATAGCCATCACCCCTGTTGGGAATATTAGGCTTAGAAACTCCAGCAACCATGACCTAGCGACCCCAGGATGACAATAATGTTAACAAATATGCCAATCCAGCAGTTCGCTCCAGTTATAGATGCTGGGTCTTCTACACATATTAGCGAATCATAGGTTGGCTATCGCTTTACCTGAGGAACATTTGGGAAAGACAAATGTTCTCTTTCATTAACTGTAGTTAAACACCACATATCATTGACAGACACAGATCCAGTATATGTAAAAGCTTACAGATTACCTCATAGTCAAAGACAAGTAATGGATAAAATGGTGGATGACATGTCTACAGAAGGGATTATTGAGCCTTCAAACAGTCCTTATAACAGCCCATTATTCTTAGTGACTAAGAAAACAGGTGATTTTCGCCCTGTTTGTCACGAGTTGATTCTTCTCGTGACATGTTAATATATATCCTAACATAGATAATAGGGCTTATTGAACCAGGCAGAGTGATATTCCACTGGTATTATTGTAGCTAGTCGTTGTACTGTATCGAGGTACAATTTGGTACAAGATTTGAAGACATCGACAGCGTTCCTCTCCTAACTGTCGACTTGTCCGTAATTATCGCTCGTATTATTACCGAGGAAAATAATAGTACCAAGAACAGCTTGATTACTTGCTTGCATATGATATCGTGAAGTGGGAAAATAATAGGGAATTATTTATACGATGTTAATTAAAATTGCATGAATAACTGATGTGTATGGTAGTATAAGGTGTAAGTTAGTCAGCATAGACGTATTGAAACATACTGGAGCCAGGATATCGATCATAGAGATGCGCCGTTGTTCTGTGGATACGGCCCAAGCCAGTCAGCCACGACAGCCAGCCAGTTTGAATATAGTTTGGTCTACACCGCGAGTGACATCACACGTATTGCTCGTACTTGATCTCTATTACCTCGCCTTTGTCTCTCGTGACGAAGAGATAACCAGAAGTTGAATAGTTCGGTAAGACTACCAGTATTCCCAAAGCTTCATGGTTATATTATTAATCGATTGCAACTGACAATTGGTTGGTAAAATAAGGTAAGAGGAGAGGAGCCGGTTTTCCTATGAGGCCAGTCGAGGCTGCCACCGAGAAGGTACAGTTGCCTCAAGGTATTTCTTTACCCCCGTTTTTGTGTCTGGAGTTGATGTGGCAGCGTAGCAATACTAGAGTCACATTTATGAATGAGACCAATCTCCCTGTTGAATCATATTTACGGATAACACAATGAATCGCTGTTTCGTATTTTTCAATGTTAATAATGTATAAGATGTGATATTATGCTGTATCAAATGTGATCCGGACATGTCCAGCGATGCCACATGCACTCCACAGCCACCGCAGGGGGTAAAGAAATACCTTGAGGCAACTGTACGTGATTAAGAGTGTTAAGGTCCTCGACGTTCAGTATGAGAACAACGGACATTAATCTGACTACGGAATTAAATGGTGGAACTATGGGCAAGTTTGAGCCTGTAGTTGAATATAAAAGGTATAAAAACACGTCGAGTTTCGTAACCCAGGTTCTGCTTAGAAGGAGTAGAGATTAATAATCAAAGAAAATTTAAGTTACTATGATGACACTGGAAATATATAATACACACAAGTTACTATTGGAAATATATAATACACACAAGTTACTATTGGAAATATATAATACACACAAGTTACTATTAAGAACAAAACAATAATGCCTGATTTAATATGCTATGACAACTCCAATCCACAGTTAAACCTAAATAAACATTCACTCAAAAACACGTTATCCCAATATAAGCAATGATTAATTAATCACACACACAACCAAGAAATAGTTAAAGTAATCACTGATCAATTATTAATCCCTGAAAATACAATACATGTTAATATTCATCACAAACAATTGAAGATAGTGTTCAAATAATAATGGCAGAAGCGTTTAGCTTGATAATACACTCGATACAATGGCTACCCTGCCGGCTTCGGTGGGAAAACACATCAGAATAAACACGTATTTAAACTCATACATAGGCACAGAATATACTAGTACTAATGGAACAAGAGTGAGAATACTTATATATATATATATATATATATATATATATATATATATATATATATATATATATATATATATATATATATATATATATATATATATATATATATTGTTACGGCGTAATGTAACACCACTCAGAAACAGTAGGAGTCAAGATGTTAGTGAAGATGTTGTATGCACTTGGGGTTAGTGACAGTCAGTAACTCTCTCTCTTTTTATTAGTTAAGTAATTACATTACTAACAAAATTATAAATCATTGCTTTCTTCAGGTTGTACATTGCATATGAAGCTTTATAGCTAACCTGGAAAGCCAAACTAAAATACAATCATGTAACACCTCCCCTAAAAGAACGGGAAATTCGGCCTTTTTACAATCTCGAAGGGAAATAGAATAGATGACATAGAATAGGTGACATGCTTCTCACAGTGTAGGAGAAGAGCATGGTGCAGTTGGGCCAGTTGCTTGGAGGAAAATATCTGGCATGCCCTTGACCAGTTGTGCTTGGTTCCCCACAAGTTGGCAGGTGTGTTTTCCATACCAAAAGGGATAACGTTACGCCTGTGTGTTTTCCAAATGCCAAGATGTCCAGCCCTCCCATAACTTTACATTTTCTGTATGTTTTCTTTATGCGAAGATGTCCAGCCAATCCCATAACTTCAAAACCAAACCACCTGTATGTTTTCATTATGCCAAGGAAACTCAGGGACAGGGTTACTGGACACCACCTTATATTTTCCTTATCTAGGTGTCCAACCATTCCAGTACTTTACAACATCTGTATGTTTTTTCAGGGACAGATTTATTGGTCACATGGGGGCTAGGAAACTATCTCCACCAAAGGCACAGGAAACTCAGGGACAGATTTATTGGACACCACCTTATGTTGTCCTTATCTAGGTGTCCAACCATTCTATAACTTTACATCTGTATGTTTTCCTTATGCCATCTCAGGCACTGGAAACTCAGGGACAGGTTTACTGGGGCTAGGAAACACGGCACTGGAAACTCAGGGACAGGGCCTTATCTTAACCCACTTGTGGTCCTGGGAACTGGTATACACTCCACAGCATCAATGAAGATAACTGTTCCAAATTCAAGCTGTCAAGTAGGCAAGCCGAGTAGTCAAGCGCTGACACACAACATTCCTATTCGTCCGCCAATGCTATTTTAACCCGTTTGTACCCAGGGAGCATTGTTACGTGACATGAGGAGAACTACGAACCTTATAGACAGCTCGTCACCTTCAGGGTCTTCCAGGCATAGGACAGTGTTGTATCCCTCTGCTTCAACAGCAGCATTTTCTTCCAGCCATTTGATCTTCACATCAATAGCATTTTCAATCTTTTCTTTGTCTTTATCAGCAAACATTCCGGCATCCTTAATCATGTGGTCAATGTCCTCAGGTGTAAGGCGGTTCTGATTATTACTGACTACAATCTTCTCCTTGTTGCCAGTTCCCTTATCCTCTGTAGACATTTTTAGGATACCGTTGGCAACAAGTCAGATCAAACTTGCCAAAAATGTGATTGTTCTTTGTCATTGCCCTTTCTCCCTCTAAAGTTGGATGTGACAGCATACTGGTTGTCGGAGGTAGTTGAAAAGATCTGGCTCTTCTTTGTAGGGATGACACTGTTGCAAGAGATCAGCTTTGTCATTACTCCTCCAACTGTCTCTATACCACGGGACAGTGGAAAGACATCAAGGAGAACACAAAGAACGAAAAGAGAGACATCATAGCTACTGACTGCACATTATTAAACTTTACCCCGACATCTTGACTACCATCCTGGCGAGGTCGTCAATTTGTTACGGCGTAATGTAACACCACTCAGAAACAGGGGTAATCAAGATGTTAGTGAAGATGTTGTATTCACTTGGGGTTAGTGACAGTCAGTAACTCTCTCTCTATTTATTAGTTAAGTGGTTACATTACTAACAAAATTATAAATCATTGCTTCAGGTTGTACAATGCATATGAAGCTTTATAGCTAACCTGGAAAGCCAAACTAAAATACAATCATGTATCAATACATACAGAAAAACTCACACCCCCTCTGCTAACTGCTCTCCCCACACAACACCATCACGCCTATGACGTCACAAGGCCCACGAGAAGAGGAGCTTCTCGAATGTTCTACAGACACGGCGCCTATTGCGTCATTTCTGCCTTGGCTTGAAGTGCGGGAACAAAAGCTCATTAGGCTACTCGCAACATAATCATTTATACAAGTATTTTATGAGGCTGTCGTAACACGAGTGATATTGTGCGTATTGACATTGAAAATTCGCGGTGTAAGGATATTCTTTAACTGAAGTATAGGAAGAGATCTTCAGGTTTTGGATTCCAAACTCATTATAATGTTAGTTTGAATTTGAATATTAATTAAAGTAATTGAGAAGAAGGGTCTTGAAATAACACCTAATAAATAATCAATCACAGTGTTAGACGTGCTTAATCACATAAATTAATGTAAGCAAGGTTTTTCGTAAGAAAAATCAAGTGGAGAACAAAGAAAGAAAATATTCGAGGGGAATTAGCGAGTTAAGCGAAGACATTACAAGACAGTGAAAGAAAATGAGTGCCGTATTTATAGATTATTGCGATATTAGCTAGCTAGCTAGCTAGTGTGGTAATAATTTATTAATTATTTAAATAATTTAACTGTTGGTGCATGACCGAAATTAATAAATATAGTAAAGTAATTGTAAATTGGTTGTTTTCGTACACCTACAATTCTGCTAATACTATAATAAATGCATATATAATGAAAGAACCAATACAAATAAATTTATGTTAAAGGAAGTTGGGATAAAAGGGGATAATTAACCTCTGTTGACGATCGTTGAAGCCAACACAACGAAAGTCCAAGATAAGACGGGGAGAAGGTAAGAATTAATAACAGTAATAATAATTACCTCATAATTAATAACAATAATAATCTTAATTTCCCGTCACATTGCCGCCCGAACAGTGGGACTTCGTCGGTTGCATTAATTTCAATCCCACACGCCCACATTCTCACGAGATAGTTAGGCTATAATAGCCCAGAAATTAAGGCATTGGAAATGGCTAGCGTTAAAGAAATAATGTAGGAAGTACGTGACCTTGGTTACGATGAGAAGGAGGAAATACAGGCGTATGTAAGAAGTCACCAGGATGAAGAAAGAGAGGAATGAGTTAGACAAAGAGAGGCAGAAAAAGAAAAAAGAGAATTTGAAGAAGGAGTAGAACAGAGAAAAATTGAAAAATAACAAATTGGATAATGAAAAAGAACAGCGGGAACTTGAGAAAATATAATTGGATCAGGGCTTTAATGAAAGTAGCAATGTTGTAAACTAAGCAGTAGCCTTCCGATTTCAACTTTCGAAATATGTTGAGGGTAACGACATCCAGCCGTTTATCGAGCGTTTTGAAATTGTTGCGGACACTTATAATTTAGGTGAAGCGATAAAAAGGCTCGAATTTATGAATTTGCTCGACGGTAAACCGTTAAATAGTCTCCACCGACTCGATTCTTCAACCAGAGACTATGAAAGCATGAAAAAAGCTTTATTACAGGCATACGAGTTAACAGTTGAAGTTGACCGGAATCAATTCCAGCGTGCATTCCTTCAGGATAAGGAAACTGTAGCTCAATTCAGTGTGCGGCTAACCAGTTACTTTGATCAATGGTTAGAGAAGGACGAAACACCTAAGACTCTGAAGGGACTAAGAGATCTATTGCTCCATAAGCAATTGGAGAGGTCCTGTCCTCTGGAATTGTTGGCACAGGTTAAGACCAACAAGGTGAAAAGTCTCAAAGGAATGGTTGAGATGTCGGATGCGCATTTCTTTGGTTACGGGTATCACACACGTAAGCAGGCAAATAAGACGTTTTATCCGCAACAATCGAATAAGCCTTCCCAGAACTCTGTTGTTTCGAGTAAAGGTCAGTCACAACAGTAGAGTCAATATCAGCCTAGTCAACAGTCAAATTATAATCAAACACAGAAACAAGGCCCTCAATATTCGCAGTAGCCAAATTACAGAAATTCTCAGTTCCGTTACTAAGGAACAGGTAACTGGAAAAATGATAATAATGGTAATAGTAATAATAATAATAAGGGTTATTATCAGCAGGCTGCAGCTGCAACGCATAGCGAAACGCAGTATCCACCTGTGGCGGAACCGTATGCACCTCAGTAGGTTCAAACCCTGCATGGATTTTTACTATCTGCGACATTAGGAGTCTCGAAACGAAATTCAGGTTCTCAGATTAGTCCCAAGATAATGGGTCATCGGGGTGTTGTGTCGTTGATGATTTGGTTTCTTCCAGCGATTTTACAGGTGAGCAGGTAACCATCACCATGATTGATGGTACCAGGATGCTCTATCCACTTGCTAAAGTTGCAGTGGCGAGTCCATTCTATACAGGCCAGGTAATTGCAGCAGTCATGCAAAATCCTGTGTCAGATCTTGTAAACGGAAATATACCAGGGGTTAAAGATACATGTTCCGTGGAAGTTTCCATGCAGACTGGTGCAGCTGCGGTAACCAGAGGAATAAGCATGCAAAGAAAATTGCTGTTCCACTCCAAGTGACAATGGCCGCCGACCTTGTCAATTGCGAGGATGTAGTTGCAGAACAAGCAAGTGACCCTTCATTGGCACTTGTTCATAAACACGTACTTGAGGGTGATATAAGAGATCGACAAGGGACAGTAACAAGTTATGTCAGAAGGAGAAATAAATTCTACCGCCGTACGGTAAATCCCGACGGGGAAGAGCGGTTTCAGTTCCTTGTACAACAAGCTGTGTTCACTCTGGGTCATCACTCTACATTAGGAGGTCATATGGGAATTAGAAAAACATTGGATAGGATCCAGTCCCATTTCTTTTGGCCAGGTATGGGGAGAGAGGTAGATAGGATGTTGCAATCATGTGACATGTCAGAAAACGTGCGACTGTGGTCGGGTGAAACCTGCACCTCTTAAGCCATTACCCCTCATCTCAGAGTCATTTGAGAGGGTAGCGGTTGATATTGTTGGACCGATAAATCCGAAAGCTACGCACGGTGCCAAGTACATTCTTACCTCTGTGGACTTCGCAGCAAGATGGCCAGAAGCAGTGCCTCTTCGTGATATAGAAGCCACTACAGTAGCTGAAGCTTTACTGGAAATATTCTGTCGTGTCGGCATACCGAAGCAAGTATTGTCTGATCGAGGCAGCATGTTTACCTCCGCCATGATGGAGGAATTGTGGAGATTACTCTCCTGAAGGGGTCGAGAACAACGCCCTATCACCCAATGTGTAATGGGTTATGTGAGAGGTTTAATGGTACTCTCAAGAAGATTTTGAGGAGGATGGCAGTGGAGCAGCCTAGGGAATGGCCCAGGTACATTTCGTCTCTACTGTTCGTATATCGCGAAGCTCCTCAGGCATCGTTACAATTTAGTCCATTCGAGTTAGTGTATGGTAAACCTGCTCGAGGACCACTTCAGGTTCTATGTGAACTTTGGGTCGATGAGGAATCGGATCCCACGGTGAAAACCTCCTATACATATGTAATTGATTTGGAAGAATGTCTACAGAAAACCTGCGAGATTGCAAAACAGGAATTAGTTAAAACGAAAGAGCTTCAGAAGTCTTACTACGATAGGAAGACTAAACACCGAACTCTGCAGATTGGTGGAAAGTGCCTCGTTCTTGTTATCAACAGCTCACAATAAGTTGCTGGCTCAATGGAAGGATCCTTTTGAAGTAGTTAGAGGGTAAATGACCTTAACTACATAGTTAAAATCGGAGGTGACCACAAACGATTCCACATTAATATGCTTAAGGAGTACTACACAACCCAACGAGGGTGTACTTCTATCATGGCCACAGTTCGTGGGGGCTACCATAACATCACCTCTGAGCAGCGTGATTGTTTAAGATTTGTCCGTGGTCATTTTTCCCCAGCGGTAGACACGGTTAGTGCTGCTGTGGTAATTCTCAAAGGAGAAGAGGGATACACTCCACAGACGACCGAATCTCGCCAAGGTGAAACAGTGGCTGAGGTCTTTGTGTCGCAAAATTTAAGACCAGCGTGCAAGTGTAAACGAGGTGCTGGCAAAATATTCACGTGTGTTCTCTCACAGGCCTGCTGTTGCAAATGTAGCCTATTATGAGATTCAGATCACAAGCAACACGCCAGTGAGGGTGAAACCGTACCCTATTCCTGTGCGATTGATTGATACAATAAGCAAGGAAATAAACGATATGGAAGCAGCTGGTATCATTGAAAAGTCAGACTCGTCATATTCTAGCCCTATAGTTGTAGTCCAGAAGAAGGACGGCGGCGTGCGTATATGTGGGGATTATCGTCGTGTGAATGCTGTCAGCAGGGTTGATGCAGAAGATATTTTCTAAGATGGTTCTGGCTAAAGGTTTCTTCCAGATACCACTTGAAAGGCAAAGTCGTCTTGTACAGTACTGTATAGGAGGGTCTCACACAGCTTCCCCACTTGAAGCAACATAAACCAGAAGGCCTTCTGACAATAACAGACACAAGAGGGTACCCATTTTTACCCTCCAATTTCTCACTTGTCATCCCTAAACTCGAGAGGGAGAGAAAGGAGGAGAGAGAGAGAGAGGGAGAGAAAGTAGAAAGAGAGAGAGAGAGAGAGAGAGAAGAATTGGGTGGAGCTTAGACAGATCTCCACCCCTTTTCAAGAAGGTAATAATAATATCTGAATAGACTTGGCATCTCCTAAAACAGAATGAATATAAATGGACCAGGAGAGCCTTAGTGAGGGACTCAAGATCAAAACAGCAAAAAGACATCTTCTCTGTACTCCATTAACATAAGACAAGAAAGGGGATACACTTCTTTAGTATTAATAAAGTAAGTTTAATTTTACTTACTGAAGTTTATTTCCTACCTTGACTGAACACCATCACAACACCGAGCTCGTTACCTAATACAACAACAACAACAACCACCACAACCAACTACAACTCCAGAGCAAGGTAATGTACCATATTCTTCGAAGAGATCAAATTAGGACTGGTACAGTCTCATCACAGCGATATCTACGCCAAATAGGCTGTACCATTTCAAGGTACTACCTTTTGATCTCACGAATTCTCCCAGTCTTTAATCGTGTCAATCATCAGGTTTTACATGGCATCAAAGGGGTTCAAGCTTTTGTCGATGATGTTTTTGTGCACTCAACCACATTTGAAGAGCACCTTGTTATATTGCAAGCTGTGTTGCAATGACTGCAGGAATACAACATGTCAGTCAAACCAACCAAGTGTGAATTGTTTCAACTGGAAGTTCTTGGGTCACACTGTGGGCGGAGGACGTTGTGGGTGCCAGAATGACAAGATACAGAAAATTAAGGATGCTTCCCGACCTACTGCGAAGAAACAGGTGCGATCATTCTTGGGTCTTACAGGTTATTACCGTAAGTTCACTTCCACTTAGTGAGCTCTTAAGGAAGAATGCTCCTAATAAGATTTCCTGGGGATCAGAGCAAGAAGAAGTATTCGTTTCACTTAAGAATCTTCTTTGCAAGGAACCGATCTTGCAATTGCCTGACAACCAACGGCCATTCATACTTAGAACTGATGCTTCCCAGTAAGGTAATATTGCAGTTTTATTCCAGGAGAAGGATGGTGAAGTATTTCCCTTTGCGCATCACAGTCGCGAACTGAAGTCTGCTGAAGCAAACTACAATACAGTAGAAAAGGAACTTCTGGCAGTAGTAGAAGGTATAAAGAAATACTACTACTATCTATATGGTGATAAATTTGTGTTAGAAACTGATCATATGCCTCTGGAAAGTTTGCGTACATCGAAGAACGCCAACGCACAACTCATGCGCTGAGCTCTGAACTTGCAGCAATTTAATTTCAAAGTGCAATACATAAAGGGAAGTGCGAACGTCGGGGCAGACCTTATGTCATGATTGCTTGAAGGAAAATTAAGCGAGTAAATAATTCGTAGCAAAGTTACCTTCTTCGTACGTAGGAATTAGTCAGGCGATGTAGCTTTCTCTGGTAATTTCACTAGTTATTATTTACCTCTCCGAGTGCAACAAGCACAAACCCTTATCCAAACTCAGATTTGGCGGTTCACCTCGGTCTGATGTTTGGATAATTCTCTAATATATAAATTGCCTTCCAGAATTATTATTGCATTTTTCTTTCATATCATGTAACAATTACACAGTGTATTACATACACCACACTAATATCTTGCTTAAATATGTGCAAATTGTACTGAGGAAAAATCACCGGGTTTGTTCATTTTTGCTACGGAGTTTCTCCTGAGAATTGAAAGTTTACGTAAGTGTTGAAGTTTTTCACTCATTGTCAAGTGTGAATACGCACCTAGTGATAATCATTGACAAGAGTGAATGAAGTGTGGATGAATTTATTAGTGTAAAGTTATGTATGCAATGCGTCGTACCACTTCACGAATCTATTAGACATCGCGAGGAGCAATGTCTCTTTGTGTGAGCGAATGTCACAAGTTGATTCTCCTGACATGTTAACACATATCGTAGCATTGAAAATAGGGCTTATTGCACCAGGCAGAGTGATATTCCACTGGTATTAATGTAGCTAGTCATTGTATTGCATCGAGGTACAAGTTGGTTCCTCTCCTAACTGTCGACTCGTCCGTAATACTCGCTCGTATTATTACCGAGAGAAATAATAGTACCAAGAACAGCTTGATTGCGTACTTGCATAATGATATCATGAAGTGGGAGAATCATAGGGAATTATTTATACGATGTTAATTAAAATTGCATGTATAACTGATGTGTATGGTAGTATAAGATGTAAGTTAGTCAGCATAGACGTATTGAAACATACTGGCACCAGGATATCGATCATAGAGACGCGCCGTTGCTCTGTGGATACGGCCCAAGCCAGTCAGCCACGACAGCCAGCCAGTTTGAATATAGTTTAGTCTACACCGCGAGTGATATCACACGTATTGCTCGTACTTGATCTCTATTACCTCGCCTTTGTCTCTTGTGACGAAGAGATAACCAGAAGTTGAATAGTTCAGTAAGACTACCAGTATTCCCAAAGCTTCATGGTTATATTATTAATCGATTGCAACAGACAATTGGTTGGTAAAATAAGGTAAGAGGAGAGAAGCCGGTTTTCCTACGAGGCCAGTCGAGGATGCCTTTGGGTTCCACCGAGAAGGTACGTGATTATGTGTGATAATGTGTGTATTGACATTGAAAATTCGCGGTGTAAGGACATTCTTTAACTGAAGTCTAGGAAGCGATCTTCAGGTTTTAGATTCCAAACTCGTTATTGTAACGGAGAGATTTTTCATCCCCTTTAGACTCAGTGTAACAGTTTGATTTCCTTTCTCTTATTAAGATTACTATTTTTCTTTACTTTGGGAGGAAAATAAAACCCACTACCCAAAACAAAACAAAAAACCACCAGTGTATGCTACTATTCTATCCTATAGCTGGATCAACCTGGTCTGGAAAAAAAAACCAAGAGACTGATGAGAAACAGGACAAGGCCAGTCCCTCCTTAGTACTAGGTATACGCTGCCACCACCAGACCAAGTTAACAAGAGGAATCAAGTGAACACACACTGGAAGGGTAGCTTATTTAGGCTCGTGAGTAAGCAACCCAGACTACAATTTTAACGGGGGTACGATCAGTGATGTGAATTGAGAACTAATATCTATATAGGATCACAGTCTATTTGTCATATCGGTGACGGAAATACTCAACTAATTATAAACCCGTTTATTTATAATATGTTCACACTAGTACCTTTATATTTTATATAATAATACTATAATATTTCACCCCTCCCTTATTAATAGTTCCTACTCCCCGTTCTGTATAATAGGACAGGAAGAATTCCGTGTCTCGCCAGTTGACAGAGCTAAACACACATAAATTCAAACAACAAAAACCATGACCACAATATTTAAAACAAATCACATCCTAAACATCAATATCCTAATACATCCGAACATCAATATCCTAATAATATATATATATATATATATATATATATATATATATATATATATATATATATATATATATATATATATATATATATATATATATATATATATATATATATATATATGGCAAAGCTTGTGGCCGTGGTGTATTATCGAACAAAGTTTCGAGACCACAGAGAGAGAGAGAGAGAGAGAGAGTAGGGTGGGGGAGAGAAAGAAGGGGATGGGTGGAGCCTGTGGACTGACGTGGTATATACGTCACACTATGATCGTTCGTATCCCAGTGTTAAAGTTCATAAAAATGACGCATTTCTCGGGGACAAGTGCCTTAATTATTCACTTTTGGTAATCCATTATAGTGCCAAAAATTTACGGAAGGTGTGAAATAACCCGTGGCAAAACATCATACTGATCCAACCTTTAGTTACAGAGTTATTCCCGAAAAACAGTGCGACACGGGCCCTGAAAGCGTTAGTAAATGGCGGCTTCTCCCAGCTGTCACAGTATCGGAAGCAGAATGAGAGAAAAAAAAAAAAAAACATACATTAGTGACTATGTCCTTACGTGAACACACAATATTCTTCAGTTATTTAAATTCAATCACTGGATTAATTAATTCACTGTTCACAATTTTCACAATACAATATAATATAACGAGAGCTCAGCTCTTACCTGTAAAACTGAAGGCCGGAAGCAGAACGAGAAGGAAGTAGAGTAGGCTACTCCCTCCTCACCTCCTCTCCACCCCCGGTCAAACAAATATGTTAAATTTCATGGATGTTTTAAACATCCATGTTTATTTTAAAGTTTTCTTAAACTGTGTATGATATATGTTGGTACCATTTAAAAAAAAATGCATGTTTAAGTTCGATAATTCGATTTGAAAGGTTTGGAAAATACCTAGTCCAATGAAATCTCATATTTTGGCCCACTCGCAGATACATTTTCTCTTTTTTGGAGGAACTCTATGTCTTCATGTCACCACTGATTATATGTAGACAAGAGTATGAGCATTCATTTCATGTTGGTATAAATGATGCTAACAAACTTACGCTGTCATTATTTTTAACTGATTTAACATTATACATCTATGCACAATCTAATAATACTTATCAACTAAAAATGAAGTAATAAACATTATAGCCTTAAAGTTGTGTGGCCCCCCCATATGAACTCCTGGATCCCCATGGCCCCCCCATATGAAAACCCTGGTGACGCCACTGGGCCTATGTGTTCTCAATTAATACTAAAGTTCAGGAGAGTCTGTATGATGGAGGGAAAGTTTTCTCCTATTCATCCACCTGTTCTTAAGGTTAATGGAGATAAGAGCATGGATGGTTTAACAGTGGCCAACACTATGGTGGAGGCTTTTCCAATTCTCCAACCGTGACTCTCGACATCTGAATGTCAGTCATGAGTTGGGAGCCCAGTAGCGCAGTGCACTGGATTTCTTGGGAAACGAGAATGAAAGTTATGACCATATATTCCCCCTGAGAGACCTGCAATCTGCTCTCTCTCTCTCTCTCTCTCCCTCTGCGGCGACACTTCTCCTGGGCCAGACAATATTCCGTATGCAGTGTTGCAACACTTGGGTGAGGAGGCGATCTCATTTCTTCTAGCTTTATATAACAGAATCTGGACCTCCTGTCTCTGCAAACTATTTAAGAAGATGGTGAATGTCAGATTGGTGTACTTGCTGGAAAGAGGTGGCTTCCTGTCTGCGTCCTCGTCTGGCTTTCGTAAACACTACAGACGCTCTGGTCAGGGTGGAAGCAGCTGCATATTAGGCTTTTGCACATTAACACCTGGTCTGTGTATTCTTCGATTTAGAGAAAGCCTATGACACTACATGGCAATATGGCATCCTGCAGCAACTCCATGCATATGGCCTGAGGGGTCGCTTTCCGTGCTTTCTCAAGGAGTTTCTCAGTGGTCACAGATTATGTGTGAGGGTTGGTGCAGCCCTCTCTGCACCCGTAGCACAGGAGGAGGACATCTCCCAGGAAAGCATCCTCAGTGTCACGTTTTTGCAGTGGCAATTAATGCCATTGCCTCATCCCTTCCGGACGGTATACCCAACTCGACGTACATTGACCTGGTAGTCTGGTTTGGTGCTTCCCGTATGTCAGTGGCGGAGGGGCACATGCAGCTTGCCCTCAACAAGGGGTCGCGTTAGGCTGGTTCACATGGGTTTCGTTTCTCTCCTTCCAAGATGGTTGCTAAGCACTTCTGCCGCATCCGAGGCGTCCACTCCGATCCTGACTTATTTATGTATGGTCATTGGATACCTTGTGTCGAGGAGACTCGCTTTGTGGGTGTTCTTTTTGACTGACGTTTAACTTGGGTTCCATATTTACGTTCACCTAAGGTATCTTGCCTCCAAGCTCTGAACCTGTTGAAGGTCCTGGGTCATACGTCCTAGGGAGCTGATCAGGCCACACCCCTCATGTGGTGTCCTGAGGACGTCGGTCAACCTTTCTAACAACTTATTACTCGGAGAGTCTCGTGTAGAAGGGAGCCACCTCTGCCTACGGGTCTTCAGATGAAGTGTTGACACGTGGTAGCGTATAGCTTAAGTCTACCCATGGATAAATACCAGATTTCAAGAGAAAATACTAACACAATATATGTTAACAATCTAAATCTTAAAGACTTAAGTTCTAGGTTATCACAAAGAAAATTAAAGTACTGTAGATACTCCATCAAAACCAGAGGACACTTAACTATTATTTTCTGCTCTTTGGTTACTTATAATCCTTTAGAATAACTCGTGACAGCTCACCAAACCTTAGCTGTGACCTCCATGGTTCATTACAGATTCCTCACTTGGCTGCAGTCCTAGTAATGTGGTGCACTGGTCCACAGTACTGCATCTCCTCTCTTAGACACTCGAACTACTATTAAATTCTTCAATTGTCCTTTTTTCCTTATAGTTTCCCCATGCTTGCCGTTCGTCCTATGTATCTCTTTCTCGTATTAGTTCTTCCAGGACCAATGTAGTCTTCTCTCTTCCTCTTCATTTACTTTAGGATTCTCAAACTCATCCATTACGTTGAATACAGGCATATCGTACTTATATGTGACATTCACTCCTTTTCTTCCCAAATGAAGAGACATCTAATACCCGACTATACGAGGAAAGAAAGTCGGATAAATGTGCGTTCAGCTGGTATAGCCGTGTGTGAACGTTCACACTGCAATATTGACATGATATATACTGGTATTAATTCCATACAAAAGCTATTAAAGAATGGTTTATCGTCCTCAAATTACTCTCACTTGCAATACTACAATTGTCTATCATGATAAAACAAGAGCGAAATTATACTCATTAAAGGTGCACGGATACGACCGTTAAGGATTATGGATGTTATACTAATGATTACTCCCCCTATTTTTCTTAGTAACCGGCTGCATAAGAATAACTACATAACTCACTAATATAGCAATAATTAAATAATTAGTAATTGCTAATGTGTTAATTGTATCGCTACATAAAGTTTGTATCAGTTTTTCATAATAAAGCAAATCCCTTGGATTGTAATATTAAACTTGGATTCCGACACCAGAAGATATCTTTATAAGGTGACAGTCGGCTCTGTTGCTTTATAACCTCATGTGCTTCATGTAATTATTCTTTCTCTCTAATACTGCTGCATTATCAATGTTGAAGCTTTTCCTCTCCATCCCAACCCCTCGTTCCATCTGACTCGGTAGTGAGTGGTTCGCATCATGATCACATGTGCTTCGGGATTCAAATTTCTGCGTCACTTAACATTTTTTTATTTTTCAATTAGTTGCACCGTAGCGTCAATCAACAGGCAGGCAACAATACATACGGGTAGGCGGGACCCATGACAATCCAATGACTACAACCACACATACACACGCACACACACACCCGCCAGACACCGTGAGGTGAGGTCGGGTCACTTGGCTCTCCTGTAGCAGCCTGGGTCAGTTTGTTGACCCCTCTTCCCACACTTTTCTCATCAGTCATTCTGCTTTAATCGGGGTACTTGCAAGATTTTTGGCATCAGTGATAAGTGGAGTGGTTAGTTAGTTCCGGAGAGTGCCAATCATGCCTTATTACAAGATCTCTACCCTCTACCAACTCAAGCGAGGATGTGGATACCCACCACCTGACATCATAGAACGACTCAAAACACTTGGACTCTTCAAAAACAGAAGTCAAAGGAGAGGTCAGTGTGTGCAGCGGAAGATACCCGTCATTCCCATCAACCCACCAACAACCAGAAATAAACCTGCACAACGTAAGCCCTACAAACATTTTGAAGTTCCTCGTGTGTGGTACGATTTACCATCCCTCCTTATGTCCAATGTCACATCACTGGGCAACAAGTTTGACGAGGTTGTCACCACAGCTAAATCCACGAGTGCAGACGTGTTAACAATAACGGAGGCATGGCAAGTTGTTCCTGAAACGTGCACAATGGAAAATTTTGAAATGTTTCACCACTTAAGGACAGAGAGGAGAGGCGGCGGCGTGGTTATCTTCTGTCGCAAACTGCTAAACCCTTCACACCTCCATGTGAACGTACCAGAGGGTGTTGAGGCCTTGTGGGTCAGGGTAAACCCCCCCTCCCACCCCCGTCACACAGCCACTAACATATTCTGTGTTGTTTACCATCCACCACACTCACACGCTGATAATTTACTACTCGAACATCTAGTTAGCACCAGTGATACACTAAAAGAAAGATACCCTGCAGCCAAATTAGTTATCTGCGGTGATTTCAATGAGCTGGACACAACTGACTTACAAAATCAGTTACACCTGACCCAAATTGTGACCTTCCATACACATGACTCACACACCCTGGACCTCATTATCACTGACCTTAAAGATCACTACCTTCCCCCACAACCCCTACCCCCCATGGGACGTAGCAGACACCTGTCAATTCTGTGGTCACCCTCTCCCACCACCACTCAGAGGCACAACACTACCACCAGGACATACAGACCACTCACAGACTCAGCAATTCGTCACTTTGGTCAGTGGGTGGTTCAACACCCATGGACTGAAGTACTTACTGTTGAAGATGTAAGTACGAAATGGGAAAATTACGTGATCACCACCACCGAGGCCTTTCACCACTTTTTCCCCACCAAAGAGTTAACAATGCACCCAAACGACGTCCCTTGGATTACACCACGCATCAAGAGACTTCTAGTGCAATGCAACAAAGCCTTTAACAACAATAACAACAACCTCTACAGAAGACTAAGAAACAAAGTAATAAGGGAAAACTGCATATGTCACACCCATCCCCAAAACCTCCTCCCCCCAATCCCTTAATGACCTCAGACCCATAGCCATCACCCCCATCCCCAGCCTGGTGTGTGAGGACTTCATATTTGATTGGGCCTACACCAACATTGCTGACATAATTGATCCTCAGCAATTTGGTAATATGAAGTCCTCATCAACCACCCATTGTCTAGTCAGCTTTCTTGACTTTATTTTTAAAAGCCTTGAGAAAAGAAAAACGTCAGTTGCACTTACATTTATTGATTTTAAGAAAGCCTTTGACCTAGTTGATCACACAATTGTTATCAAGAAAGCACTAGACATGGGGCTCAACTCCAACCTGGTATGTTGGCTGGCTGACTTCCTTGACGAGCGACGACAGGCTGTGCGTTATCAGGGCAGCATCTCATCATGCACACGCCTGACATGTGGAGTGCCGCAAGGCACAAAAATGGGCCCATTATGCTTCCTCATTATGATTAATGATGCCCTGACAGAAACACCTACTCGATGGAAGTATGTAGATGACTCTACGGTGGGTGTAACCATTGACAACACCTCGCCTGACTATGGACCACTACAGGACATTCTTGACAGCCTTCAAGCATGGACCACACACAACAACATCACCATCAATGCCAACAAGACTGTGGTGATGCATGTCAGTACCTCCACTACACATGTACCACCGCCTGCAGTCACCATAGGAGCACACAACCTACAGGTTGTGGAACACACCAAACTCCTGGGCATTATCATAGACTGTAAGCTGAACTGGAAGCAGCACATCAACAACACTGTCAAGACTGCTGCATACAAACTGTACATGCTGAGGAGGCTGAAATCCCTTGGTATGCAGCTACGTGAGTTGAGGAATAATTTCACTTTGTTTATACTTCCCAAACTCACGTATGCCTCACCAGCCTGGTCGTCATCCCTCTCTCTCACACAACAACGGCAACTTGAGAGGGTACAGAAAAGGGCGTGCCGAACTATCATGGGAGATAGGTACACGACATACGAGGCCGCTCTCATTACCCTCGACCTGACTTCCCTCACTAATAGCCACACTAAGCTGCTAAAACAGTTTGGTGAAAGACTTATCTCCCATCCCAGACACAGACAATTCCTACCAGACAACAACCCAAAACCCAGACATGCCATGAGACATTACAACAAACTAAAACCAATACGGGCTACTACAGAAAGATATGAAAAGAGTGCTATTCCAGCTATTGTTAACATAATTAACAATCCATAGACGTCAGCAATCCCCCATCATACTCATCATCACCATTTTCTTTGTGTATGTATATAATTATATATGTATTTGAATATCTTTACCTATTCTATTTCTTTTAAATGTATGTATATTTTCAGCCTATGGCTGCCCTCATGTTAATAAACCGTTTATTATTATTATTATTATTGCATCACGAAAACATAACAGAATGGAGCACAAGCATACAGACAAATATTTACATTATGACCTATTTAAATCCACCAAAACGAGGGTGGCGTACCAGAAGTTCCTCCAGAACCTGATGGTTCAGCAGGTGTCGACAAACCACATCAAGTGGCAGACCCTGGGGCAGGAAGTGTCGGACAGTGGGGCAGGCCAGGCAATAGTACTCCATAGTGTTAGCATGAGGCGCTCGGCACAAGCGACACTCAGTGAAGGGAGGCTCACCCTGCATACGAGCAACCTGCCACGGTGGCTGGTAGCCAAGCCTCAAACGAGCAGAGACTACATTGTGCCTCCGAACCATGAGGCCTCGACGACGGTAGGAATATTTGTGAGGGCAGACAGACTCGTAATGGGTGATGGAGATGCTGAAGGGCCTTTCTGCATCCCTGCATCGCCGTACAGGGAGGAGAGTGGCGGAGCGGACTTTAGATAGGTAACATGTCAAGGAGAGAGGACATCCAACACCACGAGGAGGCAGATGGCAGGCTTCCTTTGCGAGTCTGTCAACTGTACCATTGTGACGTAAACCTACATGGGATGGCACCCATAAAAATTTGACAGTCAAGTTATGATGACGCAATAAGGCCAAAAACGATAAAATCTGCTGAACAACAGTAGAGTGTATGGGCTGAACACTTGAGAGGGAATGAAGGGCAGGTCTGGAGTCACAAAAAATGGCAGCATTCACTCCACGTTGACAAACAAGACTAACAGAATCCAGAATGGCATACAGTTCACACAATGTTGAGCTAGAGTGGTTACAGAGACGACGGCCAACCCAGCCCCCTGGAGGTGACTCCATGTCAGGTGAGAAAACGGCATAACCTGCTCCACTATCCACTTGCAATGAGCCATCAGTCTAGAGGCAGTATGGATCTGTGATGGAGAACGTCACTGTTTCTATGTGTTCCAGAGCCAACTGCCGCTGTAGAGAAGGCAGTTCCGACTTGGAAGTAGGTGTGAAGCTCACATCAGGTGTTGGTAGCATCCACGGAGGGCACCCTGGGGGGACGTCTGCCACCATTATATCTATATTAAGACTACGGAGCATAGAGGAAACAGACCTCATAAGAGTACGTCCAGCAGGCAGTATGGGAGGGACCGGGTAGTTTGGTCTAAGAGAAGTCATGGGGTGAAAGATGTGGGAAATGGAGGCACTTGACAGTGAAGCAAGTAACACTAGAATAAATTCTCTCCACTAACGGAAGGAAGATGCAACTCACGCTGCATATTCACTATCCTGGTCGACATTGGACAACTGAGAATTATTCTCATTGCTCTATTCTGAAATTTTTCTAAAGTTTTAAGAGTAGCCCTGTGAAGTTGAATCAGAGCAGGGGAGAGGTAATCAACAACTGAACGGATAAAAGCAATATAGATAGTCCTGGCTACTGGGATGGAGATGCCCGAGGAGTTGTTAGTGTGCCATTGAAGTGGCGTAAGTCGGCGCTGGAGACGACCCAATAAGTTCTGGACAATGGGATGGTCTTGAGGTCTGGCAGGGACAATTGGCCAAATATTGACTGGCGCGCTCAGGTAGCGGTACTTGGAACACATGGAAATGACAGTCCCTCCAATGGTGAACACTGGCCGAGCTTGAGGAAGGCGGCTGGTAAATATTCTTCTCTTATCTGGGGAGACAATAATGCCACAGTGAGAGGAGGCCACAGAGAAGGAGTTAGGAAATCACTGGAGATCCCTCAGTGAGGTAGAATGAACACAGATATCATCAGCATAGCACGTAATTGTAGTTCCAGGTATATTAGGGAGAGAAGTGAGCAGCCGATACATCAGAATATTAAATAACACCCCCTTGAGGCGTACCAAGATGAAAACTGCGCAAAGGACTGAGCGCACCACTGAAAAACACACGAGAGGTCCTGTTACTCAGGTAGCCCCGAATCCACCGTAATAGATTACCCTTTATCCCAAAGTCAACCAGTTGATCCAAAATGACGTCTCTATTAGCAACATCGAAGGCACTTCGAAGGTCAATGAAGGCCACCGCACTGTCCCTGTTAAGGCGAGTGTACAGGTCGACTAGGCAGTGGTGTGTGCTCCGCTGGGGAAGGAAACCAAACAGCCATGGAGAAAGGCGATCCTGCAGTCTGTACATGAGACGATTGAGTAAGATTCTCTCCATAACTTTACAAAAACAGGAAGTCAGGGAAATAAGCCTGAACTTCGCAGTGCCGGGTTTAGGGATGGGTATTAATGTGCTGCTGGTCCAGGCTCGTGGTACACAACCATCACGAAGACAAAGATTGTACAGTAGAAGTAGAGGGTTCCCAGGAACTTGTTGAAGTAGGCGCAGCACAGCATAAGTAATACCATCATCACCAGGGGAAGAAGCTCTACCCTGAGAGAGAGCACACCGCAACTCCTCATCAGTTATCTCCTCTGCATCATCGTCATCATCTTGCGACAGAGCAGACATTAGACGTAGCCGATGGACAGCAGCAAGGGAAGTGAGTGCATCTTGTATGTGGATGGGTAGACAGGCTGAGGTAGATTGTTCTGACCAGGCATCGACAGGTTGTTGGGCATAGTCGGCGGGAGTGTGATGACGAGCAGTGGCCGGTGTCTTTTTAACAACCCGACGGATGAGGTGCCACATAGAAGCCACACTTGTTTGCTGGTTAATGCTGTCCGTGAACCGCTGCCAAGACTCAGTGTGAGCACACTCCTGCAGGGCAACTAGAGCGTCCCTAGACATCTGGTAACGATGGAGCAGGTCAGGGGTTGGGTTGGCTTGAAACAATAGGCAATCACGTTCTGCCTCCTCCTTTGCCGTCCTGTATACGTGCATCTAGCGTCCAGGAGTGGGCAGTATGGCGATGCTGGAGGTGTGGCCGGGAGACGTATAGCCTATAAAAGTCATGAGTAGCAGATACAAGATCAGAGTACAACTGTTCAGCTGATGATATGTCAAATGTAGGGAATACATGGGCCATGAATAAGATGTAAGTCGGGCAATATTTAGGGGGCACAGCAATACGCAAACGAGTGGCTGAAGCATTTGACCCAGCAGTTAGAGAATAATGAAACCGAAGAGCGATGTAATCAGAGAATAAGTCTGGCACAGAGGAGCACAGGACTTGAGATGCCAGACTAGAGGATGTAATCCAGAGTACCTCCCCGGCAATGAATGGCACCGCCAGTGTCCCAGTGTGTCAGATGATGCTTGCGGATGTATGAAAGGAGACGAACACCATTACGATTAATAGAGCCAGAACCATCACCCAAATCAGAATGCCCAGCATTAAAATCTCCCATATAAACCATACCACGCACTGTTGGAGAAGGAAGAGCCTCAAGAGTGAGTCTAGCTGGGGCAGGATAGACATTACATAGTTGTAGTACTCCATTTCCCGGTAGAACCTCAAATAGCTAAAAGTCATGTCAGGATCAGTGGAGGTACAGAGAAGGCAATGTGGGAAGGAGCTATGTATGTAAGTCAGGAGACCATTCCTTACCAGATGAACATATGGCACATAACCTGAGAGAGGAGGAGCTTGCCCAGCAGCGAGCGGCCGTCCTGGAAATGCTTCCTGGAGAAAAATAACACTGGGATGATGACGAAAAACATAGGCCTTGAGTTGAGTGAGCTTAGCATAACTGGTGATACCACATACATTCCAGGAGATGACATCCAGCCGGCAATCACTAGCGAACTCTGTATTTGGAGGTAGAAGTCCGGTGAGTGGGGGCAGATGAGCGACCTGGAGAAGAAGATGGACCAGGAGAAGGGGCTGACTCGAAAAGCATTTCAAGGCGAGATGCAACAGTATCCGTCTTTTCGGTAAGGGTAGTGACAGTTGAGATGCTGGCCTGCTGAGCCTCGACCAAGGTGGAGAGTTTGGAGTAATTGGCAGCCTGCGCAGACACTAGCCCATCAATCTTGGCTTCAAGGGCAGAAAATCGGTTCTCGAGAGCCGTACATCGTGCCATGAGGGTAGCAACAGACTTACGTAGGGCCAGGTCTGGAGGTGATGCAGGGCTGGTAGGAGGAGCAGACTGGGGAGGTGGTGGAGGCGGAGCAATAGTAGTGACACGAGCCTGGACCTGACGTCGAGTATATCCATGTCACACGTTAACCCCTGGCTGAAGGCATCGTGGACACTTCCATCGAAAAGTATCCTCAGGAGGTGAAGGCTCAGAGGTGGAGGCAGCAGGACGTGATGGTTCGCCCCTGACAGGACACGTCTTGGAATCATGGTCGGCAGCACACCATGCACACTTCGGCCTGGCAGAACAGTACCGTGAGATATGTCTCACACCCCAGCACCTGTAGCACCAAGGCTGGTCATTATGAAGTTTCCTCACCTCACACGGTGGAAGACAATGGAGAAAATCAAAGGAAATCACATTTGGAGGTGGATCAGGTTGACTCCAGACAACAACAATACGGCTAATGGGGGAACCATCTTGGAAAAAACGACGGGCAAAGTACACACCAGGGTATCCCTTAGCAAGTTTCGGGTCAACATCAATAGGAAAACGGGTAAGGATGTAGCTGGGGAACTTACGAGGCCTCTCGGGTGAGTCTGGAAGAATGAGAGGCAGAGACAAAAATTTACCAGCCTTCACTCTATCAATGATATCCTGACGCTTCCTAGAGATGTAGACAAACCGGGAGGTGACAGTGTAGTGTACCATAAAATAGGTTGATTTTCTTTGATAGAGTGTGTAAACCATTCTCTAATTATCTACCAGCCTGTATTGTGATTCATTTACCATTACATTCCTTCATGCAGATAGCCTATGCAATTTCTTTCAGCATATTCTCTTTGCCATTTTGTGTAATGTCATTGTCTGCATACTCTTGCAAAATTTCATGTATACAACATATGTATTATACATTTAATACCATAACCAAATACTCTTAGCTTTGTTAACGTCAGGTACGCAGAAAAATGCATATACTGTTAACTATTTTTTGACAATAAAATATAAGGAACTATTCACCGCATCTCTCTCTTCCTTGAGCACTTCTTAAAGAGAGTTATAGACACTAGCTCCTGAGGCTGAGAAGTGTAGTGGAGAAACCCTGCCAGTGGCCCTTACACAGGAGCCTTCTTTAGGTAGCAGCACAACTTATAGTTGGTGGCTACACCACCCACCAACAACAGCAGCCATCTTCACTTCAGCCAGTTCACGCTGCAACTAGAAGGCCCTGTTGACATCAGACAACCAACGCAACTTTGTGTCCATAGATGGGTTCCCAGAGAAGGAGAGCTTGACATAGGCATTTCTTGGGGCAAAAGCAGGAAGGTTGGATGAGGGCAAGGAGTTGGTATACAAGGACGAAACACCAAGTTGAGGCAGAGAAGGTACGACATGCACAGCTGAAGCACCCTTGGCAGTCTTGGCAGCCGGAGGCAAACAGTCCACACCATTGGAATCCTGCAAGGAGTCGGACGAGGCATCAACGGGTCGCTTGGTAGAGGTTGAGGAGGTGGAAGGCTGCAACCTGAGCTGCGGAGTGACCGAGGAGAGAGGGGGAGGGTTGCGAGAAGGCAGCTCAGGCCAGTGATCCTCGATAGGAGACTCATCCTCCTCCGACATGGCCAAGTCGGCCTCCAGGCAGGAAGCCACATCCGAATCCGCGCTCTCCATCAGGCCAGGCAAGGCCTAGATGGGAAGCGAACAACTGAACACACACGAACCCACGAACATACACACACAGAACCACAATAAAACAAATAAACCACAAACAACAATACCACAAACAGCAAAACCACACTAAAAAACGAGATAGAAAATATAAACAACCCCTATAACACCACAGACACAACAACACACAAACAAGAACGTAGAAACAAGACAAACAACAACACAGGCGGAGCGCCAGGAACACGTCTTCACTCCAGGAAGGTTGGGGTGAGACTGATATATATATATATATATATATATATATATATATATATATATATATATATATATATATATATATATATATATATATATATATATATATATATATATATATATATATATATATATATATATATATAATGTTACTCCTGATAGTTATAGTCCATTGTATGTACATAAATATAATATATACATAAAATATGTGGAATGAGCTTACTGTGTAGTGTGGGTAAAGTGACATGGTGAGATATTTTAACGAATGGAAAAGTACAGTTGGCTCCATTTCCGCGTTTACCACTTAGCCTTGCCAATGTTAAGTCACGCAGAAATTTGAAACCCGAAGCATATGTGATCATGATGCGAACCACTCACTACCGAGTCAGATGGAACGAGGGGTTAGGATGGAGAGGAAAAGCTTCAACATTGATAATGCAGCAGTATTAGAGAGAAAGAATAATTACATGAAGCACCTGAGGATATAAAGCAACAGAGCCCGACTGTCACCTTATTAAGATATCTTCTGGTGTCGGAATCCAAGTTTAATATTACAATCCAAGGGATTTGATTTATTATGAAAAACGAATGCAAACTTTATGTAGCGATACATTAGCAATTACTAATGATTTAATTATTGCTATATTAGTGAACTGTGTAGTAATTCTTGTGTAGTAATACTAAGAAAAATAGGGGGAGTAATCTATACTATAAATGGCAAACCGTCTCTGTTTGTCCTCTTATAACTCGAAAACGGTTGCACCTACATCCAAAACCCATATATATTCTGAATCACCATCAACCGGGGAAGGTTTTGGTATGACGTAACATGATGTAACTCGACGTAAAAATTACGTCATCAACTATGAATCAGCTAAAAAAAAAAAAAAACGGTTACACTCCCAAAACTATATGTTCTGAATCAGCACCACCGGCAAAAGTTTTTATGACATAACATGACGTAACTTGACATAAAAATTACATTAAATGTACACCCACCTTCAAAAGCGCTGTCGCCTCACCAAACGGTTCTCGAAGTTTGGGGTTTAATGACTCGTGAATCGAAACACCATACACAACAACATTTTCTAATTGTGAAGCTTGTGGGGTTCATGACTCTGCAGATGAGGCGACAGCGCTTTTGTAGGTGGGTGTACACTCGGATACCACAGTCCCTAGCCCACCTGAGTCGAAGCTCTGCTTCAGCAAGGAGTTTCTGGACGACAGCCCACCCAAAACATCACAAGGCTACACACACATTTCGAACCAATGGAGGGTTTGTCGTCCAGAAACCACCTGCTTCAGATCTCGGGTTTCGATTCAGGTGGGCTTGGAACTGTAGTATCCGAGTGTGCCGCTCGAACAGAATATATATATATATATATATATATATATATATATATATATATATATATATATATATATATATATATATATATATATATATATATATATATATATATATATATATATATATATATATATATATATATATTTTTTTTTTTTTTTTTTTTTTTTTTTTTTTTTTCTATACCTCAACCTCGGGACTGTAGGCTGTCAGTAGCCCGTGACTCTTGCGAGGCCCCGAGATTATTGGATGTCGCACTAGATGAGACAGTGGAGCTTCGTGGTGATGTTGGTACAGTTGCTTCTCTTCTGCCCCATTAGATGACGACACCTTATTTATACACGTCACTATCAGGGGAGAGCAGCTACACCGTCACTCATAGCATCTTGGAATATGGTCGGGCATCTTCTATGTTGTGAGTTGACGAACAGCTAAACCCATCAGATCACCTCGAAAAAATCCCAGACGTTTTCTCGTGGACTCGAACCATTCGCAGTCCGTCACTCTATCCACTCAGCCAAGCCTCCCCCTATGTTATCCTATATAATCCAGGAAGATGCTGACAAGTGATTAAATGTGGATAAAAATACTTAATATATTCATTCATTCATTTTGTAAAATTTTATATGGTGGGACAGGACTTCATATGGGGGCACGGCCCCCCCAGGCCCCTCCATGATGACGCTACTGCATAGGCCTCTTTTAAAACTCGTCTAGCCTGAGCCCTTGCCCGTCGGAAGTCCTCTAAAAGAATAGGGTTCCTTCGATTGCAACCAAGGCGGGAGAAAGCAGCGTGCTTCTCACGCACAGCAGTGGTGCAGTCTGGTGACCACCGAGGGATAGAAAATTTGGGAAAGTGGCCAGAAGTTTTAGGGACAGAGTTGAGAGCAGCAGAGTGGAGCATATTAAAGAAATTTGTCACAGCCTCATTAGAGTTACTAAAATATGCAACGGAACAGACAGGAGAAGTAAGCTCTTTAAAAAACTGCCAGTTAGCCTTCTCTAATTTCCACCGAGGAAGACGAGACAGCGGTTCGTACCTGTTATTTTCCAAGAGTATAGGGAAGTGGTCACTACCATATAAATCGGGCAATAAACTCCAATTAAAATACAACAGTGCACTGGGTTAACAGAGGGCAATGTCAATGGCGGTAAAAATTCCGGTAAAGCTATGAAAATGTGTCACATTTCCCGTATTTAATTCCCCTAATCTCTCATCCTCAATAAAAGAAGCCAATAAAACACTCCTGGGATTGACCGAACTGTCACCCACAGAGGATGACGACTATTAAAATCACTCAACTTTAACACTGGGATAAAGGTATAGAATGCACACAGTGTCTATAAAAACAATAACTGCAACAGCCTGGAGTGGAGTGTTAAGCTCCAGGATCGTACATGGAACATCGCGTCTAACTAGAATGACAGCTCCACCATGGTGACCCTGTCCATCAAAGGAATTGGAATAAAATGCAGAGTATACAGGAGGAGTGGCAGGAATGGAGTCCCCTAGCATTGTCTCTTTTCAATGCAGAGGGATAATACCAGGCCCCTATAAATAATATTCGACGAAATATAATTAATATATTTTGAGAGTTAGGTAAACTCATACGACATAATGCCAGCTGCAAGTCTTAGCATTTCCCTACATATCACGGATTTTCTTATACATGTCTGGTATTATCCCTCTGTATTGAAAATATGATTCAATGTACGGTATAGAACATCACACAAGTATTGCAATCATGATAAAACTTATTAAGACTAAACAAATAACGCCTCTTTGGTCCGAAAACAATATTAGGCTTCCACTCCCTCCGAAGCTCACCGCCATTTGACAACCCAAGTTAAAATAGATTTTATCATTATTTATTGGTATAGTGAAACCAGCACAGCTGGATTGCTATAGAATACGCCCCTTCTCAAGCCCAGGCCCCGTATAGGCATAATCTGGGTTGGAAGGGTCTATTCCGTGACGATCATCAGAAGTAAATAAAAATTCAAATCTGGCGCTGTACTGATAGTGGAGCCACCTGGTGGTGGCGTGGTGAGGTATTAGCCCCGCTCTGCGCTCGCAGGCAATCGGCCACTCTGACGCGGAACACGTCCCAGTCAACATCTTGTGTCACGTGTTCCTGCTATCGTTTCTTTTGTGTTCTAGTGGCTGGCCTGCTTTGCAGATGTGTAGTGTGTGTGTGTGTTTTAGGAGTGATTAGGTGTGTTTTGAGGTTTTTTTCTTTTTCTAGGGCTGAGTTTCTCTCCTCCCTAGGCGAAGGGGGCTCTTGGGCCTCCTTTTTCGGAGTTTTTTCTCCTTCCTTCCCCCCTTTCACCATTCCTCCTGCCACTAGTATATTCATTGTGTGTTTTTTCTCGGGGTATCTGGGTTTTTAAGCGAGGTTAGCGTCCGCACGTGGGGCCCTTGCCTCCCCACGTGGTGTGTGTGTGGGGTCTTTGCAGCCCTCCTCTTACCTTCCCCGAGTATTGTGTGTGCCCTCACGGTCGGGGGGGAGTGAGAATTGTGCCCTGGTTCTCTCTTCCGCCCCCGTGCGGGTTTTTTTTTAGTGTTTTTTGTGTTTTTCCAGTGTTTTTAGCCTGGGTTGTTGCAACTCAGGCTACCGGGCCCCCCTTTCCCCCTCCTTCGGGATCCTTCTGTCCGGGGGGTCTCGTTCCCCCGCTCCATGTGGCGGGGTGGTTTCTGGTCTTACGGGGTTTTTCCCTGGCGGGTGTACGTGAGATTGGGGGGTCGTGTCCTGGCCCCCGGGTGCAGCGGGTTACTCCCGCGCTACTTCTCCTTGTTTGGGGTTTTCCCGTGTCTTACAGTGTTCCAGTGTCTGCACGTGCTAACCCATGT
Organism: Petrolisthes cinctipes; assembly: GCA_033782935.1. Classification (NCBI taxonomy): domain Eukaryota; kingdom Metazoa; phylum Arthropoda; class Malacostraca; order Decapoda; family Porcellanidae; genus Petrolisthes; species Petrolisthes cinctipes. The sequence continues at coordinate 3,143,713 of JAWQEG010001559.1, forward strand.
TTGTGTATTCTTTTCTCCCTCAGCCTACCCGTGCCTTATGTGCTGTGTCGGGGTGTACTGTGCGGGTCTCTCCTGACGGACACCTGCACTGTTCACCTCACGCACCCTGCTTCACTCCCTTGGGTTACGACCCTTTGGCGTGTGGTGTGTGCCGCCCCTGGGCTGAGTTGTGTCAGGTTACCTCCCCTTCTGCCCGCTCCAAACTCCCCGCCCTTGCTTCCCTTCGTATGGCTTGGACGAGGGCTAGGAGAATGGCCCACAAGCGAGACGGTTCTTCTTTTTTGTGGGTGGACCCGATTTTGGGAACGGACCTGGGTTTATCCAGGTCCCGTTACCCTTCTTCCTGTCTCTCGAAGTCTCAGGGGCTAGAACCTCCTGAGGCCCGAGAGATTGAGCCTCCTTCCCTAGACGGTACTACGACTCCTTCTCGGGGCTTCTCCCCCCGGGAAGCGAGCGAGTTTGTCGCGCTGGTTCCCCAGACTACCTCACCGGTACAAGGGCCCAGCAGGGAACCTCCAGCTTCGTCGCCTTCTAGAGCCGGCTCCTCAGGTCTCTCTAGAGGACGCAAGCGTTTGGCATAGAGTGGGAATAGAGTGGGACTCTCTTTCGGCCACCCTCTCTCTCGCTCCAGACAACGCCCGCCGGACCCTCCGCCACTTCCGCCAGGCGCATTTTTCCCGTACTTTCTCTCGCCGCCAGTGGGAATCATTGCTCGGGTCCCTAAATTTCGTGGCCCCTGCAATGCCCCTGGGACGACTGAAACACATGAGGCTGACGCGGGAGGTCAACCTCCACCTTTCCCCCGCACACAGGGACCTTCCCAGGCAAGTGTCCCCCTCTCTCCACCGTCTCCTTCGCCCCTGGCTACGTCCCGGTGCCCTGCGTCAGCGGGTCCCCTGGGTGTTCCCTCCCCCGGGGATCACGGTGGCGACAGACGCATCGGACGTAGGCTGGGGGTACCAGTCTTGCCTGGGACATCAGCGATGCAGGGGATGGAAGGAAGGGGAGAGGCTACTACACATCAACGCCCGGGAGTTGATGGTAGCGAAGGATTGGCTCAACAGACACCCACAGTTTGCCAGGTTAGGCGTCCGCTTCGATATGGACAATGTTGCGGCCGTGCAGTGCCTGCAGAAACAGGGCACCGCACGGTCGGAAATTCTCCTGTCCCTGTCAGAACAGATTTTTGCGATAGCGGCCAAGAGGTGCATTCACCTCTCGGCCCGCTATGTACCGGGGCGGAAGAACGATTGGGCGGACGCCCTATCCAGGTTCAAGGGGACATCAGTCGAGTGGCAACTGCGTCCCCTTGTGTTTGAGTCTCTCTGCCTTCGTTACAGGACACCGGAGGTGGACCTGTTCGCCTCCCCATCCACGGCCCTACTTCCTCTGTTCCTAACATTCTCTTCCAGAACAGAGGCGGGAGGCCCGGACGCCTTCACAGCTACGTCAGTCCTCCTGAAGGCGATCCTCAAGCTGCGCACATTCAGGGGGAGGGTACTCCTCATAGCCCCCCTCTGGCCAGCACAGCCGTGGTTCGGAGAACTGTCCCGGTGGTTCCCTCATCCCCTTCAGTTGGGATCGGCGTGCCTCTCCAGCATCCTGTCTGCACCACTCCAAGCATCACTGAAACTACACGCTTGGAGTTTCTACGGGGAGTCCTCAGCAAAAGGTTTACTAAGGAGACAGTGGGCAAGATGTTCAGGGCTCATCGTCAGTCGTCGGTGCGACAGTACGAATCGTGCTGGAAAAGATTCCAGGACTTCTTGCGAAGACACCCCTCCATGGTCATCTCGGAGGACACGGTCCTGGAATTCCTCACATGGCTCGCCGATTCCACCAACAGGGCCCCGGCGATGGTGCTTGCGCATCACCCAGCCCTGTCTGATCCCCTCCTCCTGGGTTTTAACATAAAGGTTTCGGAGAGGCCTCTCTCTCTCCTGAGGATGGGGATTCGGGCGGGGACCGCACCTCACCGGGCCCAGACTCCCTCCTGGTCCCTTCACTGCGTCCTTTCCTACCTGACCTTCGAGGGGGTCCCTCTGGAGGTTTGTCACCTCCTCCAGAAAGCTCTCTTCCTGCTCGCCTTAGCTACAGGGTACAGGGCATCTCAGTTGGCAGCCCTGACCCGTCACACAGCCATTTCTTCCGTAAGCCCTAACCTTACTTTCTTAACTATCTCCCCCTCCTGCTTTTCTAGCTAAGAACGAGCAGGCTGACGACAGGATTGGCCCTCTCGCAGTACCCTCGTTCCTGAGGGATGGAAGTTTCCACCCCCTCTGCCCAGTCCACGCTTTTACAGCTTACGTGGAGGCGACGAGAGGGGCTTCTCCGGACCACCTCTTCTACAACTCTAGGTCCGGTAACCCTCTCTTCCCTAGGTCAATCGCTCGCCTTCTCTGCCGAGTGATAGAGAACGGGGATCCCGGACACGCCCCGAGGGCTCACAGCGTTAGGGGCGTGGCCGCCTCCCTCGCCTTCCTCAGGACTCACTCGGTGGAGAGTGTTAGGGATTTGGGGGGTTGGACTTCCACTTCCTCCTTCAGGACGAGGTATCTGTTCCACTCGCTCTCCCCTACCCCCTGTGTGGCTATGGGTACTCCACCCTCCATTCCCCAGGGTCCCCGCGGGAGACACATGGGGGAGAAAATGTCGGGCGACTTAAATCCCGTCACTATCACCCCATACTTCATCCCCATCATGTACAGCTTCATGCTCATCCCCATGTCTCTCATATGTGTACATATGGTGCAGGTGAAATAAATTACATTGTTACGGAATTCTTGAGTATTCATTCTCCAAACAATTACTTTACTATGATGAGTGACAGGATATTTATTTTAAATACAGGATGACTGCATCATGGTGTCCTCCTTCATCCCCTCGAGATCGCATTACCTGAGCTGGGGCCATAGCTCTAGCTCAGAGGACTTGAATAAAGGGTGGGGTGGGGTGGGGGCATGGTCACCCCTCTACTCCTCTCCTAGACCCGACCCCTCGAGTCTGCCTATAAAGACTTTAGTGAGTAACAATTCTGGTCTATAACAGAATGGTCTACGGGTTATATGTGATAAGCTACTACACTCCCACCACGGCTACTCCCCTAGCCAGTGTTGGAAGTTGCTTTAGCTTTAACCTCACCCTGCTCGGTTACCTTTCCGACTCTCCGCTCTCTCGACCGCTCTTAACTAGCACGTGATTGCCTCCACCTCACCTCCCACCTACCGCATCGCATGCATAGCAATCCAGCTGTGCTGGTTTCACTATACCAATAATAGTGCATTTGTCGCGGCTTCTAGCCGCTTAAATTGTATTTATTGGTTGTGAAACCAGCACAGCTTTGACTGACCCACCCACCTTCCGATGCGGCAGGCATTCACTTTCTTTCTTTCTCATTGGAGTGACCGATTGCCTGCGAGCGCAGAGCGGGGCTAATACCTCACCACGCCACCACCAGGTGGCTCCACTATCAGTACAGCGCCAGATTTGAATTTTTATTTACTTCTGATGATCGTCACGGAATAGACCCTTCCAACCCAGATTATGCCTATACGGGGCCTGGGCTTGAGAAGGGGCGTATTCTATAGCAATCCAGCTGTGCTGGTTTCACAACCAATAAATACAATTTAAGCGGCTAGAAGCCGTGACAAATGCACTATTATTGTACTTTACTGAGATCACACACAGCATACTTTATAGAACAAAATATACTCAAAATTATATTTTATATCTCTGGTGTAAGTTAATGATACACGTCGCGATACACCTTGTATATATATATATATATATATATATATATATATATATATATATATATATTTTTTTTTTTTTTTTTTTAAGTTCTTTATTTACCTTCAGTACAAGCTCCAATAATCTGGGGAACGTTGCCACTAAAGGCAATGAAGTTATTTGATACATAGTGGGAAACTGATAGGTGTAAACATAGGTAAACAATTTATAGTATTATCTCACCGTCGGCCCCGGTTGGGGAGGCAACACCACTCCTACCACCCACTGTACATAAACATATACATATATGCACACATACAAACACAAACACACTTACATACACATAGGCCTACATATGCATGCAAATACACACTTACACACACATAGTCAAAAACATACTGATACACACCATAACAGTGAGGAGAACACATAAGTACAGGAAGCGATAAGATGAGGAAATGCACAAAAACTACGTAGGGAAAGGTAAATACACGAAAAAAAACGCGTAGAAATGCAAGGGGTAGGGGCACCCAGGGCGCTCAGTGGCGTATGTTACAGGGTTTGGCTTGGAGGTAGGGAGGGGACACACGTGGTGTAATGGCGGGCGACGCTACGGGGTCCACCTGGTAACAAAGGGGTAAAGGGAGGAATGCACGTGGTAAGAAAACTAGGAAGGGTAAATTTGAGGGACCCTATGTCCGGGAAATGCCAGAAATAATAGAAATGGAAAAAAAACAGGTAATAAATATACGAGAGTAGGAGCGAGGAGGAGAGGTTAGAGGGGAAAATGTACGGGCGGCAAGTGCCTGGGGGAAGCTACGTTAATACGACGTGGAGGGGAAGAACACTGTTTTTAAGCACAATAAGAGAAGGAATAATGTATGTGTGTGTTGGGGAACCTTATAGAGATATGGAGAACACGTGGAAAGCAGCGATGGTCGTTCCTTGGAGTTGGGGTGTCGGGGCCAGCGTGGAAGATGCGTATCGGCGTAGGTAGATTGAAGTAGGTAAAGCTGACTAGTATGGGTTTGCAATGGGTCACCAATTATAACAGTCAGGAAGACTTGTTACTACTAGGGTGTTACAGCAGACGCCAATACTAGGTACAACTTTATTCTTAATAGTGGGACAAGGTTGGTAGAGATTCCAAGCACCAGAATTAGCCTTCCCGCTTGCCAGTGTTTAGTCTTGGTAGTGTAGCCTTGGTAGAGCTTGTGTAGTCTTGGTAGAGCTTGTGTATTAGCGTGGTCCTTTGCGGGATGCAACAAGGTGAGCGGCAGCGTAGGCAGGAGCGGGTAAGAAGGCAGGTGTTGTCGCTGGTGGGTCCCGGAGCTAAGTGAGTGCGGGTTAGCTATGATGCGGCAGGCTGTGTGAGGATTTGAACTCCCGCGTGCGAGTTAACAAAGGAAGCGTGCTGCCAGAAGTATGAAACGCCTGGTGCTTGGGTCACTACTCACTACAACACAAATACACATAGGCCTATACTATAGACATACGCATACATCTATACTATAAATGGCAAACCGTCTCTGCATTGAGTGTGGCCAATGGCCGGCTGATTGCTGGAGGGGGAGTTTGCCCTGTAGTGAAGCGGCAGGGGTAAACCAGCTTTTGCTGTCGGGCCTTGCTATGGATGTAATTATAGCTGTGCCCCTTGTCGTCCCACAAGGGGATGCGATTGTGCGGTGGGGGTTGCTCCCTCCTCCAACAGGGATTGGGGGGTTGAGATGTGAAGTGTATGTGTGTGTGTGGGGAGTTCTACGTGTGGGCATTTTGTTTCGGAGGGTGTGCGACGTGACGGGGCTTCCTCCAGCGTGGAGATGAACACCTGGTATATGTATGTATGTATGTATGTATGTGTCATTACAGTGTCCCTATGCGTGTGTTATACCTCGAAAATAAAAGTAGATGTGGATTGTTTTTATATTTCCACAAAAATCCCATATGGGATTCCTACGATAAAATCCCCATTAAAATAAAATTCCCACGAAAAAGTCCCATAAATATTATGCTTGAAGTGTCCTTCGACTCCTCCCACAAAAGGTAGTTATTCCCACAAATTTGTGGATTTCCCCACAAAGTGGCAATACTGTGCCTCGCTCACTCAGCAGCTACACAGCGCTGCCAAAAGCTACAGGCAACACCACCCAGGTCTGCTTGACCTTGTTCCTTTTGAAATCCTCTCGAAATGTATGTTTCCTTTGGCTCAAACTCAGCAAGGGAAAACCTATCCTACTATATCAAGGGAAAATATACAAGAACTAGACTCCCTGAGACATTCAGATAAATCCCTGGAAGTAAACATTTGAATTACTTCTCTACTCATAATACTCTGCAGTCATGCTGCTGACTCTAGCAGGCATTACAGTCGTTCTCAGAATAATTAGTTGCTGGAATTGACCACACCTACACACAGGACACTGCCACTCATGTATCAGTGGTTTGTGCCCACTTGTCGTAGAGGTTACTTTGGCATAGTTTTAGTCGTTGAGTAGCCTACTCCAAAGTTATTTTCTGGCTTGTTTCTGAGCCGTAATAATGTGCTACTGACAGGGGTCAAAGTTATGTCTTCTTATACATTATATTATACACACGACTAGGCCTACATGTAGCTGAAAGATGAGTACAAGTTCCACTGTTTGGTCTGTGACTAAGTCTAAGTATTGATTTGGATTCTGTCTCTGACTTTGGGGAACTGAGATACGATAATGGCTAAGTGGGGAAAATGGAGAGAGACGAGTGTTCTCCACGAAGTATAATTTATGTCTGACACAGATACGAATAGCTTTTCTTTGGCATGATTTTCGAGAATGATGACATGGTATGCGAATAAGGGAACTACTGTGCATTTTGGAATGCGTACAGTCGGCTAAAAAAGTTTCGTTACCACCCCTACGTTAATTTTAACCGATAAGCGCGGCAGGGTTGGTACTCCGCCGTCTGAGCAGCTGTGCCTCGCGGGCCGCGGCAATGTCAACTTAGCACAAGGCATTCCCTTTCTTTTTATATCAAAAGTTTAACTGATTTTAAATTAAATTTTGAGTGTTCAAGAACTATTACTATTTAACTATTCATCATTAAATATAAAGAAATACATTTGAGTATTTTAGAACAAGAATAACCTTGAAATACCCAGAAAAAGTAGCACTGGGTAAAAGTACGTCATTCCTACATGCCTGTCCATTAGACACTGAGGGGTCCGGGAGGGTGACGGAGGTATATATGACACTCGCGCCCATGGAGGTAGTATAGGTGGAGGCGCCAGTAGGACCTGATTTGTGAAGCCACCAATCTGTCATTTCCGGCGCCTTCAAGATGGCGCATACCTTTGTATGTCAGGTCAGAAGTCCACTTTTACTGAAACATATCTTGGTGTCCGCGGCTTCACTTAGTGAGCCATGGCGACTCCATCTATACTACCTCCATGCTCGTGCCACACCTGACTCACCAGTCAGTCCTACCAACATTACATCACACTGTTAAAAGGATGGTAACGAAACTTTTTTTGCCGACTGTACATACTTCAGTACATGTAAATATTGTTTTAATACAATTTATTGAATTAATCAGTACTATCAAGTATTCCTACCTCAGTGACGATAGTTTACTTCTCATAATCATTTGATGAATTTACATATCTACATGCAGGTGGTGGAAGAGCAAGTTAACTCTCATAAACTGCTCTAGTGGTATAAATTTACTGTAGAAGTTATTCTCAGTCATCAGCTCGCAATTCAAATCATACGCGTGGTAATAGTTTTTCACCACCCTGTTAACATTTTATCTAGCACTCACCACTGAAACGGTTCAGGCTAGCCAGGATGGGGCAGGAGAGCAGCAGAGATATTACTGACTTCACCAGCAACATTTTCTCATTACCGTATCTGAAGTGGAAGTGCATTATTAATAGAACATGCAAAAGGAACCTTATCCTTATCTAAATTTTATAACCATTCATTGATGCAAAACTTACAGCAGATAATAGCATCATCATAGATTCAAGTTCTGCTGTAGACCTCTTTCTGTTGCTTGGAATAGCATATAATTATTTTGTTATAAATTACTCAGCACCGTATTCTGTATATTTTTGCTAGTGTAGCGCACGTGGTATTAGATTTTCTCACTCCCACGGTCTGAAGCTAAACACTTCCCCCAGCTTGGCGCCTCTACCAGCCCTTATAAGATTGGGGCGAGCGTCCACCCAATTGAAGGCTAATTGTCTGTTGTGTTTTGTATGATATTTGACTTTGTTCCTAACCGGGGTGGGGTGGAGGGATCTATGGTAGTATTCCTTCTTGTTGGGTATATACCTGACAAAGGAAAGACTATGAGACTATTTGAAATAATGTCCTATGGTTAGTTTTATCACTACAACGCAAGAGTCATTTTATAACTTTGTTTTGCCTTTTGGCGCAAAACTTAAAAATGCGCCCCAGCCCTTCAGCCATAACGTACAGTCGCGGCAGATAGTCCTTGACCAGCCTATGATGGAAAGGTGCGGCCAGCTGTTTCGAACTGTGAACAACGTGCATTCGTTGCTTCAGTCAGCTGCCTGATGATAGTATGGGTATAAATTTTTTGAGTTTTCGGACGCTCCTATGTTGGTCACGGATATCCATCATTGACTGGTCAAGGACTATTTGCCGCGACTGTACAGTATGATTCAGCATCCTATTCAGGACAACTTGAGTAAGCTGCTAGCGGTGTTTAATGAGATTTGGAAGTCTCAAACGTTTCCAAAATCATAGCACTACGACGCGTGTCATACCGATACCTAAATGAGACGGTCGCCTTACGAATCGCAGTTAATTTCGTCCTATTACGCTTTTTTTTTTTTTTATTAATTGCGCCATAGCGTCAATCAACAGGCAGGCAACAATACATACGGGTAGGCGGGACCCATGAGAATCCAATGACTACAACCATACATACACACGCACACACACACACACACACACACACAGACACACATCAGGAAAACATAACAGAATGGAGCACAAGCATACAGACAAATATTTGCATTATGACCTACTTAAATCCACCAAAACGAGGGTGGCGTACCAGAAGTTCCTCCAGAACCTGGTGGTTCAGCAGGTGTCGACAAACCACATCAAGTGGCAGGCAACGGGGCAGCAAGTGTCGGACAGTGAGGCAGGCCAGGCAATAGTGCTCTACAGTGTTAGCACGAGGCGCTCGACACAAGCGACACTCAGTGAAGGGAGGCTCACCCTGCATCCCAGCAACCTGCCACGGTGTACGGTAGCCAAGCCTCAAACGAGAAGAGACTACATTGAGCCTCCGAACCATGAGGCCTCGACGACGGTAGGAATATTTGTGATGGCAGACAGACTCATAATGTGTGATGGAGATGCTGAAGGGCCTCTCTGCATCCCTGCGTCGCCGTACAGGGAGGAGAGCGGCGGAGCGGACTTTAGAGAGGTAACATGTCAGGGAGAGAGGACGTCCAACACCACGAGGAGGCAGATGGCAAGCTTCCTTTGCGAGTCTGTCAACTGTACCATTGTGACGTAAACCTACATGGGATGGCACCCATAAAAATTTGATAGTCAAGTTACGATGACGCAATAAGTCACGCTGCATGTTCACTATCCTGGTCGACATTGGACAACCGAGAATTATTCCCATTGCTCTATTCTAAAAAAAATTCTAAAGTTTCAAGAGTAGCCCTGGGAAGTTGAATCAGAGCAGGGGAGAGGTAATCAACAACTGAACGGATAAAAACAATATAGATAGTCCTGGCTACTGGGATGGAGATGCCCGAGGAGTTGTTAGTGAGCCATTGAAATGGCGTAAGTCGGCGCTGGAGACGACCCAATAAGTCCTGGACAATGGGATGGTCTTGAGGTCTGGCAGGGACAATTGGCCAAATATTGACTGGTGCGCCACGGTAGCGATACTGGGAACACATGGGAATGACAGTCCCTCCAATTGTGAACACTGGCCTAGCTTGAGGAAGGCGGTAGGTGAATATTCTGCTCTTATCTGGGGAGACAATAATGCCACAGTGAGAGGAGGACACAGAGAAGGAGTCAAGAAACCGCTGGAGATCCCTTGGTGAGGTAGAATGAACACAGATATCATCAGCATAGCACGTAATTGTAGTTCCAGGTATATCAGGGAGAGAAGTGAGCAGCCGATGCATCAGAATATTTAATAACAATGGGCTGAGAACACCCCCTTGAGGCGTACCAAGATGAAAACTGTGCAAAGGACTGAGTGCACCACTGAAAAACACACGGGAGGTCCTGTTACTCAGGTAGCCCCGAATCCACCGTAATAGATTACCCTTTATCCCAAAGTCAACCAGTTGATCCAAAATGACGTCTCTATTAGCAACAACGAAGGCACTTCGAAGGTCAATGAAGGCCACCACACTGTTCCTGTTAAGGCGAGTGTACAGGTCGACTAGGCAGTGGTGTGTGCTCTGCTGGGGAAGAAACCAAACAGCCATGGAGAAAGGCGATCCTGCAGTCTGTACATGAGACGATTGAGTAAGATTCTCTCCATAACTTTACAAAAACAGGAAGTCAGGGAAATAGGCCTGAACTTTGCAGTGCCGGGCTTAGGGATGGGTATTAATGTGCTGCTGGTCCAGGCTCTTGGTATACAACCATCACAAAGACAAAGATTGTACAGTAGAAGTAGAGGGTTCCCAGGAACTTGTTGAAGTAGGCGCAGCACAGCATAAGTAATACCATCATCACCAGGGGAAGAAGCTCTACCCTGAGAGAGAGCACATCGCAACTCCTCCTCAGTTATCTCCTCTGCATCATCGTCATCATCTTGCGACAGAGCAGACATTAGACGTAGCCGATGGACAGCAGCCGGGAAGTGAGTGCATCTTGTATGTGGATGGGTAGACTGGCTGAGGTAGATTGTTCTGACCAGGCATCGACAAGTTGTTGGGCATAGTCGGCGGGAGTGTGTTGACAAGCAGTGGTCGGTGTCTTTTTAACAACCCGACGGATGAGGTGCCACATAGAAGCCACACTTGTTTGCTGGTTGATGCTGTCCGTGAACCGCTGCCAAGACTCAGTGTGAGCACACTCCTGCAAGGTAACTAAAGCGTCCCTAAACATCTGGTAACGATGGAGCAAGTCAGGGGTTGGGTTGGCTTGAAACAATAGGCCATCATGTTCAGCCTCCTCCTTTGTCTCCTGTATACGTGCATCCAGCGTCCAGGAGTGGGCAGTATGGCGATGCTGGAGGTGTGGCCGGGAGACGTATAGCCTATAAAAGTCATGAGTAGCAGATACAAGATCAGAGTACAACTGTTCAGCTGATGATATGTCAAATGTAGGGAAAACATTGGCCATGAATAAGATGTAAGTCGGGCAATATTTAGGGGGCACAGCAATACGCAAACGAGTGGCTGAAGCACTTGACCCAGCAGTTAGAGAATAATGAAACCGAAGAGCGATGTGATCAGACAATAAGTCTGGCACGGAGGAGCACAGGACCCGAGATGCTATCAGGCCAGACGAGAGGATGTAATCCAGAGTACCTCCCCGGCAATGAGTGGTACCGCCAGTGTCCCAGTGTGTCAGATGATGCTTGCGGATGTATGAAAAGAGACGAACACCATTACGATTAATAGAGCCAGAACCATCACCCAAATCAGAATGCCCAGCATTAAAATCTCCCATATAAACCATACCACGCACTGTTGGAGAAGGAAGAGCCTCAAGAGTGAGTCTAGCTGGGGCAGAATAGATATTATATAGTTGAAGTACTCCATTCCCAGGTAGAACCTCAAATAGCTGAAAGGTCATGTCAGGATCAGTGGAGGTACGGAGAAGGCGATGTGGCATCACTGGGATGATGACGAAAGACATAGGCCTTGAGTTGAGTGAGCTTAGCATAACTGGTGATACCACATACATTCCAGGAGATGACATCCAGCCGGCAATCACTAGCGAACTCTGTATTTGAGGTAGAAGTCCGGTGAGTGGGGGCAGATGAGCGACCTGGAGAAGAAGATGGACCAGGAGAAGGGACTGACTCGAAAAGCTTTTCAAGGCGAGATGCAACAGTATCCATTTTTTCGGTAAGGTTAGTGACAGTTGAGATGCTGGCCTGCTGAGCCTCGACCAAGGTGGAGAGTTTGGAGTCATTGGCAGCCTGCGCGGCAACTAGCCCATCAATCCTGGCCTCAAGGGCAGAAAAGCGGTTCTCGAGAGCCGTACATCGTGCCATGAGGGTAGCAACAGACTTGCGGAGGGCCAGGTCTCGAGGTGAGGCAGGGCTGGTAGGAGGAGCAGACTGGGGAGGTGGTGGTGTTGGCAGAACAGTACCGGGAGATATGCCCAACACCCCAGCACCTGTAACACCAAGGCTGGTCATTATGAAGTTTCCTCACCTCACACGGTGGAAGACAAGGGAGGAAATCAAAGGAAATCTCATTTGGAGGTGGATCAGGTTGACTCCAGACAACAACAATACGGCTAATGGGGGAACCATCTTGGAAAAAACGACGGGCAAAGTACACACCAGGGTATCCCTTAGCAAGTTTCGGGTCAACATCAATAGGAAAACGGGTAAGGATGTAGCTGGGGAACTTACGAGGCCTCTCGGGTGAGTCTTCAAGAATGAGAGGCAGAGACAAAAATTCACCAGCCTTCACTCTATCAATGATATCCTGATGCTTCCTAGAGATGTAGACAAACCGGGAGGTGACAGCAGCCATCTTCACTTCAGCCAGTTCACGCTGCAGCTGGAAGGCCCTGTTGACATCAGACAACCAACGCAACTTTGTGTCCGTAGATGGGTTTCCAGAGAAGGAGAGCAGGACATAGGCATTTCTTGGGGCAAAAGCAGGAAGGTTGGACGAGGGCAAGGAGTTGGTATACAAGGAAGAAACACCACGTTGAGGCAGAGAAGGTACGTCATGCACAGCTGAATCACCCTTGGCAGTCTTGGCAGCCGGAGGCAAACATTCCATACCATCGGAATCCTGCAAGGAGTCGGACGAGGCATCAACGGGTCGCTTGGTAGAGGTTGAGGAGGTGGAAGGCTGCAACCTGAGCTGCTGAGTGACCGAGGAGAGGGGGGGAAGGTTGCGAGAAGGCAGCTCAGGCCAGTGATCCTCGATAGGAGACTCATCCTCCTCCGACATGGCCAAGTCGGCCTCCAGGTTGGAAGCCACATCCGAATCCGCGCTCTCCATCAGGCCAGGCAAGGCCTAGATGGGAAGCGAACAACTGAACACACACAAACATACACACACAGTACCACAATAAAACAAATAAACCACAAACAACAATACCACAAACAGCAAAACCACAAAAAAAAAACGAGATAGAAAATATAAACAACCCCTATAACACCACAGACACAACAACACACAAACAAGAACGTTGAAACAAGACAAACAACAATACAAACAACAACACAGGCAGATTTACTGATTTGAAGTGTAATATTTAGTTAGTGATTTTATGAATCCTCTGGCCATATTCTTTCGTGTGCTTGTTCAGTATAAAGAGAGAGAGAGAGAGAGAGAGAGAGAGAGAGAGAGAGAGAGAGAGAGAGAGAGAGAGAGAGAGAGAGAGAGAGTTACAAGGAGTTACAAGGAAAAGAAGTACCCTAGGGGACCTTACGATCCGTACAAAGAGGGTACCTGTGGGTTTAGTTGCGCAAGTAGGCGACCGTCCTCGAATGTGTCATGTGAAACCATAAGGAACACTCGCACAACGGCTTAAACACCTAGACGATGATTTAAGGCTTTGTCTAATCTGGACTTGAACTGCTCGGGGGTTTCTGTGGCCTATATGCATAACTTTGCATTTGTTCACGTTAAATGGCATTTGCCACGTGTCAGACCACTCCCCGATCTTCCTAAGATCTTCTTGTAAGCGGGTAGTATTTCCTTTCGCGACATTCATACCAAGCTTAGTATCATCGGCGAATTTGGAAATCTTGGCAACCATGTCACCATCCACGTCATTAACATAGATGATAAACAGTATTGGTCCCAGAACAGAACCTTGGGGAACACCGCTAGTAACGGGCACCCACTCTGAAGCCTGTCCATTCACTACCACCCGCTGCCGTCTGTCACTTAGCCAGTTCTCTATCCAATTTGCCACATTTCCGTCTATGCCCAGTGCAATCACTCTCCGAAGGAGGCGACGGTGGGGTACCTTATCAAAGGCTTTCTGAAAGTCTAAGTAGACAACATCGACCGCTTTATCCTGATCATGCTCACTGAAAACAAAATGGAAGAATTCCACCAGATTTGTGAGGCATGACCGGTGCTACCGGAACCCATGCTGGGAACCCCTCAGTAGCAAATTTGATTCTAAGTGTGCTGTTATTTTGTCCACCATGATGCTCTCCATGAGTTTATAGACTATCGAGGTTAAACTGATGGGTCTGTAGTTTGACGGTTGGCTAGCATCTCCCTTCTTGAAGAGAGAGAGAGAGAGAGAGAGAGAGAGAGAGAGAGTTACATAGAGTTACATAGAAACACAGACCACAACAGACCTTACGGTCCAAACGAGGTGACCTGATTAGAAGGTTACTGGTAGAGAATGAATTACTCCCCAGTGATAGTCGTAGGTAAGGATAGCAAAGTAGAAGGCTCTCTCCCCACCCTCCAATCCCTCCGGCCTGAGCCGTTCAGGAAATATAGTCAGGAATGGGAACCCTGTGGGGTTGGCAGAAATACTCCACAAGGAAATTTTATAGGAAAGATAGAAAGTAGGTGAAATTTGGCTAACTTGCCACCTGTAATGGGCAAAAATTATTCATTAGTAAACATTGTAAGTCAGGGATTAGACGCAAGGTGTTTATCTAATCGACGTTTGAAGCTGTCTACGGTGTTACAGTCTATTACGTTACGGGGAAGCCTATTCCATAAGTTGACGACTCGGTTAAAAAAGAAATTCTTGGATTCGTGCGAATTAAAAGATTTGCCTTTGATTTTGCAGCCATTTCCTCTCGTGTAGTTTGATTGATCAATAGTGAAATATTTGTTGCAGTCCATATTGTCTATGCCTTTGATTATTTTAAATACCTGGATTAAGTCACCTCTCAGTCTACGTTGTGTCAATGGGAATAGATTTAATTCGCTTAGCCGCTCATCGTACGTTTTATTTCTCAGACTTGGTATCATTTTAGTAACTCTACGTTGGACTTGTTCCAATTTTGCTATATCTTTCTGGTAGTACGGGCACCAGGCTTGAACACAATACTCCATAAGGGGACGGACCAAGGAATTATACAAAGTGAGGATTGTGTCTTTAGATTTATACTCGAATGCTCTGCCGATAAAGCCGATAGTTTTATTTGCTTTCTTAATTACTTCCGTACACTGCTGACTGGGATTTAGGTTACTTGATACTGTTACCCCTAAGTCTGTCTCTCGATCCACGCTTTTAAGTTGCTTACCATTTAACGAGTAGTTTGCTGCTACGTTATGATGTCCGATGTGGAGCACTTTACATTTATCTGAATTGAAGGATATTTGCCAAGTTTTCGCCCAATTTGACAATTTATCGAGATTATCTTGCATTTCTTTAGTCTGTGCATTAGTGAGTACTGTATTTGCAATTTTGGTGTCATCGGCAAACTTCAATATTATACATGAGAGGCCTTCGTCTATGTCGTTTATGTAAACTAGGAATAGGATTGGCCCTAAAACCGAACCCTGTGGCACCCCGCTTGTAACGCCTGTCCAACTAGAAGATTTTCCATTTATTACCACGCGTTGTTTTCGGTTGCTTAGCCAGTTCTCTATCCATCTTACGGTATCACCTTGGATTCTGTGTGATTTTAGTTTAGATATTAAGCGTTTATGGGGAACTTTGTCAAAGGCCTTTTGAAAATCTAGATAAATTATGTCTACTGCTTTACTCTTATCATATTCATTAAAAATTTCATTTAAAAAGTCTAATAGGTTCGTTAGGCAAGAGCGTTTATTATGAAAACCGTGTTGAGTGTCTCTAAGTAAGTTGTTTTCCTCTAAGTGATTTGTAAGTTTATCTCGTATGATTGTCTCTAGCATTTTGCATACGACTGGGGTTAGACTGATAGGGCGATAGTTGCTAGGTAGAGATTTCCTGCTTTTTTTAACCCCTTAGGACCGATTGACTGACATGTCGGTGATAAAAAAATTAATCGTTCCCTCCGAATAACCGACATGTCGACGTACCTACAAAAAACTGTAGCGAGTAGCTAGCGAGCTGGCGTTGGTAATGATGGAAAGCTAACGTCCTTGAGGAAAGGTTTGACTGTGGTAGTGGTGTCTGGCAGCTGCGTATGCCAACAAGGAAATATCTCACCACTACATGGTGTTTTCTTATGTTTCTCGTATCTCTCTGCTGTCTACTATACTCCAGGAGAGTCTAGACAGACAATATTACACTGAAATACGTTTAATATCATTGAAAACCACTTAGACGCATTATTTAGGTGTTTATATACATGTTTATAACGTACGCAGAGCGTATGAGGTTTTCTTTCATGCGTTTCAGGGGACACTATTTATTTATTTTCGGACTTTGACACTGTCATACGCAAACACGTACACTTAAGAGGCTCCCGTTTTCAATTCCTGGTGTGTAAATTCAAGCTCTTTCATTCTGTAAGAACAAAATTTGCCTACATGAAAGTTGAAAATTGACCCCCAGAATTTGACTGGGGATGAAAAAAAAAAAACAATAAGTCGGTCCTAAGGGGTTAAATATTGGTGTTACATTAGCGAGCTTCCATTCGTCAGGCATTGTTCCAGTGTGTAAAGAATAGTTAAAGAGCAAAGTCAGAGGTTTTACTATTTTGCTTTTTGCTTCCTTTAATACGCGAGGGGAGATCGTGTCTGGCCCAGGTGACTTATTTACATTTAATTTATCAATACATTTTATTACATCACTTTCTGTTATGCTGATATTACTTAATACCTCGGTATTTTCATTTTGGACTGTTTTTACTGCTGGTATAACGTTCGGGTTTTCTGTAGTAAAGACTGATGCAAAGAAAGTGATAAGGATACCACTCATTCGCTCTTCATCTGTAGTAAAATCCCCATTCTCATCAAGTAGTGGTCCGATAGTTGACGGGAGTACTTTCTTTTGCCGAATATAACTGTAGAACTCTTTCGGGTTTGTCTTACTTTGATTTGCAACGTGTTTTTCAAAGGCCTTTTTACTCTGTTTGATTAACTTTTTGGCTTTTCTTCGTAGGTCTGAAAACTTGGCACGCTCATTATTGTCGTCTGTGATTTTTACTCTATTATGGGCGTTCATTTTGGCGTGTAAACAGTCGGCTATCTCATTACTCCACCACTTGGGCTTTAAGTTTTGTGCTGAACGACGGTTTTTTAACGGTATGCTATCTTTGACCGCTTTTGCGTACGCATTAGGGAAAAAGTTCCATTGTGTATTAATGTTAATAGTGTCTCGCAGACATTTGCAATCCGTATCTTTTAGTATCGCTCTGAGTTGGTGAAACTTAGCTTTTCTAAAGTCGGGGATTTTTTCGTAGCTGTAATTTATTTCGCTTCTATTGAAATTTATACTGAATGTGATTGTGCGGTGATCGCTATTAGTAAACTCATCACCCACGTTAATATTCCCTATCAAATCTTCTTTTGTTGCAAATACTTGCCCAGTGCAAGCACTTTCCGAAGGAAGCGGCGGTGGGGTACCTTATCAAAGGCTTTCTGAAAGTCTAAGTAGACAACATCGACCACTTTATCCCGATCATGCTCACTGAAAACAAAATGGAAGAATTCCACCAGATTTGTGAGGCATAACCGGTGCTGCCGGAACCCATGCTGGGAACCCCTCAGTAGCAAATTTGATTCTAAGTGTGCTGTTATTTTGTCCACCATGTTGCTCTCCATGAGTTTACAGACTATCGAGGTTAAACTGATGGGTCTGTAGTTTGACGGTTGGCTAGCATCTCCCTTCTTGAAGATAGGAGTCACCTCTGCCTCACGCCAGTCTCTAGGAACGCATCCAGTCTGGATTACCCTGTTAAAGACCATGCACAGGTGACGTGATACTTCACCATGCACTTCTTTCAACACTCTAGGTAAGAACTCATCCGGACCTGGGAAATTGTTTGCTTTTAATTCGATTATTTTTCTCTCGATTTCTTCTTGGGTGAAGACCATTGACTCCAACTTCTCACTGAAAGAGTCCAAAGGTTCGGGAATGGGACCACTCTTCTCAGAGAACACTGAAGAGAAGTACTCATTTAAGAGGTTAGCATTTTCTGCATCACAGTGCATCAATGCTCAATCCTCATTCACCAAGGGACCGATCTTGCGTCTGATTGGTTTACGGCCATTCACATAACTGAAAAACTCCTTGGGGTTCTCTTTGCAGAGTCTAGCCACACGGACCTCCTCAGCACGCTTAGCAGCCCTTATGTTGGACTTCACGTTTCGATTCAGTCTTCTATGACCGTCAAAGTCCCCAGATGCCTTCCCTCAATGATACGCAGTTCTCCTCTCCCTTAGTAGGTTACGGATTTCCCGATTAAACCACTTCGGTTGAATGAACTTCTGACCTGTTCCCTTCAGAGGAATAAAGCGTGACTGAAGTTCCATGAAGGAAGACAAGAATGACCTCCACAGATCATCAGCACTCTCTCCCTCCTCTAGTTCCATTTCAGCAACGCCTTCACGAAGACCTGCAAAGTTCGCTCTCCCCATGTCTAATTTTATATGCACCGGGGTCACGGTCTTCATATTAGGGACCTTAACTGAAAATCTTATAAGCTTGTGGTCGCTTCCGCCTATTTCTTTGTTTACAGAGAGGTCTTGAATGATGTCATCCTCGGAGGTGAGGACCAAGTCGAGTATGTTAGCACCTCTTGTTGGCTCCCTTACCCATTGAGTGAGGAATTCATCATTTACAAACTCCAAGAGTGGTGTGTTCTCGCCAGAGGGCTTTCTGGTTTCCCAGTCAACATGTGTGTTGAAGTCCCCCTTAAGGATGCACACCCTGCCGTCCATTAGTTCACCCAGCAACTGGTATTGGTCCCTGTCCATCTCATTGAGTTGTCCAGGGGGTCTATAAAGCAGCAGGGTTCTGTATTTTGCAGTGCCTATTTCTAGGTCAACTCCAAGGAGCTCGTGGTTCGATGTGATGTTGCAGGTCATCGATTTGATAGAGTTCTTTACATACAACAGCACACCACCACCTCCTCTGTCCTCTCTATCTTTGTGGAAGAATTGGTAGCCTGGAATCACGAATTCCCCTTCAAGATCTCTGTCTGAGGTTCTCAACCATGACTCCGTTATGGCCACCAACTCGGGTTCCTCTGTCGCAACGAGGGCCCGCAGTTCCAAAAACTTGTTTCGGATGGACCTGGCGTTGAACAATAGAACCTTCAGGGAACCCCCAACTGCAGGGCTCCCTATACTCTTCCGTTTCCCGGTTTGGTCATTGTCTTGGTAGTGCTGGGGATATCCTTCTTCAGGATCTCAGCGAATGTCTTCTCTGGGGTCACTCTAGCATAGCGACGAGGGCTCTCCTCCACGCTCGGTCGAGTGCTCCTGAGACATCGTCGGATGGCGTCTTCCATTAATTTGGAAAGCACTTCTTTCCCCTTTGGTGAGAGATGTGTGCCATCCCTCTGGTAGAGGTCGTCTCTACCAAAGAGTGAGGTGTAGGGGTCCACAAAGAACACCCCCTCGGCAGTACACAAATCAGCCAGGCGCTGATTTACTGCAATGTTCTTTGACAAAGCAGTCCCTAAAGGGCCTCTCCTTGGGAGCATGCCAACAACTACCCTTCTGCGGGTTTTTAACCCACAGTCATCTACTGCACCGAGCACATCCGAGAGAACTCCTTCGGTCATGCCTACTCTACCATTTCTCAGGTAGATGTTATCACCACTCACCATGAGTGCAATGACAGCAGATCTGGACGTTTGGATCCTCTCAGCTTCCTTTCGAAGGTCAGCATTGCCACAACCTGGCAAACAATTCACCTTCACAGAAGTGTGAAGGCGATCTGTCATTAGGGGTTGCAGCCCTCGTGCCTGGGAATCACCTACAATGTGTATATCCACAGGCCTCTCCTTGGTAGGAGCACGAGATGCCTTGTGAGGAACCCGAGATTGTTTTTTATTCCTGCCGGGCTCGTCACTTCCTCCAGGTTGCTTCTTCTTCGTCTTCTTTTCCTTCTTCATTTTCTTTTCCTTCTTATTTGATTCCTCACTTTCCTCTAATCCCTCCTCAACTGTCTTCTTGTGTTTTTCTCCCTTCTCCATATTCCCCTCCTCTTTTCCATCACACTTTTCTGCAGTCTCTTTTCCCTCTTCATTGTTGTTGTTCTTCTTCTTGTTGTTCTTTTTCTTGTTCTTCTTCTTCTTGTTCTTTACCGCCATAGTGGAGCTCTCCGGTAAAGAAGCTCCTTGGACTGCCTTGTCTCTCACATGGCAGTCACACCTCTGTGAGACCATTCGGAGAACTTCCTCCTTTTGGGAGTTGTTCTCCTTCATGAGCAGTGAGATGTGCTTCATCAACCTCTCCTCGAGTTTGCAAAAGTCGCAGACACTCGAGGAGTCTAGGTCGCTCGCACTCCTCCCGCTGAAGTCCTCACACCAGCGGTACACCTTGCATGTAGTACATGTAAATTTTCTTGCTGATGGACCAGTCATCTCGCTCTAATTCAATTTAAGACCAATAATACAAAAGAAAAGGTAATGTGATTTGGTCTCGCATAAGTCTCATCCGCCTACTTCCAGAAGGTTTTCGGTCGTTCAGCCAACAGAAACCTTTATGAGCCAAGCACACCAACCCTAAGGTCTCCCCTGAGCCGGACGGCCCCAATCGTGCCGCAGCTCCCAACTGAGCAGCACAAGAGTCCTAAGTAAATGGGACTCTGATTTTTCGACAGGGGTGCTTGAAGTGTAACTGTCGTCCTACTAATCCCTACTAATCCTCCATCCGCGGCCAAACTTAAAGCAAATAGTAAAACTAAATGTCCACGACTTAATCCGAGATCTTTTACTGGCTTGGCAGCCAGCGAGGCACGAAAGCTCTCTCACCAAAGAGCAGTCGGGCCTTTAGGCACCTAAGAACGGTCACAGGGAGCTGGTCAGGCTTATTAATCTAAGAGAATACCTACGGGGGTCCTTAGGCATCTCCATTACTCATACCCCACACGCTTGAGATCCCTTCAATCTCAGCCCTTTCGAAACCTGTGAGCGTTAAAAGGCGTTGTTTTAGGAGGTTCGAAAGCCTCCCTTCTCACACGGCATAAGGTAGCTGGTGAGGTCCTTAACAATAAAAACTTATATCGAAAGTGATGAAGATTTTTTTTTTTTTTTTTTTTTTTTTTTTGTTAGGACAGTTGAAGAGCAGTTATGAAATTTAATATTAACATGAAGCTTTGACAACTCTTAGTCAGGATTCTAATAACGCTACCTTTCTGGCACGGGTAACCCAACTGGACTAAATGTCCCCCAGCATAGCTAGCAAAATTCAAACAGATCACACAAGCTCTCTCACCACGGCAAGGTGGTTGTCGAGAGAGAGAGAGAGAGAGAGAGAGAGAGAGAGAGTTACAAGGAGTTACAAGGAAAAGAAGTACCCTAGGGGACCTTACGATCCATACAAAGAGGGTACCTGTGGGTTTAGTTGCGCAAGTAGGCGACCGTCCTCGAATGTGTCATGTGAAACCATCAAGGAACACTCGCACAACGGCTTAAACACCTAGACGGTGATTTAAGGCTTTGTCTAATCTGGACTTGAACTGATCCACAGAGTTGCTGTTGACTACATCAGCAGGAAGCGCGTTCCAAGTACTGCAGATGCTGTATGTAAAGAATTTACCACACAGATCATGGTTGTATCGCTTCAGTTCAAGTTTGTAGCCATGATTCCTGGTTGTGCCCTCACTGAGTTGGAAAATGTCCCTGTAGTCTACATTGTCAAAGCCTCGTAGTATTTTAAACACTTCGATAAGCTGACCACGCAGTCTCCGGGTTTCCAAAGAGAACAGGTCGAGTTCTACCAACCGATCTTTATAGCTCTTGTGTCTAAGAGAGGGTATAAGTCTGGTTGCCCTGGCTTGCACTCGTTCCAATCTCGCGATATCCTTTCGGTAAGAAGGACTCCAAAACTGGACTGCATACTCCAGGTGCGGTCGGACAAGGGGATTGTACAGACAAAGTACTATCTCCTTGTTCCGGTATCCAAACTGTCGCTTTATGTACCCTAACATCCTTTGGGCTTTCTTCTCAGCCTCAATACACTGCTTTGAGAACTTGAGGTCGCTGGTGATAGTTACACCCAAGTCTTTCTCAGTATCAGTGCTTACGAGAGCATTGCCCTTAAGGTTATACTCTGTTCGGGGGTTTCTGTGGCCTATATGCATAACTTTGCATTTGTTCACGTTAAATGGTATTTGCCACGTGTCAGACCACTCCCCGATCTTCCTAAGATCTTCTTGTAAGCGGGTAGTATTTCCTTCTTTCGCGACATTCATACCAAGCTTAGTATCATCGGCGAATTTGAAAATCTTGGCAACCATATCACCATCCACATCATTAACATAGATGATAAACAGTAGTGGTCCCAGAACAGAACCTTGGGGAACACCGCTAGTAACGGGCACCCACTCTGAAGCCTGTCCATTCACTACAACCTGCTGCCGTCTGTCACTTAGCCAGTTCTCTATCCAATTTGCCACATTTCCGTCTATGCCCAGTGCACGCACTTTCCGAAGGAGGCGGCGGTGGGGTACCTTATCAAAGGCTTTCTGAAAGTCTAAGTAGACAACATCGATCGCTTTATCCCGATCATGCTCACTGAAAACAAAATGGAAGAATTCCACCAGATTTGTGAGGCATGACCGGTGCTGCCGGAAC
The DNA here is from genome assembly GCA_033782935.1 of Petrolisthes cinctipes. Taxonomy (NCBI): domain Eukaryota; kingdom Metazoa; phylum Arthropoda; class Malacostraca; order Decapoda; family Porcellanidae; genus Petrolisthes; species Petrolisthes cinctipes. The sequence continues at coordinate 3,166,291 of JAWQEG010001559.1, forward strand.
CCATGCTGGGAACCCCTCAGTAGCAAATTTGATTCTAAGTGTGCTGTTATTTTGTCCACCATGATGCTCTCCATGAGTTTACAGACTATCGAGGTTAAACTGATGGGTCTGTAGTTTGACGGTTGGCTAGCATCTCCCTTCTTGAAGATAGGAGTCACCTCTGCCTCACGCCAGTCTCTAGGAACACATCCAGTCTGGATTACCCTGTTGAAGACCATGCACAGGTGCCGTGATACTTCACCATGCACTTCTTTCAACACTCTAGGTAAGAACCCATCCGGACCGGGGGACTTGTTTGCTTTTAATTCGATTATTTTTCTCTCGATTTCTTCTTGGGTGAAGACCATTGACTCCAACTTCTCACTGAAGGAGTCCAAAGGTTCGGGAATGGGACCACTCTCCTCAGAGAACACTGAAGAGAAGTACTCATTTAAGAGGTTAGCATTTTCTGCATCACAGTGCATCAATGCTCCATCCTCATTCACCAAGGGACCGATCCTGCGTCGGATTGGTTTACGGCCATTCACATAACTGAAAAACTCCTTGGGGTTCTCTTTGCAGAGTCTAGCCACACGGACCTCCTCAGCACGCTTAGCAGCCCTTATTTTGGACTTCACGTTTCGATTCAGTCTTCTATGACCGTCAAAGTCCCTAGATGCCTTCGCTCGACGATACGCAGTTCTCCTCTCCCTTAGTAGGTTACGGATTTCCCGATTAAACCACTTCGGTTGAATGAACTTCTGACCTGTTCCCTTCAGAGGAATAAAGCGCGACTGAAGTTCCATGAAGGAAGACAAGAATGACCTCCACAGATCATCAGCACTCTCTCCCTCCTCTAGTTAAATTTCAGCAACGCCTTCACGAAGATCTGCAAAGTTCGCTCTTCCCATGTCTAATTTTCTATGCACCGGGGTCACGGTCTCCATATTAGGGACCTTAACTGAAAATCTTATAAGCTTGTGGTCGCTTCCGCCTATTTCTTCGTTTACAGAGAGGTCTTGAATGATGTCATCCTCGGAGGTGAGGACCAAGTCGAGTATGTTAGCACCTCTTGTTGGCTCCCTTACCCATTGAGTGAGGAATTCATCATTTACAAACTCCAAGAGTGGTGTGTTCTCGGCAGAGGGCTCTCTGGTTTCCCAGTCAACATGTGTGTTAAAGTCCCCCATAAGGATGCACACCCTGCCGTCCACTAGTTCACCCAGCAACTGGTATAGGTCCCTGTCCATCTCATTGAGTTGTCCAGGGGGTCAATAAAGCAGCAGGGTTCTGTATTTTGCAGTGCCTATTTCTAGGTCAACTCCAAGGAGCTCGTGGTTTGATGTGATGTTGCAGGTCATCGATTTGATAGAGTTCTTTACATACAACAGCACACCACCACCCCATCTGTCCTCTCTATCTTTGTGGAAGAGTTGGTAGCCTGGAATTACGAATTCCCCTTCAAGATCTCTGTCTGAGGTTCTCAACCATGACTCCGTTATGGCCACCATCTCGGGTTCCTCTGTCTCAACGAGGGCCCGCAGTTTCAAAAACTTGTTTCGGATGGACCTGGCGTTGAACAATTGAACCTTCAGGGAACCCCCAACTGCAGGGCTCCCTATACTCCTCCGTTTCCCGGTTTGGTCATTGTCTTGGTAGTGCTGGGGATATCCTTCTTCAGGATCTCAGCGAATGTCGTCTTTGGGGTCACTCTAGCATAGCGACGAGGGCTCTCCTCCACGCTCGGTCGAGTGCTCCTGAGACATCGTCGGACGGCGTCTTCCATTAATTTGGAAAGCACTTCTTTCCCCTTTGGTGAGAGATGTGTGCCATCCCTCTGGTAGAGGTCGTCTCTACCAAAGAGTGAGGTGTAGGGGTCCACAAAGAACACCCCCTCGGCAGTACACAAATCAGCCAGGTGCTGATTTACTGCAATGTTCTTTGACAGAGCAGTCCCTAAAGGGCCTCTCCTTGGAAGCATGCCAACAACTACCCTTCTGCGGGTTTTTAACCCACAGTCATCTACTGCACCGAGCACATCCGAGAGGACTCCTTCGGTCATGCCCACTCTACCATTTCTCAGGTAGATGTCATTACCACTCACCATGAGTGCAATGACAGCAGATCTGGACGTTTGGATCCTCTCAGCTTCCTTTCGGAGGTCAGCATTGCCACAACCTGGCAAACAATTCACCTTCACAGAAGTGTGAAGGCGATCTGCCATTAGGGGTTGCAGCCCTCGTGCCTGGGAATCACCTAGAATGTGTATATCCACAGGCCTCTCCTTGGTAGGAGCACGAGATGCCTTGTGAGGAACCCGAGAGTGTTTTAAATTCCTGCCGGGCTCGTCACTTCCTCCAGGTTGCTTCTTCTTCGTCTTCTTTTTCTTCTTCATTTTCTTTTCCTTTTTATTTGATTCCTCACTTTCTTCTAATGTCTCCTCAACTGTCTTCTTGGGTTTTTCTCCCTTCTCAATATTCCCCTTCTCTTTTCCATCACACTTTTCTGCAGTCTCTTTTCCTTCTGCAGTCTCTTTTCCCTCTTTATTGTTGTTCTTCTTCTTGTTGTTGTTCTTCTTCTTGTTCTTCTTCTTCTTGGTCTTTACCGCCGTGGTGGAGCTCTCCGGTGAAGAAGCTCCTTGGACTGCCTTGTCTCTCACATGGCAGTCACACCTCTGTGAGTCCATTCGGAGAACTTCCTCCTTTAGGGAGTTGTTCTCCTTCGTGAGCAGTGAGATGTTCTTCATCAACCTCTCCTCGAGTTTGCAAAAGTCGCAGACACTCGAGGAGTCTAGGTCGCTCGCACTCCTCACGCTGAAGTCCTCACACCAGCGGTACACCTTGCATGTAGTACATGTAAATTTTCTTGCTGATGGACCAATCATCTCGCTTTAATTCAATTTAAGAGAGAGAGAGAGAGAGAGAGAGAGAGAGAGAGAATAAAGGAATTAGAATAGGAAAGGAGACAGAGGGTCAAAACTTGACCATACTAAAAGTAACCGAACACTCGGATAGCAATACTGCATTCTAGACTTTCTGATAACTCAGAGGCAAGTTTTAAAACATATGAAGCAATGAAACCCTTATCGATCATGGGATTCAAACAGATCCGTTGGCTTTTAATCGATCCCAAGGCTTCGTGTTTCTTGTAATGTCAGATAAGTTAGTAGTACCGCCCTGGCATCTACACGTATTACTCGGTAAGTGTAATTCGACCACAAAACAATAACACGAATACTTGGGATCAATTCGAAGCCTAAGGATCTGTTTGAATCCCATGATCGATAAGGGTTTATTGCTTCATACGTTGTATTAAGTTCCCTCGTCTACCCGAGAGAGAACACGGGGTGCTGTGGGGGGGGGGGGGGAGTTAGTTTTAGAAGTGTTCGATCATTCGCCCACGGTAATGGATTTGGCTTTCATGTCTGTCATTAACATTTTAAATTTTTGAAAAATACATATGGAAATATATTTAACATCATGTCAGGACTTTACCCTGTCATTTTGTAAATGTAGTTTTGAATAACCCTGTATAGTGTTGAAAAGAGTGGCCCCCAGGACTTTTTCCGATATAGAATACAGTAGACGGGTTCTAACCCACATAACTCCCAGAAATGCAACGTATTTTTATCCCAATCTCAGCCAATATAGATTTTTTTCTTCAATCTAAGGTATTTTATACAAGATAGAAATATATTATGATTTGGTATGGGTATGTGCCATTGGTAATGTTATAGCGCATAATAGGGTGTTGTTGGTATGTGATTTGGTAAAATAATGTATAAACTTTACAACTTTACTCCGCCCAACAATGATAATATTTTTAATTCTAATTCACAGCTCTCCATTTCATTCTTTACAATTACATTCCAAATGTATAAAAAAAAAAAAAAAATGGTGGTCACAACTGGCCATATTGATATCACATTTGAAATTTTATACGAGACAAAATAGTCATCCATCAACGAAGAGTTAATAATAGTGCTCTTCAGTTCATCAAATTAACCATGGTTTCTTTTATTATTATTTTTACTTTCATCATATCAACAAAACACTGTTGTTCATAAAGTGTTACTTTTCCTCTGATTACCCAAAATATATTATAATCAAACTGTACATTTTCTATGAATTTAATCAAACTCACCGAGTCACTTCTTTGTCTCTTTCTGAGTCGCATTGAAATGTAAGTTATTTATTAATATGAATTACGATAAAAAAAATATGAAATTAAAATCTCATTAGAAATATATCGCGTAAAAAACATAAAATATTGCCTTAGGCGATTCTGATTAAATTTCTATACAAGTTTTAAATAAAATTTTATTTTTATTTTATATAACTCCTTACATTTATTACAAATATGTTTCATTGTATCATCTGCTATTTCATTACCAAATAATACTGTTGGCAAGATTCTTACATATTTCTATATATTTGTCGAATCAATTGCCATTATGATAGCAGTAAGTACTGCAGAAGACCTTAGCCAACTTGAACAAGAAAAAGACGGCAAGTAGCAACACTTACACACTCAAAGCAGAAGTCTCAATCTGAAGAAGATTTTTCAGTACCCACTAGACCCTTTTCCATAGTCCCAAGCAACAGCAGATGGTAGCCGCAAGAAGACAAATGAAGCTGCATTGGCCAAAAAGCAACAAAAGAAAATCTGTCTGGCAGAATCTGTGCCAGGGAAAGTTACATGTCTTATTGATGGTATGGCCCTGATCCAAAATATGAAAGGCACTCAATAAACGTTTGCTGAAGATTCTGATCATGCTCTTTCCATTGTGATGGCCGAAGCTGATGATTCTCCACACAATGACATTGTGTTCGATGTGTACCAACAGCACTCCATCAAATCTGCTGAGAGAGTTCAGCGAAGTATATCTGAAACTACCAATTTCAAGAGCATCTCGACAGGCCATAACATCAAACAATGGAGTAAGTTCCTTGCCAGTTCTAAAAACAATGAAAACTTAGTCAAGGTCAGCCTAGATGAGAGGACACTTCCAAAACACCAGAGACGGTTTGTTGGAAGAGTCATATAGGTCACTTGTGGGGAAATCTATTATCAGCTGACTGAGCATGGTTTCATGGTAGAGGATGGATTAAAGTCAGTTCTAGAAAAAGCACTCACACGACTTCTTCATGCTGCCCTTACAGCCTCACATGGCTATACAGCAATGAAGGTTGTATCAGATGACATAGACGTTTTAGCTCTGTATGTGTGGAATTCTCTTATGATATCCCAAGCAGCATCTATTTGAAAATTGGAACAAAAAACAGATTAAGTATGGTTGACTCCACTTCCACGTTTACCACTTAACGTCGCCAATGTTGAGCCACAAAGAAATTTGAATTCCGAACCCCTTGTGATCATGAGTTCGGGAGAGCGACTCTGATAAATTGTGGGTGCAGAAAATCATCTCTGTTTTTCGAACACTGCTCCCTCTGACACTGGTTATTGGTTCACTAACCCAGCTGGCATGGCATCCAAAAGTTTGGATAATCTCAGATGACTTTATCTGGGTCACACTGCATGGAATGAATTTGCATACAAAATACCACATCATGTCTTTTCAGGTAATGTGAAGGAGTGAGTGAGGACATCTTGGGGAAGAAGTGATTGGGTATTTAGGATCATCCACTAAAGTCGGGACAAAGTAACAATCTCAATAGGCCACACCCCCTTTCCCGTCAGTGCTGTTAATAACGGATATGTTCTCGTACCAGTCTCGTTGCCGCCATTTGACATCCCAAAACAGCACTGATAACATATATTATTTAATCCATTGAACAATAAAAGAATGTTTTAATACCTGTAGTTTTGCATTTATTTTGTACAATTTCTCTCTTATCGAAGTACTTGAACACGTTAAGGACAATATTTCTAGCTGGACTTGGGGTATAGCTTGGGTTGGGGTATAGCTGAAAGTGGAGTGACGGACGCCATGACCTTCCCTCCCGAGCAGCCAGTAAGGCACTTATTAGCTCATGTCCTTGACTCACCTTACATAGGCCTGGCAGAGCTCGCCGCCGTGAACCGTTAAAAATAATTTCAAACATAAGTACATATCTGACTAAAATGTAAATTGTTCTAAACAAACAGACGACATCTCAGCTCCATGCGGCGGGTGCAACAATATATACACCCAAGACCAGCAGCAGTACCCACACCCACATTTCAGCAGTTGCACCGAGTAGTTTACGAAAAATGAAATTTGGTATTAGCAATAGCCATAAGATATAATGTGGGATTATGTGAGGAGAGAAGTGGACTATACTAACCACATGTATAGTATGGAACATGCAATGGAAAAATAAAATCAGTTAAACCCAGCAAACAACAGCAAATTCTCATAGTCAAAATCCATCTTAAACTTCCACGCTTCCACAAGGACGACAACGGAAGAGATGAATCTCATCACTTCTTTTTTCCCCAGTCTCCCTACAGTGACGTCATTTTGACGTAGCTGTACGGCTACGGAATCCGTCAATAAGGACTAACACTGTGAACCAGGCATTACACGAGAAGGGCAGTAACGTCTAATTACTTTTAAATGGATATTGAATCGACGTAGCTAAGAAAACCAGTGTGTGTGTGGTTCAACTACCTCCTCCTTTGCTGTTTCCCCCTCCTCATCTCCTCCTGCGCATCCCCTTTTGATGGGCTTGACAAGAAACTTTTCTCAGCCAATCATACAGCCCTTGTTAGCATGGGCGACAGGTCTGCCATTCTGTGGCTGCAGCAAACGACACAATTTGAGGAGTTTTAAGCTTTACTAACTGTATAGCTTGCATCTGAAAAAACATTTGGAAATCCTCCAGTTGACCAGACTGTGGAGGAGACGGTTAACAGAGAGCTGGCGGTATGAAATGCTTCAGTCTGAAGCCAGCAGCAGTTTACAGTTACTACTTGACTGCAGACTGTCCTAGCTTATATCTTAGAATCCTAAAATATGTATTGGACATGGATCATTCAAATAGTATGCACAATGATCTTCAATAAACAAGAATCCTCAGAGATGAAGATGTCAAGAGATTGGTGGAGATCCTGGACAATAGTTAGATCAATCCTGAACAACGGGATCTTGTTTCCTTGTCAAGTGGATGTGGGGCAACAGACCTTCTCAAAGCAAGACAACTAGAACAAAGAGCATATAAAAATTTTAGAGAGGAAAGGTTACAAAACAGTCCACCAGTCAACGAATTCCACGTCTGTTTGTTTAGCCTCTAGCCAGCACAGTGATAAATTGCATGGCTGTAGTTTCTGTGGTCCAGCGGTCAGTCTTTGCAAGGGACACTATAAAACTCTTTCACTGATGCCAGAGGTTACCACTAGGGTTTTCCCCCCGGGATCCCCGCCCAAAATAGGTATTTTTTACTTTAAGGGAAATTTATGAAATCCCAAGATACCTATTTTTATATATTATATATATATATATATATATATATATATATATATATATATATATATATATATATATATATATATATATATATATATATATATATATATATATATATACAGGGTTATTCAAAACTACATTTACAAAATGACAGGGTAAAGTCCTGACATGATGTTAAACATATTTCCATTTGTAATTTTCAAAAATTTAAAAAGTTAATGACAGACATGAAAGCCAAATCCATTACCGTGGGCGAATGATCGAACACTTCTAAAATTAGCTCCTCCCCCCCCCCCCCCACAGCACCCCGTGTTCTCTCTCGGGTAGACGAGGGAACTTAATACAACGTATGAAGCAATAAACCCTTATCGATCACGGGTATTGTTTTGTGGTCGAGTTACACTTACCGAGTGATACGTGTAGATGCCAGGGCGGTACTACTAACTTATCTGACATTACAAGAAACACGAAGCCTTGGGATCGATTAAAAGCCAACGGATCTGTTTGAATCCCATGATCGATAAGGGTTTCATTGCTTCATACGTTTTAAAACTTGCCTCGTCCACTTAATTAAGAGAGAGCAGGGAATGAGGTGGGGGTAGGTGTTATTTTAAAGCGTTCGATCGTTCGCCCACGGCAATGGATTTGGCTTTCATGTGTGTAATTAACTTTTTAAAATTTTGAAAATTACATATGGAAATATGTTTAACATCATGTCAGGACTTTACCCTGTCATTTTGTTAATGTAGTTTTGAATAACCATGTATATATATATATATATATATATATATATATATATATATATATATATATATATATATATATATATATATAATATTAAATTGTATGTACAACAGAATAAATGAAAGGAGGAGTGCAGTTCTTGTAGGCCTGATGAAGTATTTGCATTGTGGGAAGGCTTATAACAACTGTGAAGAAGGATTACCAAGATTACCTCGTAAGTCTGCTATCGTGGAGTTAGCTAAAAAGTTGTTAGCAAGACTGTTTGAAGTAAATGATGAAGAAGAAGCTACAAATAGTGATAATGTGGAAATATCTGTAAATCAACAAAGTTCACTCACTGATAAACTCCTGGCAGAAATAGCACAGATTCAGACACAAAGTAAAAAAAAAAATGACTGTAGTAAATACATTGGGAAGGAATTCAGTGTATTTCAGGCAACTTGGGAAAGAATACAGAATTTAGAGATATTGTTCCAGGCTCTCAACTCTGTACCACCAACATCAGTTGAAGCTGAAAGAACTTTTTCAGCAGCTGGTTTATTCATTACCAAACTGATATAAAACCTCAGTGATCGTAGTTGTTGGTGTTGTTGTTGATGTTCGCCCGGGGCAGAATGGCTTCCTACCCTACAGACCCCCGGTACACGCAGTGAATAAACAAATTAAAATAAAGGAGGGGCTGGCCCTATATGCCTGGGCTACCAAAGCACATCCCAGGAAAATGGGACCAGAGTTTACTGGACCAGGGAGTCTGGGGGCCTCCGACCTCCAGGGAGATTGGCGGGAAGGACCTTTGATCCCACAGCCAGTATTGTGGGCCCAAGTCCTCGTTACCTCAAGAGCTACAAATGGGGCCGCACCTTCCATGAGACCAGCCCTGAAGGGACCATAAGGGGGAGGAAGTTTAGACTGCTGCATGCAAAGGAATAATGCACCCCAGTGTGCTGACAGTCCACACAGCAGTGAAACCAAAAAAAAAGACCCTCCGGTTGCAATACACCTCCATGTGGGCAGATCTCGTCAAATCCATTAGACAGTTACCATTATTCTAGCCCTGTGGGGGATGACAAATATTCACAGAGAATAAAGTCAGGCCCCCTCGGCAGAGTGATCGTTTTTTAAAAAGTTATTTCATGAATAACTCTTAAGAGTGTATGACTCTGTTTGCAACTGTTTGAGATTTTTTAAAGGTATTTATAGGCCATTCCAGAATCTAGTATTGAATGATTGAGTCCCTGTTCACATTTTATTTATTATGTCTGGAAAGTAGGGCCTAAATTCCAAATATTCTCTGCATATTTTTTGTATGTGGATTCCAGAATTTTCATTGTTTTCTTCAGCTTTATTTGAATACAATGGCAAAATACCAGATCATACTACTCTGTTTTATAATAGGCCATTTACGAATTTTCAGAGTTTTGATAGCTTTTGAGTATTATGTTGTCCAAATAATTTTTCATATTTTAATGAATAAAATTATATACACAATAATATTGCACAGGTTATTCCATAGTTTCTTTTCTGTGTAGTTTTATAGTATTGTGGAGTATCATGGCTGGGCGGGGAACACTGGGGGTGGCCAAGTTCCCATATGGATGTGGTACTGTATGCACTAATTCATGTTTTCTATACGTATAAAGAAACTAAGTATCATTTAAAAATAAAATACACTCACATGGTAAGTAATTAAGTATATTTAGTATATACTACTGAGGTACAGTTGCCATCAGATGACTCGAGGCCACCTCATCCACGAACATGCTGGTGTTGTATCTGGTATCAGTGAAATATATGAACTGGAGCGAAATTCAGTCTGCTCGGGTGAAACAAACCCAGTGATAAGTTGTCAATATGCAGATTTAACTTTTCTGCAATGAATATCATGCAAAACAAGCTTGTTGGTGTACGAAGTGGCCTCGAGTCATCTGATGGCAACTGTATAGTTACGATAGAGCAGGAGACAGTGTTAATCATGTAATACCTGTATTAGCAAATACTATCTGCTCCCGTGAAAATCCTTGTTTTTTTTCACGGAATCCCGGGATGCTATAAAATCCCCAAAACGGGAAACCCTAGTTACCACCTCTGTGAACAGGGGGTGGAGAGTTTGAATCGGCTTTCTGAGATCTTCCAGCTTACGTTGCCATGGCCGAAGCTGACTCGGGTCTCACGTGGGTGGAGAGGTCTCTGTGCCACTGATCATCTGTGATGTGGGCTATAGTTGTGTTTCATACAGTCTACTGTGTGCGTCACTCTGTCTCATTGACTGCCACTCATTGACTGCCTGTTAACCTTTAATAGTGTTTTGCTGCCATAATTCAGTTTCAATAACAGTAAACAGTCACAAACAGGCTTTAAGGGCGAGGATTGCAACCTTGTAAGCTGGGGGAAGTTGTGGTGATATAACAAGACTGACTACCTTTAATGACCAATACCATGAGTCGATTGGCATAACGCCCAAAATATTCTGAATAAAACTATTTGTTGAGTTACCATCACTTGGCCTCTCCATGGCATAAGAAATCTTAGTAGCAAGCCTGCTACAATACTCTATACTGAATTATATTTTTATTGACATCCATGAACCTCCCTTGCCAATCCGAGCTAATAGACTATTAGCATTAGCTAATATCAACATACAAATATCTCCACCTCCACTTGCGGCGCCTAATATCAATCAGCCTCTACCTCCACCATTCACCATGCAAGAGATTAAAGTATGCATTCACATTATATTCCTGTCAAAGAAGTATATCTACAAACCAAATCATCAAAAACAACGCAGATTGGAATACACTGAAAAAAAAGATCCTCACTATGCAATATACACCAATGATTCCAGATCTCCCACAGGAGTAGGTAGTGCTGCAGTATCATCAGGCATTTTAGAACAATTAGGCTTAACCCAAAAAGTCTCAGTTTTCACTGCAAAGTTTATTGCTATCATGATGGCAGTCGATATTATCAAGAAACAAGGAAACATGCCTTCAATTAAATATGTTATTTACTCTGACTCAAGAGTGCCAATGAAACCCTTAAATGCTACTATTCCAAAAAATACCTAATAAAACTTCTATTAAACAAACTTTATTCCTTGGAGATAAGGAAATATGTTGGATTTCCGCCCACATAGGTTTTTATGGTAATGAAAATTGCGGATAAAACTGCTAAATCAGCACTACTATTATCACAGATAAATTACATCTTCAAACTGGACACCATATACATAGCATCAAGCACTATATAAACAAAGAATGTCAGAACCAGTAGGAAAACGAACCAAACATTAACAAATTAAAACGAACTAAGCACAATGCTTCCATATTAGTTTAATCTCAACATTATAGTGACCCATCACTGGGCAATATACATTCACGTAAAATATAATAATATATATCAGTGTTAATGCTTAGGTTAACGGTAAGGTAGCCTTACTGCTAAATTGAACACTACTTTATGGGCAGCATAATCCAACATTCTGGACCATTCTGAGGCGACTTTTCCCCCCTTCCATACGGTGGGGAGCCTGAGAAAACGGGTGTTTTTGGGAGAAGGAAAAAACACACTCCGTTGATTACCTTGATCAGTGGAGGGTTAACATAGCCTAAATTTTTTTGACAAGTCACTATAACGTCTCTTCTTGGTCTAGGGAATCACACTGCTTTTCTTGCACCTCAAAATCTGATCGTTCTTATAGAATGATAGAATGACCACTTTGAGCACTTCTCTGCACTCAGAAGTACTCCGTGCTGGCATAAGAATTCATGTGTCCGTTTATTACCACTATGAAATATTACAATACACGAGAAGTAATAGAAAGAATAACCATCGCACACGGACACTTTTCTCAACCATCCCGCGAGGTGGGTGCAGGTGTATAATTATGTAAACCACAAAATTGTTAAATTCTTCCAGTGTGAATGGAGCGGTATAACTCGAGAACGCGACAGGGTAGAATATGATAAATGCAACACCTTTACGAGACATGGTATTAATTTTCTGTTATGCCTGTGGGCGGCGCGAATATCTCTCGGCATTTGCAACAAAAATGCCATAGACAAGACGTAATTTAGAAGGGTCAAAAATTGTAGTAGACTTACATGATGCTAAATAGCCTCAGCGTTAGTAGTAAGGCTGGAATAATGCCAGATATTATGCATATTTGAATTCTCCAACACATTCGTCATTTAACAGTTGTTAATTATAATACTCACATGATATCTCATGGATTTTATGTACCCCTAATAACAGCCAAGGTACCCTATCTTATATTATAATACAACGGCCAATGATGTCTTACAAGTGTGTGTGTTAAGTGACGAAGCAGGTGCGTTTGGACTGAGAGTCACCACATCAAGATACCAGCATCGTCTATCCCATAGCTTATAATATAAACTTGCCTCCTGGTGTAGCCCCGCCCTCATCCTCTCTCATTGGTTCCTAGGATGAACGCTGTATTCTTCTATTGGTAAAACTTTCCCTATGTCAAACAAAGACACTAGTTGATTAACATAAAAATTTATTCAACTTTAGTTAGTTCGGGAGAAGTTGACATGTACAGGGCTAAATGCTATAGTCAAGATACGGTTTGGGAAAGGTAAAGCGTGATTATTAACAGCTTACCTTAAGGAGGGGAGGTGGCCGAGTGGTTAGTATCCTGGACTCGTAACCTATAGGTCGGGAGATCGATTCCTCTCAGGTGAGAATACTTACTCTTCCGAAATGAGTTTCAGGCACTAACTGTAAGGCCACCGAACGTCGTAAAACACCCTCGCTGGTACAGTCTCCTCCACTCCTGCGTTCACCACATCAGCGTTGCCAATGTGTCTCCCCCTCCTCCCCATATCGTGTTAACCACCAGTTTCGAGACTCCGATCCGAAACATAGGCCAGGGTCTTGGCATATGCTTCGAATCTGAGTCTCAAAACTGGTGGTGGTTCACACAAGTTGGGGGACACACGATGGCAACGCTGATGTGGTGAAGGCAGAGTACAGGAGACTGTATACTCGCAATACAAAATTTGTATCCAGGTCTTGTTGAAGTTTCGAATCATTTGACATACTAGTGAACCAATTATAATGCTTATCCTGTTTCATATTTCCTTGAGCTCGCCTAATACTCGATCAGGCTATTCGAAGCAAGTTTGGATACAATATTTTGGATTGTGAGTGTACCATAACAGCTGCAGTATTTGGGAAGTACCCTTACTTCCCTCCCTCTGTGGCTGGGTACCAATTCGGAAGTCGTGACGTGTTTGTGAGTGTGTGTGAGTAGCAGTTGACCTGGGCCACGGTAACGGGCTTGATGAAGCCTATGTCCGGTGTCGGAACATAAAAAAAGGAAGGAATCCCTCTACCAGAAATATCTAATGTGATAAGCTGGACATGACCCATTACTGTGACAGCACATGAGCCCTTATCAGTAGGTTCCCGTGATATGCACAGCCTAAATCCTCCCCAAGGAAAAAGTAAGTACAGTCGTACATGCTATTCTAGATTTTGGAAAAGATTGTCTCTTTTCATCACTTATTTTTATACGTGGTTCGGAATTAAATTACTACTTTTCTTCCCTTTAATAAAATTTTATACATATCGTTGTTCAATGATAGGCAATGGTCTCGCATACAAAGTGACGTGATGACTATGGTAAAGTATAATAAACTAATTTCACTTGATTTATATCTCCCTAATTTTATAATTATATCTCCCCAACCCACCATACTCTGGTCTGATAAAAAAAATATACTTCATATTCAAGACGAAACCACTTAGCATTTTAAGGGTAATTATACACTTTGACAGCAGCCGAACGTATATGACATACATGATATCCAAGAGGACTGTCTACAGTAGCTAAAATTATCATCTGATGTACTGAGTTCTACAAAAATAAGTACACAGCCTAGCATGCTACCTCGTTACATGTCGTCAAATGGAGTATTGTTCAAAGTAATTTTCATCAATGAAAGACTTCTGTTGTCTATGAAGTGGAATCTGAGGATTTCTTTTAACAACGGTTCAATCACCGAATTTCAATTTTTTTTATTTTACAAATTTGTTGCAAGGTTTTTCACAATTTTCGCCCATTTAGGTGTAAAAATGGATGATTATATATATATATATATATATATATATATATATATATATATATATATATATATATATATATATATATATATATATATATATATATATATATATATATATATATATATATATATATATATATATATATATATATATATATATATATATATATACACAGTAAATATATATATATATTTTGCTTTACAGCGACAGAAAATTATTGTAGTACATATGGACTACATGTGTGTGTGTGTGTTTGGTCATCACTGTTGCTGCTGGATCCCATCAATGGGGTGGACAAAGTAGGGTCTAGACCAAGAGCGGGGCTGGAACATTTCCAGACCAAAGACCAAGAGGGCGATCACGTTCCCGGCTGCCAGAACCGCAAACATACCCTGTAACAACAACAGATCATTATTCCTATCTTCTTTTTGTCATGTGTTACACTATAACCACCACTTACATTTACATACATGCCATTGTCACCACTACTCTCATTTTTATAGTTGTCAATGTTACCACCACTATCAGCAGCATATTTAGTATTGTCAGTGCGATTGTTAATTCACATCATTCTTTTTTTCTTTTTTTTCTTTTTTTAATTCATTGCACCATAGCGTCAGTCAACAGGCAGACAACAATACACAAGGGTAAGCGGGACTCATGAGAATCCAATGATTACACACACACACACACACACACATCACGAGAGCATATCAGAATGAAGCACAGGCATACAGACAAATATTTACATCATGACCTACTTAAATCCACCAAAACGAGGGTGGCGTACCAGAAGTTCCTCCAGAACCTGATGGTTCAGCAGGTGTCGACAAACCACATCAAGTGGCAGGCCCCGGGGCAGCAAGTGTCGGACAGTGGGGCAGGCCAGGCAATAGTGCTCTATAGTGTTAGCACGAGGCGCTCGATACAAGCGACACTCGGTGAAGGGAGGCTCACCCTGCATCCCAGCAACCTGCCACCGTGGCCGGTAGCCAAGCCTCAAACGAGAAGAGACTACATTGTGCCTCCGAACCATGAGGCCTTGACGACGGTAGGAATATTTGTGATGGCAGACAGTCTCGTAATGGGTGATGGAGATGCTGAAGGGCCTCTCTGCATCCCTGCGTCGCCGTACAGGGAGGAGAGCGGCGGAGCGAACTCTAGAAAGGTAACATGTCAGGGAGAGAGGACGTCCAACACCACGATGAGGCAGATGACAGGCTTCCTTTGCGAGTCTGTCAACTGTACCATTGTGACGTAAACCTACATGGGATGGCACCCATAACAATTTGACAGTCAAGTTATGATGACGCAATACGGCCAAAAACGATAAAATCTGCAGAATAACACTACAGTGTGTGGGCTGAATACTAGAGAAGGAATGAAGGGCAGGTTTGGAGTCACAAAAAATGGCAGCATTCACTCCACGTTGACAAACAACACTAACAGCATCCAGAATGGCATACAGTTCACACAATGTTGAGCTAGAGTTGTTACAGAGATGACGGCCAACCCAGTCCCCTGGAGGTGACTCCAGGTCAGGTGAGAAAACGGCACAACCTTCTGTACCATCCACCTGCAATGAGCCATCAGTGTAGAGGCAGTATGGATCTGTGATGGAGGACGTCACTGTTTCTATGTGTTCCAGAGCCAACTGCCGTTGTAGAGAAGGCAGTTCCGACTTGGAAGTAGGTGTGAAGCTCACATCAGGTGTTGGTAGCATCCACGGAGGGGGCCCTGGGGGGGATGTCTGCAACCATTATATCTATATTAAGACTATGGAGCATAGAGGGAACAGACCTTATAAGAGTACGTCCAGCAGGCAGTATGGGAGGGACAGGGTAGTTTGGTCTAAGATAAGTCTTGACTAACTGAGAGTAATGGGGTGAAAGATGTGGGAAATGGAGGCACCTGACAGTGAAGCAAGTAACATTACAATAAATTCTCTCGATTAACGGGGGAAGACGCAACTCACGCTGCATGTTCAATATCCTGGTCGACACTGGATAGCTGAGAATTATTCTCATTGCTCTATTCTGAAATGTTTCCAAAGTTTCCAGAGTAGCCCTAGGAAGTTGAATGAAAGCAGGGGAGAGGTAATCAACAACTGAACGGATAAAAACAATATAGATTGTCGTGACTACTGGGATGGAGATGCCCGAGGAGTTGTTAGACAGTTATTGAAGTGGTGTAAGTCGGCGCTGGAGACGACCCAATAAGTCTTGGACAATGGGATGGTCTTGAGGTCTGGCAGGGACAATCGGCCAAATATTGACTGGCGCGCTCAGGTAGTGGTACTGGGAACCCATGGGAATGACAGTCCCTGCAATGGTGAACACTGGCCGAGCTTGAGGAAGGCGGCAGGTGAATATTCTGCTCTTATCTGGGGAGACAATAATGCCACAGTAAGAGGAGGCCACAGAGAAGGAGTCAAGAAACCGCTGGAGATCCCTTGGTGAGGTAGAATGAACACAGATATCATCAGCATAACATGTACTTGTAGTTCCAGAAATATCAGGAAGAGAAGTGATCAACCGATGCATCAGAATATTAAATAACACTGGGCTGAGAACACCTCCTTGAGGTGTACCAAGATGAAAACTGTGCATAGAACTGAGTGCACCACTGAAAACACACGGGAGGTCCTGTTACTCAGGTAGCACAGAATCCACTGTAGTAGATTACCCTTTATCCCAAAGTCAACCAGTTGATCCAAAATGACGTCTCTATTAGCAACGTCGAAGGCACTTCGAAGGTCAATGAAGGCCACCACACTGTCCCTGGAAAGGCGAGAGTACAGGTCGACTAGGCAGTGGTGTGTGCTCCGCTGGGGAAGGAACCAAACAGCTATGGAGAAAGGCGATCCTGCTGTCTGTACATGAGACGATTGAGTAAGATTCTCTCCATAACCTTACAAAAACAGGAAGTAAGGGAAATAGGCCTGGACTTCGCAGTGCCAGGCTAAGGGATGGGTATTATTGTGCTGCTGGTCCAGGTTCGTGGACACAACCGTCACGAAGACAAAGATTGTAGAGTCGAAGTAGAGGGTTCCCAGGAATTTGTTGAAGTAGGCGCAGCACAGCATAAGTAATACCATCATCACTAGGGGAAGAAGCTCTACCCCGAGAGAGAGCACGGCGCAACTCCTCCTCAGTTATCTCCTCTGCATTATCGTCATCATCTTGTAACAGAGCAGACATTAGACGTAGTCGATGGACAGCAGCATGGGACGCGAGTGCATCTTGTATGTGGATGGGACTGGCTGGGGTAGATTGTTCTGACCAGGCATCGACAAGTTGTTGGGCATAGTTGGCGGGAGTGTGATGATGAGCAGTGGTCGGTGTCTTTTTAACAACCCGATGGATGAGGTGCCACATAGAAGCCACACTTGTTTGCTGGATGATGCTATCCATGAACCGTTTCCAAGACTCAGTGTGAGCACACTCCTGCAGGGCAACTAAAGTGTTCCCAGACATCTGGTAACGATGGAGCAGGTCAGGGGTTGGGTTGGCTTAAAACAATAGGCTATCAGGTTCAGCCTCCTCCTTTGCCTCCTGTTTACGTGCATTCAGCGTCCAGGAGTGGGCAATATGGCAATGTTGGAGTTGTGGCCGGGAGACGTATAGCCTATAAAAGTCATGAGTAGCAGATACAAGATCAGAGTACAATTGTTCAGTTGATGATATGTCAAATGTAGGGAATACATGGGCCATAAATAAGATGTAAGTCGGGAAATATTTAGGGGGCACAGCAATACGCAAACGAGTAGCTGAAGCACTTGACCCATCAGTTAGATAATAATGAAACCGAAGAGCGATGTGATCAGAGAATAAGTCTGGCACGGAGGAGCACTGGACCTGAGATGCTATCAGGCCAGACGAGAGGATGTAATCCAGAGTACCTCCCCGACAATGAGTGGCACCGCCAGTGTCCCAGCGTGTCAGATGATGCTTGCAGATTATGAAAGGAGATGAACACCATTACGATTAATAGAGCCAGATCCGTCACCCAAATCAGAATGCCGAGCATTAAAATCTCCCATATACACCATACCACACATTGTTGGAGAAGGAAGTGCCTCAAGAGTGAGTCTAGCTGGGGCAGAATAGACATTACATAATTGGAGATCTCCATCCCCAGGTAGAACCTCAAATAGCTGAAAGGTCATGTCAGGATCAGAGGATGTATGGAGAAGGCGATGTGACAAGGAGCTATGTATGTAAGTCCGGAGACCATTCCTTACCAGATGAACATATGGCACACAACTAGAGAGGGGAGGAGTTTGCTCAGCAGCGAGCGGCCATCCTGGAAATGCTTCCTGGAGAAAAAAAACACAGGGATAATGATGAAAAACATAGGCCTTGATTTGAGTGAGCTTAGCATAACTGGTGATACCATATACATCCCAGGAGATGATATCCAGCCGGCAATCACTAGCGAACTCTGTATTTGGAGGTAGAAGGCCGGTGAGTGGTGGCAGATGAGAGACCTGGAGAAGAAAATGGACCAGCAGAAGGGACTGACTCGAAAAGCTTTTCAAGGTGAGATGCAACAGTATCCATCTTTTTGATAGATGATGGCCTGCTGAGCCACGACCTGGGTCGTTTGGACTCATTAGCAGCCTAAGCGGCAACCAGCCATCAATCCTGGCTTCAAGATCAGAAAAGCGGTTCTCGAGAGCTGTACAACGTGCTATGAGGGTAGCAACAGACTTGCGGAGGGCCAGGTCCGGAGGCGAGGCAGGGCTGGTAGGAGGAGCAGACTGGGGAGGCGGTGGTGGAGGCAGAGCAATAGTAGAGACACGAGCCTGGACCTGACATCGAGTACATCCATGCCACACGTTAACCCCTGGCTGAAGACATCGTGGTCACTTCCATCGAAACGTATCCTCAGGAGGTTTGAGGCAGCAGGACATGATGGTTCACCCTTGACAGGACACGTCTTGGAATCATGGTCGGCGGCATACTATGCACATTTCGGTCTGGCAGAACAGTACCTGGAGATATGCCCAACTCCCCAGCACCTGTAGCACCAAGGCTGGTCATTATGAAGTTTCCACACCTCACACGGTGGAAGTCAGGAGAGGAAATCAAAGGAAATCTCATTTGAAGGTGGATCGGATACACTTCAGACAACAACAATATGGCTAATGGCGGAACCATCTTGGAAAAAAAACGAAGGGCAGAGTACACACCAGGGTATCTCTTGGCAAGTTTCGGGTCAACATCAAAAGGAAAACGGGTGAGGATGTAGCTGGGGAACTTACGAGGCCTCTCGGGTGAGTCTTCAAGAATGAAAGGCAGAGACAAAAATTCACCAGCCTTCACTCTATCAATGATATCCTGACGCTTCCTACAGATGTAGACAAACCTGGAAGTGACAGCAGCCATCTTGACTTCAACCAGTTCACGCTGCAGCTGGAAAGCCCTGTTGACATCAGACAACCAACGCAGCTTTGTGTCCGTAGATGGGTTCCCAGGAAAGGAGAGCTTGACATAGGCATTTCTCGGGACAAAAGCAGGAAGGTTGGACGTGGGCAAGGAGTTGGTATACAAAGAAGAAACACCAGGGTGAGGTAGAGAAGGTACATCGTGCACAGCTGAAGCACCCTTGGCAGTCTTGTCAGCCGGAGGCAAACATTCCATACCATCGGAATCCTGCGAGGAGTCGGACGAGGCATCAACGGGTCGCTTGGTAAAGGTTGAGGTGGAAGGCTGCAACCTGAGCTGCGGAGTGACTGAGGAGAGGGGCAAAGGGTCGCGATTAGGCCAGTGATCCTAGATAGAAGACTCATCCTCCTCCAACATGACCAAGTCGGCCTCCAGTCGGCGAGACTGTTACTTATAAGTGAATTTAATTCCTTTAATAACCCTTATTTTGAGACGCCTATTACCTGACTATGCGAGGGAAGAATGCCGGATGAATGAATGTGTGCTCAGCTGGTATAGCTGTGTGTAAACGTTCACGATGCAATAATGACCAGATATATATTGCAATAAACCACTTAGGCAAGGGACTTGTACAGCGTGGCAGCTCGGGCATTTCTCCAGCACTCCCCCCCCCCCCCTCCTTGAATTTGTGTGGTGGCTTGCGTGTCTCTGAGACCTGGCGAGCTAATCTAGAGGGGGTTCCGGCCCCTGCTCTTCCCCGATTTTGGGGAGAGAGGGATTTCCATGCTAGAAAGGTCACTAGTGAGAGACCAGACTAAATGGTTCCCATGCAATAGGCTGCCAGTACGAGCCAACAGTGCTGCCCTCAAGAGGGACCGCCCTCTAGGGGCTGTCCTGTGTTGGATGGTTGGGCGTCTGGGCAGGGAGATATTGGGGAAGGTGATCTCAGCACCGTCGTGGGCAAACTTTCGAGCCATTGGTGCTGCTTTTTAAAACGATTAACTCCATGGTGGACGAGGTACCCCAGCCCCTGATCTGTCAGGTAGGTAGTAGCTCTTGGCTCCGGGGCCGATACACTTATAACAATGTCGTATGGATAACGAAAAAGATGTCACTCACTGGTTGTGGTGGCATGCAGAAGGCTGCAAATAAGAGAAGACCCAGCAGGTCGGGTGTTGTGTCGACGAACCCTGCTGGTTGTATGGATACGTTAATGTTGACTAACGTACTTGCATCCCTTTCCTATGGCGCTATCCACTCCATTTTTAAGTGTTTGGGAGTGGTTCTTCGATTCCGAAACACTTATGACAGTGACTGCAGATCTAATCGGTGCTATATTACTTTTAATACTAATGCTGCTGCCAAAGCAGCTTTTGAGGAAATAGATTCTCTGTATGTGGGAGATAATCACTGTAAGGTTCAGATGATGCGGTCCATAAATGTAGTTGAGTGACAATTACTACTGCCCCAACATCTTCGATGATTCTGTAGAGCATGTCCCTAAGGAGCTTCGCGTTCCTATATCGTTTTGGTTTGTGGCTTACTACAGGGAGGGGTGTGGTAATCCCATCAATGGTTCTAAGTATCTAGAAAAAGGAATGGGATTTATTACCGATGGGCCACTTAAAAAAGTATGGTAAGAGTGTTTAAATCAGAGCCAGAGGTCTTACACAGGTCATGATGTTCCTCAATCTCCCCTGTCCTTCTGATAGCATGTTTAAATTCATCAAACCACATCGAACATTTAATTATAGCAAGGGGCGTATATACAATGAGGTCCTGTATGAATTATCAGAAGAGGACATTCTTGCTATGTGCCCAGATAGTATCCAACGAGTAACAATGATGAAATGCAGTAAAAATATGATCATCTTAACATTTTATAGCTCGCATATCCCAGATCGCATTAACATCAACTCCACCTCATTTCAGGTGAAGCCTTTTGTTGACCGTCCTTAACAGTGTTTTTGCGGTTATGAGTTTGGACATGGGTGGAGGAACTGCGCAAACAGTTCCCGGTGTGGTAATAGATCTGCTCTTGACTCACATCTTACTTCTGAGTGTCAGTCAGAGTTACTGCTTTTTCTACAAGGATGGTCACCCCCTGCGTTCTCGCCAATGTAAGACGTACCTCCTCGAGCAGGATATCCTCTACCTGGCTAACTCTCAAGTCATCAGCATTGGTAGTGCCAGACGGCCACTCAACTTCAGGCGACAAAAGGATGGTTGTGTGAGGACATACGCCTCCTCCCTTCACCCTCATCTTTCCAAGTCGACAACATCTAATTGGGTTGCAGCACCCTCCCACCTCTCCCAAGAAACAGCTTCTTCTTACTCTGGTTATAACGTTTCTTTGGTCTCACTACATAATAGCTTCTCTGTCTTGAAAACTTTAATCAGATACTCATTCTAGTGAAACCTCCCCTGATTACAATTCTCAGGGTTTAATTAAAGGTGTTCATGTGGTAGGGGCTCACGCTGCCACACACTCTTCAAAAAGGAAACCCAAGTCATTATTATTATTTTTATTAAAATAGACCAGAGACACAAAGCTGGGAGAGAATGCAAACATTCTATCAATCCGAGGACCCCAGCCCCATGAATCCAACCTGAAGAATAGAAGACAGCTTTGAAAAAGAAAGCTGAGCACTTAACTCAATAAAAACATATTAGTCCTACTCTTGAAGCCAGCCAGTCCTACACCATCAAAGACAGATTCACCAAGGCCATTCCACAAAGACACAGACCTAGGGACAAACGATCGATCTACAGACAAGTTCTACAGCGCGGCAATACGTAAGCAATCCTATGGGAGGCCAATGCACCACGAGTGACACGAGCTGGAACATACAGAGGTGGTAGAGATGAGTTAAGAAAATGCAGCACATTACTTCTGATCTTGAAGAGCATGCACAAATCACAATTTGTGGAGGTGGTCAGCCTCCTCTACAAAGGAGAGGGTGCTCCCTTTCACACTACAAGCCTCCTCCAATTCCTTTGAAGGGCAGAATCACCATCGTGGCTCTGCCATCCTAATTCGACGCGATGTTCCATGCACGAGCCTGGAACTTGACACTCCGCTCCAAGCTGTTGCAGTTAAGGTTTTTATAAACCGCCCCTACACTGTGTAGAGACTATACCTTCCTCCCTGTATTATAGTTGAGAGGGGTGATCTCATCCATCTTGTACAAGACCTTCCCACTCCTTTAATTTTATTGGGTGATTTTCATGTTTGTCAACCTCTGTGAGATGATAGTACGATAAATCCCAGGGGTGTTTTATTGGTTTCTTTTATTGAGGATGAGGGGTTAGGGTCTTTAAATAGGCGTGAGACCATACCGAGCGGACGTGTCTATCTTAGCTCCCACATTTAGTCCTTATTACACCAACTCTAATTTGATCTACACTCACTACGTCTTTGACAGGCTTCTGCTAACCTTTCAGTAAGCAATAACAAGTATGCCTACAACAGAAGAAATCAAGTTGATGTTAGAAATACAGCAAAAAGCCTTCAGAGAAGGAGTGGAAGTGATATTTCAAGATGTAAACAACCGGCTGAGACAGGTGGAGTCACTGAATCTGGAACTCGAACTATCACTGGAATACACCCAGATGGAAGTCGAGGACACCAAGCGTCTGAATAAGGTTCTACAGAATGAAGTGAACAACCTTATCAAAGAAATATCCAAGATAAGTGAGGTGGAGGATAAATTGGAAGAATTAAAAAACCGAGAGGATTACAAAGAAGATTACTCTAGAGTCTAGACGGTACAACCAGCGTTTCGATGGTCTCCCAGAGAAAACAAATGAGACATGGGAAGAGATGCAAGAAACAGTTCAACAAATACTCCGGGGCAAGCTCAACATTGGAACGGTGAAACTGGAGAGGGCTCACCAGGTTGGGCCTCGGCCACCACCTGGTGACGCACGTCCCCGTACGGTTGTGGTTCGGTTTACGAATTCCAACCAACAACAGCAAGCACTGCGCAACTCAGCGAGACTGAAAAACACCAACATCTATATAAATGAAGACCTATGTGAGTCTTCGGTTCAAATACGGAAGGAACAGCTGCCTACCCTGAAGAGAACAAAGGCGGAGGGAAAAATTGCCTACTTTAACTACACTAAGCTTGTTGTACGAGAACGTGGAGCTGCGAGAGTCAGCTCAGTCGCTGGTGTACGAGACCGTGGAGAGGAGATAGTCGTCTCGGACGGTGGTGGTGCAGGGTCAGGTGCCGCCATTTCAGCTGACGCCACTGTTCCTGTCGCTGCTGCTCCTGCTGCCGGAGCTGCTGCTGTTGTTGTGGGAAAAGCTGCTGCTTCTGCAGAAAATTGTGCTGTTTCTGCTGCTGGCATTGCTGTTTCTACACGTTATAAAGATTCTCGTGACACCTCAAACCCAAGGAACACCAGACAGAGACAAGGCCGAGTGTATACGAAGTAAGGTAACCACTGTAAACAAAGATAGATGCATTTAGCTCAGTAATCCAATATGACTTTTTTTTTCCATCTGAATAACACCCAATTACTTGAATTACTCAATCCGATAAATGAGAGTGATGTACAATCACTAAGCTATGATGAATTTAGTCAACTCCAATTCCAATTTCTGTCGAGTAACTCTGACTCGCACAACTTGGAAAGTCTCGATCAAGAGGTCAATGTACAGTACTTAGTAATGTTACTATTCCAAACACAACATATTGTAGCCAAAGCAACTCTCGAGTACCTGACACAGAGTAACACCTGCCCCATGATCTTGATATACACTCTCTAAAAAAAGTATCGGCATTAAATCAAACGAAAGAGGACAGCAAGGAACGTAAAATTCTGACACATCTCGAGGAAACTTGGAATGTGTTGGTAAGCCTATAGATCAGGGTGCCAATTCAGTATTTATATATGTTAAACTTTTGTTTCTGTATTAGTCCTCGGTAAATGGGAAATGACTCAGTGAGAGAAATAATATAGCATACGTGACCTACTTCCATTCTATTATTTTTCATTGGTTATTGAATAAATATACAGTAAGCCTCAAGTTTATTATGCTTGACAATTCATTTTGGCAGTATTAAAGAAGCAGAAAATAATATATTTATACATATATAACGACATCGACTTTGATGAGTCTCGAACAAAATTCGAAATGTTTTAGTTCATTAGCCCACACACACAAAAAAAAAAAAAAGCACTGGAACAGCCTACAAGTTAGTGACCAGAGCGAACGCAAACCAGACGTAACAGAACAATCTTTTCATTCCGTAGGATCCCGCAGAGGGCCGCTCTCGGGCAGCATATTGTGCGGGAATCTAAGTTAGGGTCCAGGGGTTAATTGGGAATGTGGTTTGGACTAGGATAGGGGTTGAGCACAGAGTATGCAGACAACGAAGATTTCTGGTAAAATATCATATTCTGTGACGAGAATACCTTCTCAACAGACGACAACTGGGTTTCTCGGATGTGGAGCATATAGAACGCTAGATGAAACGAGATTTGTCTCCTATCGTATGATATAACATTCTCTAGAATTACATATTTAAGTAGATAAGTGAGCCATGATAATAATTTGAATTATTTAGATTTTGCAAGAAAAAAAATCTAAGTTTGTTTGCAAGCAATATGGGTTATATTGCGGCAACTGGCAATATATCCAGACTCATCACAATCAGCTGAGCTGCATAGGTTGCCACAAAGTTATATTTGTTGGACAGAAATGTCATGATACTGTCTAAATATGTTATTATTAGAAATCGCTTTGTAGATATAAGGACACAAATCGATTTGTAAATGATGCTAAAGAAGTAGCGTAGCAAATTATCTAATACTGCATTTAAACCTCATTCAATCCCAAAACAGAAAGTTATTAATTCTGGATTTAACAACCCATATCGTTGTGGTACAAGAGTCATTTTTAGGAATAATTACGTAGAACAAATACTTTTAATTGCTTAGGGTATGGCTATGCATACAGCATGTGGTCACATATCCTATTGCATGACTACCTTAATTCATAATGCAAAACAGTGTAGCCCACTGGAGCATGGAGATCCCATAGTAAAATAATAAAAAAAAATTCACTGCCACGAATGCCAACCCTACGGATGTATCGCACCTGTGGTTTGGGTTCGTTTTTCTATACCAGCTAGGCAATCATGCCGATACTTTTTTTGGAGTGTACCATATTAATTTTGTAGTATCCCTAACAATCTTGATATTTTTTTTTTTTTTTTTTTTTTTTTATACTCTGGTATAACACGAAATCACAGTGTACCGGTTAAAACTACATATATCTACATATAATACCAAGTAAGTTATACACCATGTACCTCACATGATCACTCAAACTAGCTGACCTAGACATAAACGAGTCCAAGACAGGACTAGAACTGATCATGAGAACCAAGCTTCATCAGCAATAAGTGACGTTACAAGTCACGAGGTACAACACAGAGAGCTCATAGTGCGCTCCTATACGGATAGTCTGCCCTGAGATACCTAAACCAACAGGTCTATCTCTCGCCTATCTCTCTCTCTTTAAAGTTAGCTCCTAAGTCTAACTTAACCCTTTTGTGAATCTGTACTACCACTTGGGTTATTAATAAAATCTTGTTAAACATAGAACAAGGCTTGCTAACTCTCCATACCATAATAATCATATTACCTATTCTAAAAATATACTCCGAAGAGACACAGCTAGCCACGACAATAACAGACTTTGTGTAAGTGACCCCGTTCGCACTTGCACATATTTGTTGATAGCGGTGGTGATACAAACATATATAGTGGAAAAGGGAGAGAAACAAAACAATCAATAGCAAGTGATGACCTAAGAAAAGACACAAAAGTAAAAAGAGAAGAAAGGAGGAGTGAAGTGAAGGAGTGATAGAAGCAAGTGGGGAAGAAGGAAGTAAAGGACAGCGGAGTCAGCTTAACAGGCCTGACTGACTACAGTCCCGCGCTCCTACCAATGGTTGCGTAACCAATCCCTACCACTCACCAT
Source organism: Petrolisthes cinctipes (assembly GCA_033782935.1). Taxonomy (NCBI): domain Eukaryota; kingdom Metazoa; phylum Arthropoda; class Malacostraca; order Decapoda; family Porcellanidae; genus Petrolisthes; species Petrolisthes cinctipes. Next base: position 3,192,902 of record JAWQEG010001559.1, read on the forward strand.
CATTACCACACTACCAGCACCTACTACTAGTACTACTACACTACCACACTACCACACTAGCAGTACTACCACTACTACTATATTTACACTACAGTATAGCCGAGTAAGGTGAATACTTCAACTTCAACTACAGTGAGAGACTATATAAGTAGCTCAAATATCTTCACAGCTACAGTGCTTCAATCAACATTCTTCAGTTGACAGTGCTAACATCCAGGAAAGGACATCACAAGACTACTGGAATACTATCCAACTAATTATCAAAGCCTACTCAACTATCCATGGTCAGTAGATTAGGTACATATATTTACAAATACATACACATCCTAACATCATCACATTAGGATATATAAATATATAAACGTATTACCAAATATCTCCTCATTACAAATTCTATGTATTCATAATATAGAGTACTAATATGCGTATGTCTTCACATATGTATACAGAAGGAATGTTCTTTGTGAATCTTCACGCAGAGTACAGGTAATGAATGAAAATATAATACGGTACCGCATTGTTTTCGCTTTGCAAGCTTAAACATAGTTTAGCAATATTTGAAAGTAATGAAAGCTTAGTTGATTCAGCAGAAATCACTAATTTAAGTGTAAGTACAATAGAAAGTGTAAGTTCTCCCTTGAGTAAAAATATTCTTTCACTAGATTTAGACATAAAAGAAGACAGAGTGACAACTAATACTCCTCCTCTTACTAGATCTACTTCATTAACTGACTTGTTTACTAGTTTTACCTCTAACATTTCACCGAGTAAAACCAGATCAGGACGAACTTACTTTACGGCTTTACATACTAACACATCATAACACACAATGGCAACTAACACTTCTGCTACTATTAATGTTCTTCCCCAAGCTCATACAGTGAAGGAATTCACTGGGGACAATGTTAACTATAATATCCATACTTTTCTAAGGGTTTGTGAAGATAATATGCTTCCTGCAGGGATTACAGATGACAAAGGCAAAATAAGGTTTGTACGTGGACATATTAAACCAGACTCCAATGCTAGTACATTACTGACTGCAACTGTATTCACGGATCCAGATAACTTAAATAAATTTAAACAGTTTTGTGAAGACTTCATAGATGTTTTCGGTGGGAGGCAGTTTGGCGGTCCACTAGCGTGGGTACACAAAATGGTTAGAAGGACAGTGAGTAATTGTGGAACAACTAATTCAAGTACAGCTCTAGCGTTAGCAGGTTCGACCATTAGCGATGCTAAACAACTCTTAATAGGGTCAGAGTGGTTGAACACACAAGGTAACATGAAAGCGGATAATGTATACCAGATCATTGAGTACATACAGTATGTGTTGTTTTTAACAGAGGAATCCAGGCTTGAAGCTGCTAAAATAGAATATAAACCAAGTGATAGATTGTTCAAATATGCAGCTAAGGTTAGTTAAAAATAACCTCTTAATGTACCTAGAGCCCTACCTGTAGCCGTGATCACTGACACAGACACTCACCACAGCACTTCACACACACCACACACTACAAACTTCACACCTCAGAGTTCGAAGAAGAAACCTTATTGTAAAATCTGCAGAAAATATGGACACAGCCCAGATAAGTGTTACTTTAATAAGAATAATCGCTCAAATGCCAAAAGTAAGGATAATAGCAATAAAGTAGCAAGTGAAAGTGACAACAAGCCCAGTAACAAGTATTGCATTATTCATAATAGTGTGACACATAACACAGATAAATGTAGAGTGACATTAAATGCAAGAGACCAAATAAATACAGGTGCAAATACAGGTGACGATTAAAAAAAAAAAAAAAACGCCAATTTAATCACGCCTAAACAAATAAATATACTTGTTGCTGCCTTGGGTAAAGTTGATGTACTATCACTTCCTTGTAACATTAGGATTACAAATGTCTCGTTAGCTGTTGATACAGGAGCTTGTGTATCATTACTATCTGAAGTAACACTTAAACAGCTGTTAAAGGAAAACCCACAGGAACGATGGTCTATTCAACCATCAGATTTAAGCTTAACTGCCTTATCTGGTAGTAAATTAATCATTAAAGGAATGGTCCAATTTCCTATTACATTTTCATTGAATAGTCAGAAACTAAAATGCACCTTCTACATTTGTGAAAACTTCACTTTGCCAGCTGATGGATTGTTAGGTTTAAAAGAACTGACAGATCATAACCTCGACATTGCAATATCCATCCGGTCAATAATATTTCAAGGTCAAGTGTACCCATGTCACCCGCTGAGTCAGCAGTGCACAGCTGTAATCTCGGGTACTAGAGAAAGTGACTCACAAACTCGACTGGCAGGCAGTGTCAAAAGTACGGTAAGTTTACCAAGTAAAGGGTTTGCTATCATATAGGTGAAAGTGAAATGTGACAATTATGTGGGAAGTCAAACCATATCCTTAAGTGAAACTTGTAAAATAAATAATGTCGGTATTTCCTCTGGTACAAAAAGACAACTTCATTGAAGCTCTAATTTTTAACAAGGTTGATCAGGCAGTGAAAATGAAACCAGGTACATACATAGGTGACTTTCTTGTGTTTCTTAACCAATACAGATGGAAAAAGAATCTCCTCCCTTAGCCAACATACACACTGTTGATGAATTGCAACTTAGGCAAACTATTAATGAATTATATGAGCATGTTCAGTCATGGTCAATAGTCCTGCAACACCTTCCAATGAGATCGCTTCGAAAAATGATCCGAAACTATAGCTGTTGGTCTCAGCTATATTGGTTCATAAGTTTCAATCAAATGGCTCGCTTTTATTCACCAGGTTGCAGGACTTTTGGCCATGACTGTACAAGTAAATGATTTTCCTTCACATCGCACACAGCTTTTACACATATTAGCAAATCACAGGTCGGCTGTTGCTTTACCTGGTGAGCAGTTGGGGAAAACAACACTAGTTAAACATCACATATCATTAACAGACACAGATCCAGTATATGTGAAAGCTTACAGATTACCTCATAGTCAAATACAAGTAATGAATAAAATGGTGGATGATATGTCTACAGAAGAAATTATTGAGTCTTGAAACAGTCCTTATAACAGCCCATTATTCTTAGTGACTAAGAAAACAGGTGATTTCCGCCCTGTTATTGATTTTAGGAAGATAAATGTGAACACTGTCAAGGATAGGTACCCATTACCTGTATGACTCAAGATGGGGTTGCTTACTTAGATGACTTAATTATTGTCAGCCCTGATGTAAATTCACACCTACAAAAACTAGACAGAGTCTTACAACGACTGCAGGATGTTGGATTAAAGGTTAAACTGTCAAATTGTACATTCCTTAAAGCTGAAATAGAATTTTTGAGTCATAAAGTAAAAAGTAAAGGAATTCACACTTTAGATTCCAAGATTAAAGCAGTAAAAGACTTCCCTCAACCTACTACAGTAAAGCAAATAAGGAGTTTCCTTGGATTATGTTCATACTATCGGTCATTCATAATGAATTTTGCTAAAATCGCCAGCCCACTAACAAGACTCCTCAAGAAAAATATCGAATTTAAGTGGTCACAGACAGAGCAAGATAGTTTTGATCAATTAAAACCTAAGCTCAAAACTGCTCCAATTTTAAGTTATCCAAACTATAACCTCCCATTTTCTCTCTGTACTGACGCATCACAGGATGGACTAGGCGCAGTGCTTATGCAACATTTCACTGAGGGTCGTTGCAAGGTTTGTGCATATGCTAGTCGTGTTGTGAATGATGCAGAGAAGAAATACAGTGTCACTAACTTGGAGGCTATGGCGGTTGTGTGGGCCTTAAAGACCTTCAGGGAAATAATTCTAGGGTATCCTATCACCATATATACAGATCATCAACCTGTTTGGGGTCTCTTTCATGGTAACAATTTGACAGGACAGTTAGCTAGATGGTATCTAACTATCTCAAAATTTCAGCCTACAATTAAATATCTTCCTGGACGTTTCAATAGAGTTGCAGATGCTTTATCTCGCAATGTATCAGCTGCTGCTGTTATTCCCAATAGTAGTGAAGTAGACTTCAATGTGGAACTTGTTAAAACTGAACAAAAGAAAGACAAATTTTGGTCACAGGTCATTTATGTTTTGGTTTCAGGTGACTAGAGTAACCTACCAGAATTACCAATCCCACTAACACAGTTTGAGGTGGTAGATGACATTTTGTTCAGGAAGCTTGATAAACAAACTAACATTTCTTCACAGGTGGTAGCCCATGATACACTCATTAACACTGTACTAACTCTAATGCATAACCATCCACAAGCCGGACATCCGGGAAGGGATCGCTGTATAGCAGAAACTAGACTTAAATATTATTGATTCACTCTCCGCGCAGACGTGAAGAAACATATCAAGAATTGTAAATCATGCCATGCTCATAAAGGTAATACCATGGGTCCAGCCCCTATTTTAAATTACCCAATACCTGAACAACCATAGGATGAAGTTGGTATAGATATACTAAGCTTACCAATGAGTCATCAAGGCTCCAAGTATTGTCTTGTATGTGTAGACCATTTCTCACGTTATGTGGTCATAACTCCTTTGCAGACCAAGACAGCAGAAGAGGTTGCACACAAGCTCGTAACAAACTTACTTTGCCAGTACACTACACCTAAGGTGATACTAACAGACAATGGTAATGAATTTTCTAATAGTTTGTTACGTAACATATGTGATCAATATCATATAAAACAGAATTTTATAACAGCATATCATCCAGCTAGCAATGGTCTTACAGAAAGAGCAAATCGTAAGATACTGGAAGTCTTGCGACATGTAGCTAATCCTATGCAAGGTTCATGGGAAGACTGGATATCATTTACAGCCGCCTCTATCAATGGTTCCATAAATTCATCCGTGAGTATATATATCATATATGGAACAGAAAAGCGACTTCCATGTGACATAATTACTGGTAATTCTTCTCCAGCATATAATATGGATGATTACTCAATTAGACAACTACAGGTGTTTAATAACATCCATAAGGAAGTCCGGAAACATTTACAGGGTAGTAGGCATGAGATGATGATTAAACAACATGCTCAAGCTGTAAAAATAGATGTTGCTGTTGGGGAAAATGTCATAGTAAAAGCCCCAGAGAGAGTGTCAAAACTAACTCCAAAGTTTGTAGGTCCATATGAAATAATAGATATAGCCCATGGAATTAAAATAAAGGTCAAAGATATAAATACAGGGAAGGTAGAAATAGTGCATGTCGATAGGTGTAAAAAGATTAAATTAAATGACACACCTAGCACACAAACAGACCAACCACAAGAAATAATACACTCCACTCCCACATCTAGTACCACAAATATATACAGACAAAAACTTAGGTCTGCAAACAAAACTAAATAATGACATTTATTTCAGATGGGGAACAAGACACTATTACTGTTTTTGCTGAGCTTAGCGCTTGTTACACTGGCTCAACAAAACACAGTTCCGGCCGAAGCACTAAAGCCAGGTGCCTTGGTCGAACATAGAGGAAAGGTCTTGATAGTGGAAGATTTGGTTACGGTACAACTGGAAATTCATGGATTACTAGATATGCCAGATATAATTGACAAACTTGGACAGCATGTAACAGAATTACTCCGACATATAGAAACTGTCACCACACAAGTAAATAATTTTTATAACAACAAGGAAATGAACACTAGATCTGGCGTTACTACTAACCCACTTCTAAAATACTTCTACAATAATAACTACTAACTACTAACCCACTTCTAAAATACTTCTACAATAATACTATACCTATCAAAATGACTCTAAAATTACAGACAAACAGAGTAAATAGGATAGTAAAAATAATTAACAATATGAAGCTTTCATTTCCAGAGGAATCACATGAAGTGCGGCAATCTGCCCATGCCCGTCGACAGAGTCGTGGTCTTTTGAACTTCATGGGACTTTTGAGTAAACAACTGTTTGGCACAGCCATGGCAGATGATGTAACTGCTTTAGGTAAAACACTAGGAGAAGTAACAATAGCCCTGGGGAAACAGAATAGGATAGTCATCCAAACCTATGAGGCACTTCAAAACCTAAAACAGAAAACCCATGAAATAAATGAAACAACTAACCAATTATCTTTGGTGGTAAACAAATTAGTTGGAATAATACCAGAAATTGATCAGGTCCAATTAATTAGTTAGTACATTGCAGCCATAGAGATAGCTGTATAGGAACTTACTGAGTTAAATGAAGTAATAATTAGTGACTTGGTAGATGCTGGATTGGGTAGAGTAAATTCTACGACAGTTGCAGTCAGAAGTGGAAATAGCCATAAATACCTATAAGCTAACTCCCATATTTACTATTTCAGACGTGGAATATTATTATCCAATCATTGGATCAATCCTTACTGAATCAAATATATTAATTAATATTCCTTTTAAATCCCAGACGTCATTTAATATTTGGGAATTACGTCCTTTCCCAATTAAAGTAAATAATACACTGTTGGTTGTTGATAAATCGCTTCAATACATTGTTGCATCAGAGGATTACACTGCAATTGACACCTTAGACAAAACTTCACTGGATGACTGTCTCACATCATACTTACATTTATATGTATGTCCTGCTTATATGTTTACCTTCAGCTTAGCAGAAAAAGCAAAATGTGAACTTTCATTCATTGTCCCTGAGTCCACTCTCTCAACTTCTTACTGTACTTTCACAACTGTCAGTAATGCTACTTTCTACCATGAACACTTCGGAACTAACCATTATTATTACTTTCAAAGGAGAACCAGTGTGACATTAATATGCAATGGTAAAGTCTAACATGTGTGGATGGATGGTAACTATATGGCCCCGGACCATTGTGAGATAAGGAATGAGGATTTCCTTAACTTACCAACACATCACCATAAAGCATTTGTGTCAACGCTTTCTACGGAGTTAGAGTCTATTAACCTTGTAGTAAATATCTCTTTAGATAAAATAACTGTTGTTTCAGACAAAGAAAAGTTTCTTAAGGATCATTTTTCCTGTAGTGTTGCACGACAAATGTTTGGCTAATGATAATATAGAATCGTTTTTTATAGAAATCACGTACTTAAACAAAAAATTGTATATAGGGATTATTTATCGCAGATCAAATGATAATTTTAATTCCTTTATCATGACACTAGAAAACCTCCTTGAAGGAATATCGACGGCGGGTGTGTCATGTGTGTTGCACGGAGATATTTATATAAATCTATTAAATAAGTCAGAGAGGCATACTAATAAACCAAAAAGAGTTTTCAAACAAGGTGCAACCCTCATTGATCACATTTGGTGTAACAACCCTGATATTGTTTCGGAGGGGGGTATATTGCTGAGTGATGTCAGTGACCATTTTACCCCTTATATATTGTGTAGGGGGCAAACCCCTGACAAAAAGGAGATCACCTTCACTTACCGTAATTATAATAATATAGATCAGGATATTTTATATCAAACCATGCAAAGCTTACTACATGGTATTGTTATTAACAATAATCCAAGCGACTCCTTACAAAGGGTCGCCAGTGCAATTACTAACGTGATAAATGTAATAATCCCATATAAGACAGTAAAAATTAGAAATAAAATTATTAACAAACCATGGATTAACTCTGCATTGCTAGACAATATAAAGGAGAGCCACAGGTTATACAAAAAATACCTTAAAAAACCCATATCTTTTGGTAAAAAATATAGAGAATTTAGGAACAAAGTAAATAACATGATAAATAAGGCAAAAAAAAAACTATTACAAATTCAAATTCCGAGACAACGCGGGTAATAGCAAAGGTACATGGAATATTATTACCGAAATAATGAATAGGAAGGGTAAAAACACAAGCAACACAGAATATCTAAACATTGATAATGTTAATGTAACTGATCCAGTTAGGATCTGTAATTATATGAATTCTTATTTCTCAACTATTGGAAGCAGTCTAGCAAATGCACTACCCACAACTAATCTGTCACCTATAATCTACTTAACTAATAGTTACCCTGAATTTCAGCTCTTAGACACGTCACCTGAAGAAATCCAAACCATTATAAAATCTTTAAAAGATTCTGCCCCAGGATAAGATGAAATAAATATAATGTTTCTTAAGCTCACAGCAACACAGGTATCACCTATTATATCAAAATTGATTAACTTATCATTTCATACAGGCATTTTTCCGAGCCAGTTAAGGTGGCAAAAGTCATCCCAATTTTTAAAGGGGGCAACCAAGGGGATGTGTCTAACTACCGACCAATATCTATACTTATGTCTATAAATAAAATATTTGAGTGTGCTATGTATAATAGGTTCGTTGAATTTCTAGAATATAATGATGTATTAGAGGGTTGTCAATTTGGATTTCGAAAGAACTTCTCCCCTAAATTAGCAGTAACACAATTAGTTAACCACATTCTGCAAGCCCAGAGTGCTGGCAAATTTAGTTTTAGTGTATTTCTCAATCTAAAAAAAACATTCGACACCCTAGACCACGACATTTTACTCAGCAAACTAAAACATTATGGAATAAGGAACGTATGTAATAACTGGTTCAGGAGCTACTTAAATGACAGGAGCCTGTATACTGTAAATAATGGGGAAACATCTAAACTAGCTAAAATAACCACAGGAGTCCCTCAAGGCTCAACATTGGGTCCACTCTTATTTTTAATATATATTAATGACATTACCGAATCGACAAGAACTTTAAAATTTACCCTATTTGCAGATGATACATGTATTACTCATTGAGATGCAGATATTATAACTCTATCTAGAATACTAAATTCGGAATTGGAATTGGTATCATCCTGGCTGCATGCAAACAAACTATCATTAAATCCTTAGAAAACACAATATATGGTATTTGCAGAAAATAAGCCATACAATGCAAACTTTAACATAGAAATATGCAACCAAATAATACAAAGAACCCATTGTACTAAGTATCTAGGAATATTCATTGACGATAAACTTACATGGAGAGAACATATTAATCACATTGAGAGTAAACTCTCCAAAAATCCCTTGGAATATTACATAAGTTACACATATGCTAACATAATATATACTAATAACTCTATATTACACACTGTTCTATCCTTATTTACACTATCGTATTGTTGCATGGGTAATGGCAAACAGAACAGCGCTCAACACACTAAGATTAGTCCAAAAAAGAATAATTAGATTATCAGCAAAGGTGAAGCATAGGGATCATACTGCTGTACTTTTTACAAGACTTAGAATTCTAAAAATAAGTGACGTTTATCTACTCGAATGTCTGAAATTTATCTACCAACAATCTCAGAAGAACTTGTTTTCTAGAGCCATAGATAATCATAATAGAAACACACGTAGTAGCCATCTTCTCAGACTCATACGGCCCAACACTGAGGCACAAAAGAGGTTTGTGATGTACTTCAGTTGTTGTAAGTGGAATGAACTCCCAGATCACATTAAAAACTCTAATAATAAAGATGTGTTCAAAGTTAAATGTAAACAATACATCCTGAATGGATATTAGGATACTCTCTAGGAATTTCCACTTTTATACATGTTACCCTTGATGGTGTTAAGGTCTACCATAAGAATATTATTGTAAGTGTTATTATTGACACGATATGTACTATTGTTAATCATTAGAATACGGCAATAAAAAGTCGCTAGACTCGAACTAAGCTCTAGTAATATTTAAGGTTTTGCTACTAGGGGCCTGTCAAAAATGTACACATTTAACGGGCCCAGCCATGTTAGTTTTATTCTTTGATATAACCAAATGTTATAATGTTTATGTGGCTAATAAACTGTTTGAATTTGGAATTTGGAGATGTGACACATTTTCATAGCCGTACTGGGTGTTTTACTGCCATTGATATTTCCCTCTACTCACCCAGCGCACTGTTGGATTTTAAATAACAGGTACAAACCACGGTCTCGTCTTCCTCTGTGGAGATTAGAGAAGCCTGACTGCCAGTCAGCAGATTTAGTAGCTATGACGAGGCTGTGACCTAATTCAGTGATATGCTCCAATCTGCTGCTCTCAACTCTGTCCCTAAAACTTCTGGCTACTTTTCCAAACGTCCTGTCCCTTGGTGGTCACCAGTCTGCATCACCGCTGTGCTGGAGAAGCACGTTGCTCTTTCTCGACTTTGTTGCAATCGTGGGGACCCTATTCTATTAAAGGACTTTTGACGAGCAAGGGTTCGGGGTAGACGAGTTTTAAAAAAGGCAGGAAGTGCATCTTAAAGGGCCTATGTGTGTTAATTAATACTAAATTAATACTAAAACCCCACTCACCCAGGTGTTCAAGAGAGTCCGTATTTTCTCCTTTCCTTACCTTGACCTTAAGGTCAATGGAGTTAAGATCATGGATGGTTTAACAGTGGCCAACACCATGGCAGAGGCTTTTTGCAAGAGTCTCCAGGTGTGACTCTTAAACTCTGGCTGTCAGTCATGAATTGAGAGGCCAGGAGTGTAGTGCCCTGGAGAGACCTCTGCTCTCTCTCTCTCTCTGTAGCGATATTCCTCTTGGGTCAGGCAACATCCAGTATGCAATGTTGCGACACTTGAGGGAGGAGGCGATTTCATATAACAGAATCTGGCTGGAGGGTATCTTCCCTTCTTGGTGGAGGGTTGCTACCATCCTTCCTTTTCCCAAGTCAAGCAAGGACTCTAGTGTTGCCCTCAATTACCGACCTATTGCCTTGACCTCCTGTCACTGCAAACTATTTGAGAAGATAGTGAATGTCAGACTAGTGTACTTTCTGGGCGGGATATCTCAGCAACCCCGGAAGACCAATGGTTCTTTTAGCAGATGAGTCTTCCTGGGTGGGTTTGGGAACCCTGGGTTGGAGGAAATGCCACTCAAAATCCTATTAGTACACCACCGGCCAATGCTCTTATTGGGCGTATGAGTGTTCTTCTTAGTAGGGTTCAGGGTAGCCCTTAAGGCGGAAGAGCAGCTTTATGCTGCCAACGGCATCTCTGAAATGGAGTCATGGGTTGATGCCATAGTCATGTGCCTGATTTTCCGCAACTCATCCATTTCCCTACTATTAGATGGCACAATCTAACTAATTTCACCTTTACTTTCCAATTTATTCTTTCTTATTCTTACTCTTATAAAGGTGAAGCTGCTCATCTTGGTGCAAACCGCAGTCACGCAGCTACTATCTTTGATCCGGTTATAAGATCAGATTATGGCACTTATTCTGGTCGCCATGCTCAGATAGTGAAGGTGGGAAGATCATTTTTGATCTATTGAGAAGTAACGCCCGCCTAAGCAAGGCAGTCCCTTGCCAGTAGGTTCTTCTCCTGCCCGTCACCCCTGGAGAGTTTGAGCTAGCTCTTCTAGGCCAATGTCTGAAAGGGATGACGTTAATTTTACTAGCTTGCTGACTCAGGTTTCCTTATACTTGGTTCTTCCGGTTATATGACCTTTGCTTGTACTTGGACTTGCTTCACGATTTCTCTACTTCTCATCTTCCCATTTTACTTCTCTCAGTTATTCAAGTTTTTACTTGTTATTTTGTCTGGTGATATTGAATTAAATCCCGGTCCACGTAGACCTACCCATCATGTGAGAAGCTGCCGTATTTTGTATTCTAACATCCGCGGACTTCATAAGAACATTAAAGATCTAACTTTGGCATCAGTAGATTATGACATTTTTTTTTGTTCAGAAACTCTTGTCTCTAACCATAGACACGTTTCAGAACTTCTTATGCCTGGCTTTAATAAACCACTTCTTATTCGTCGTGACTCTTTTCCTCGTGTTCGTGGAATGAGTTTGTACATCCGATCTGGCTTCAATGCCCAGCCTTTAACAAAATTTATTTGCGGTTGCCATGAGATCCAGTTAGTTAAAGTTTCCAGTAAATATCATAACCACTACATTTTTAGCCTATACAGAAATCCTGACGCCAATGACAACCTATATGACTGTCTCTTAAATACCATGGCATTAATTCAGTCTGTTGATGTCAAGTCCTCTTTCATCTTTGTTGGAGATGTAAATGCACATCATCAAGAGTGGCTGAACTCTGTTTCTCCAACAAATAGACACGGTCATGCTGCCCTGGATTTTACTAATTTATCTGGGTGTGAACAGTTGATTACTGGACCTACACATATTTCTGGAAACTGTCTGGATCTCGTTTTGACAGATGTTCCTGGTGTTGTGGAGACTATAGTTCTTGCACCTGTGGGTACTTCTGACCATAATTCCATATCCTGTAAAATCAATCTTGAATTTACTGTGCCTGATATCACTATCACTCGTAAAGTCTATCTTAAATCTCGGGTTAACTGGGATAATGTATGTGATGATGTTACTAATATCCAGTGGAACCCACATACTAAGATCTGATGACCCAGTTTCATCATTCAATAACTCTCTCTTGGAAATTCTTAACAGAAGAGTCCCATCAAAATTAATCAAATCCCGTATAAAAGATAAAGCTTGGTTTGATGATGACTGCAAACGTGCTTTTAATAACAAGCAGGCTGCATACCATCGCTGGAGACGTGGTCGAAACCAGTTGCTTTGGGATGACTATATACATCTTAGGTCAGTTGCGCAGAGAGTTTATAGTAATGCTGAGAGGGATTACAATTCCCATTTACAGGAGGTTCTTGCAGGTGCTACTCAGCCACATAAATGGTGGGCTTCACTTAAGGCCTCATTATTTGGTATTGATTCCTCCATGCCTCCACTTCGTGATTCTGATGGTTCTGTTTCTTTTGACCCATTGATTAAGGCTAATATGCTTTCAAATATATTCATTGGTAAGCAGAGTGATCAGGAGTTGCAATTACCTTCAACATGTTACCCTAGTCCTGGTCTAAAGTCAATGGCTTTTAAATCAGCTGAATTGAAACAATATCTATTGGATCTTGACACTTATGGTGGGACTGACCCTGATGGATTTTTCCCTCTCTTCCTTAAGAAGATTGCTGTTGTTTTAGCACCTAAATTGGCTGTGGTATTTAGGTTGCTCTTGAAATCTGGTAGTTTTCCTCTTTGCTGGCGTAAAGCCAGAATTACCCCAATTCCAAAGGGAGCCACTGCGTCATCAAATCCATCCGAGTATCGTCCCATTTCCATTACACCTATTCTTTCTAAGATCTTTGAGAGGCTTTTAGCGAGGCGTCTTAACTCTTATTGTAATAATAATGATTTAATACCCATTTCACAATTTGGTTTTCGCAAAGGTTTGGGTACCTGCGATGCACTTTTGACCTTGTCTCACGCACTTCAATCTTCGTTGGACAAGGGATATGAATCTCGTGTTGTGGCTATTGATTTTAGCTCTGCTTTTGATCGGGTTAATCATAAAGCACTTTTACATAAGCTGCAACTTATTGGTATTGGTGGTAGTCTCTTATCAATTTTTAAAGAATTTCTGATGAACAGGTCACAATGTGTTGTCATTGATGGGTGCACTTCTGTCCCTGTACCTGTTGTTTCGGGTGTTCCACAGGGCAGTGTACTTGGGCCTCTGTTTTTTATTCTTTTTACTGCTGACTTGGGCTTTGAGCTCGAAAATAAGCTTATTTCTTATGCTGATGACACAACTTTATATTCACCCATTCCATCACCAGGGAGTAGAATTGAAGTTGCAGCATCCCTAAGCAGGGACTTGGCTAAGATTACTTCTTGGTGTGAACTTTGGGGTATGAAGCTTAATGCCAAGAAAACTCACTCCATGATTATTAGTAGATCACGCACTTTGGTTCCTCCTCATCCTTGTTTGCATATTTCTGGTGAACAAATTGAGGATGTGACAGGTTTGCATTTGTTGGGAGTGACTCTTGATCCCAAGTTGACCTTTGAAAGGCATATTCGTTCCTTATCTTCTACTATTGCACAAAAGATTGGTTTACTCCGCAAGTGTTTTAAAAAATTTGCGTGTGAAACCATAGTCTTAAAATCTTTTTATGCTTTTATTTTGCCTCACTTTGAATATTGCTCTTCTGTTTGGAACTCTGCTGCTTGACAGAGCTCTTACTTCTATAAAATTTGTTCTACCTGCTGTATCTCTTGATCTCCATCATCGGCGTCAGGTTGGTGCCCTTAGTCTTGTATTCAAAATTTTTAACAATACTCGGCATCCCCTGCATAGTGTTTTACCTGAACGTTTTATTCCGACTCGCATAACAAGGTTTACAAGGAGTCTTAATGACTTTGCCATGACTCTAATTAATGCTTCTACATCTCAATTTTCTCGTTGTTTTATTCCTTCTATGATTACCTTATGGAATCATCTGCCTAACGAGGTTGTACAGTCAACTGATATTACTGGTTTTAAATCTAAAGTTAATGTCTTATTGCAACAGTAGTTTGTCTATTTTTTTAAAAATCATATCTTTTCTTTTGTATAAGCTTTCATTGACAACTAGTTTTCTCTTTTGGGCTCTCTATACTCAGTAGCCCCTTTCCTTTTTTCTTAGTTGTTGTAGTCTCTCTTCAGTACTCCCCAGGTATTTTGTGTGGATCCATCTATTGATGTGTCTGCACCCTGTTGGGAGGCTATGACAGCTTCTATAATAATAATAATAACGGGGTGGTTATCTGTCTCCCTCTCAGTCTGGCTCTCGTAATCACCGTTCCACTACAGACACTCTGGTCAGGTTGGAAGCTGCTGCATGTGAGGCTTTTGCACGACATCAACACGTGGTCTCTGTAATCTTCGATTTTGAGACAGCCTATGGCACTATATGGCAATATATCATCCTGAAGCAACTCCATGCATATGGCCTATGGGGTCACAGTTCACTCTTACTTGAGGAGTTTCTTAGTGGTCGCATTTTTGTTTGAGGGTTGGTACAGCTCTCTCTGCATCCGTAGCACAAGAGGAAGGTGTCCAGGTAAGCGTCCTCAGTGTCATGATTTTTGCAGTGGCAATTACTGCCATTGTCTCATCCCTTCTGGACGTGTACCAGGTTGGCGACCTGGAGGTCTGTATTGCTGCTTCCCATACGTCATTGGAGGATCGGCACATACAGCTTGCCCTTGACAGGGTGTCGCACTGCGCTTGTTATTTTCATGGGTTTCACTTCCCTCCTGCCAAGACAGTTGCTATGCACTTCCGCCTCTGGGGCGTCCACTCTGATCCAGACTTATTCATTCATGGTCATCAGATATGTTGTATTGAGGAGACTCACTTTCTGGATCTCTTCTTTGACAGACATCTGATGTGGATACTCCATCTTCTTTCCCTTAAGCTCTCTTGCCTCCAGGCTCTGAACCTGTTGAGGGTCCAGGGCCATTTGTCCTGAGGGGCTGATTGGGCCATCCTCCTCCACCTATATCGTGCTCTTATTAGGTCGAAACTCGACTATGGGTGTGAGGTGTACTCCTCTGCTACGGCTGCCTGTTTCAGAGTTTTAGACCTGTACATAATGCTAGGGTACGTCTGGCGACCGAAGCCTTCAGGTCGTCCCAAATCCCCAGTCTCCTGGTGGATGCTTATGGGCCACCTCTTGATCTCCGTCGCAATTCCTTGATGGTACGTTGTAGGCAACTCTTACATCGACTTCCTGACTCCTTTCCTTGTATGGCGGTGTTATCCAACATCAGGTCTCAATACTACCTCTCACAACTTCGCATGCCACTGCCCTTTTGCCTCCTGGACAGGAAAGCTATGGAGGAGTTAGGCATTGTTGACTTCCAAAATTGTCCAGTGCGGGTTCCAGGGTTGCTCCATGGTCTCTCCCAGAAGTTCATTCCTGCACTTGCTTTCCAAACAAGGAAGAATCTCTTCCTCCTCCAGTGTCTCACTCCCTCTTCTTATACCATGCGTCCTCTCACAGGGGCTCCCTCCCTGTGTACACTGATGTGTCAAAGTCTGATGGGGGAGTTGGTTTGGGGGTTTTCTCACGCTCAATTCTGTCGTGTCTATTTCTAATGCCGAGCTATCGGCTAATTTATATGCCCTCCTAGTAATTTATACTCTTTTGCAGCCTTCTTTGCCATTTTTAGCAATTTCCATGGTACCTTGCAGCCCTTGGGCTTTTTTAATTCTTACCATCTATGGTGTTGGCCATTCTTGAGTGGATTTTTATCCTGGGAAGTCGTGGCCGCAAAGTCACCTTTTTTTGGTTCCCGGCCCATATGGGTGTCGACGGGAATTTAGTGGATTGACACTCTAGCTAAGGTTGTGGCCTCCTGTGTTCAGCCTCCTGCCTGGCGTCATCCAGTACCTGCTGTGGATCGTCGACTGTACATTGACGCTGCCGTTCGTTCCTGCTGTCAGGACAAATGTGATGCAGTCAGGGCTGACACGCTCCATGGCATCCACCAGCGCCTGGGTTTGTGTAGCTACAGCAGCCCCTCATGTCTGTGAGAGACGGATCTTGCCCATCTCTGCATTGTCCACTTACTCTTGACTGACGAATTTTTAATGGAGAGGTCTCCCCCTCCCTACTCTGATGATTGTCTGGTCCCATTGACTGTGCGGCACCTTCTCCTGGAGTGCCCCAGCCTTGAGGACCTTCGCCATAGGTACCTCTCGGGTACTAGGTGGGGGTTTTCTTGGTCACAGTTGTGTACCATGAGCCTGGACCAGAAGCAAAATATTATCCATCCCTAAGCTCGGCACAGCCAAGTTCAGGCATATCTTCCTTACCTCTTATTTGTTTTTGTGGAGAGGATCTTAATCAACCATCTCATGTACCGACTGCAGGATTACCTTTCTCCTTGTCTGTTTGGTTTTCTTCTCCAGCGCAGCACACACCACTGCCTCGTTAGTTTGTACTCTCGTCTCTCCTGGGACAGTGTGGTGGCCATCATTGACTTTCAAAGTGTCTTCGATGCTGCAAATAGAAACATCAATATGGATAAACTAGTTGATATTGGGAGAAAGGGTAATCTCTTACGGTGGATTCGGGGCTACCTCAGTAGCAGGACCTCCCATGTGTTTTTAGTGGTGTGTTCAGTCCTCTATGCAGTTTTCAGCTTGGTATGCGTCAAAGGGGTGTTCTCAACCCATTATTGCGTTCTCGCCAGTGTAAGATGTACCTCCTTGAGCAGGATATCCTCCACTTGGCTAATACCCAATTCATTAGCATTGGTAGTGCCAGATGGCAACTCGACTTCAGGTGACAGAAGGATGGTGATGTGAAGACATACGCCTCCTCCCTTCGCCCTAAATCGGTTGCAGCACCCTCTCAACCCTCTCAAGAGGCAGCTGCTTTTTGCTCTAGTGAGAGCATGTCTAGGGTTACACTACATAATAGCTTCTCTGTCTTGGAAACTATATCAGACACTCATTCTGGTGACCCTTCAACTCTCAGACTTCAGCTAAAGGTGTCCATGTGGTAGAGGTTTACGCTGCCACACGCTCTCCACAAAGGAAACTTAAGTCACCTAAACTGCCACAGAGACGCCTTCGTGGTTCCTCTGAGGCACTTGACTCCTTAGATGTTCCTCCTTGTAAGGCAACCATCTCTGTGGACTCATCCATAGTTTCCTCTCAATTTCACCGGAAGCATTCTCGTGGCTCTGATGAATCTCTTGATTCAACAGAAGTTCTTCCTCGTAAGTTTCCTTCCGGATCATTAAAGGGGCATGAAGTTAATGTGGATGCCACGGATGTTGTGACATCAAAAGATTCAGTTTCTCCCGCTTGAGCAGCGGAGTTATTCTACCACTTGTATTATGGATGTTGATGTATCTGTCTGTGTCAGTGGTACCACTGCAGTACAGGACAATACCAATGTAATTGTTTCAAAGAATATCCCAGCTTGTATACCTTCACCTTCTTCTAACATATCAGAAGCTTCAAGGACTCGTCTACGTGTCCCAATTACTGCCCCAAGTACTACTCCTCGGGTTCGCTCTTCTTCTAGTGGCCCAGGATTAGACAAATCTTATCGTTTGAGTAAACCCTCAGGTCGAGGTGGTAGTGGGAAGTACCTCCGTGAGGCTTCCCAAAAATCAGTACTAAAGAAACACTGCTCAAGGTCCTTCAGTGGAATTGCCGTGGCTTGCGTGTTTCTAGGGAGGAACTGCGCGTTTTTCTCTCTAGCTTCTCTCCTGCATGTGTTTCTCTCCAAGAGACAATGCTTGGGGACTACATTCCTGCCAGTCCTCCAGCATACTCTGCATTTTATTCCAATTCATTTGAAGTGCAGGGTCACCATGGCGGCTCTGCCATCCTAGTTCGCCGAGATATTCCATGCACGAGCCTGGAGCTTGACACTCCACTCCAGGCTGTTGCAGTTAAGGTTTTTATGGACCGCCCGTACACTGCGTGCAGTCTATACCTTCCTCCCAGTGTTACAGTTGAGAGGGGTGATCTCAACCTTCCTTCTCCCTTTATTTTATTGGGTGATTTTAATGGTCGTCATCCTCTGTGGGGTGACAGTTCAGTCAACCTCAGGGGTGTTTTATTGGCTTCTTTTATTGAGGATGACTTTTACCGGCGTTGACATTTCAATTTGCTCACCCAGTGCTCTGTTGGATTTTACTTGGAGAGTGTTGCCTGATTTATATGGCAGTGATCATTTCCCTATACTTTTATAAGGTAACCGGTACAAACCACAGTCTCGTCTTCCTAGGTGGAAATTAGAGAGCTAACTTCTTCGGTCTCTTCCGTAGCCGATTTTGTTAGCTCTGACAAGGGTGTACCATATTTCACTGATATGCTCCACTCTGCGGCTCTCAACTCTATCCAAAAACTTATGGCTACTTTCCCAAACGTCCTGTCCCTTGGTGGTCACCAGTCTGCACCAGTGCTGTGCGGGAGAAGCACGCTGCTTTCTCTCGCCTTCGTCGCAATCGTGGGGACCCAACTCTTTTAGAGGACTTCCGACGGGCAAGGGCTCGAGCTAGACGAGTTTTAAAAGAGGCACGACGTGCATCTTGGAAGGCCTATGTGTCTTCAATTAATACTAAAACCCAACTCACCCAAGTGTTCGGGAAGTTTTTTCCTAGTTCTCCATCTGTACTTAAGGTCAATGGAATTAAGATCATGGATGGTTTGACAGTGACCAATACCATGGCGGAGGCCTTTGCAAGAGTCTCCAGCCGTAACTCTTGACCTCTGGCTGTCAGGCATGAGTTAAGAGCCAAGGAGCACACCGTCCTGGATTTCTCAGAGAACGAGAATGAAAGTTATAACCATATATTCACTCTCTCTCTGCGGCGACACTTCTTCTGGGCCAGACAACATCCCATATGCAATGTTGCGACACTTAAGTGAAGAGGCGATCTAATTTCTTTTAGTTTTTTTTTTTATATAACAGAATCTGGCGGGAGGGTGTCTTCCCTTCTGGGTGGAGGGTTGCTACCATCCTTCCTTTCCTCAAGCCGGGCAAGGACTTTGGTGTTGCCCTCAATTACCGACCAATTACCTTGACCTCCTGTCTCTGTAAACTATTTGAAAAGATGGTGAATGACAGACTGGTATACTTCTTGGAACGGGGTGATTTTCTGTCTCCGTCCCAGTCAGGCTTTCGTAAACACCATTACACTACAGATACTCTGGTCAGGTTTGAAGCTGCTGCATGTGAGGTCTTTGCACGACAACAACACCATGTCTGTGTATTCTTTGATTTAGAGAAAGTGTATGACACTACAAGGCAATATGGCATCCTGCAGCAACTACATTTATATGGCCTGCGGGGTCGCCTTCCACGCTTTCTTAAGAAGTTTCTCAGTGGTCGCAGTTTTTCTGTGAGGGTTGGTATAGCCCACTCAGCATCTGTTGCACAGGAGGAGGGCGTCCCCCAGGGAAGCATCCTCAGTGTCACATTGTTTGCAGTAACAATTAATGCCATTGCCTCATCCCTTCTGGACGGTATAGCCAACTCGATGTACGTTGACGACCTAGCAATCTGGTTTGCTGCTTCCCGTATGCCAGTGGTGGAGCGGCGCATGCAGCTTGCCCTTGACAGGGTGTCACGTTGGACTGGATCTCATGGGTTTCAATTTTCTCTTTCCAAGACAGTTGCTATGCACTTTTGCCGCATCCGAAGCATCTACCCCGATTCAGACTTATTCATGTATGGTCATCGGATACGTTGTGTCGAGGAGACTTGCTTTTTGGGTCTCCTTTTTGACAAACGTTTGACTTGGGTTCCCCACTTACGTACACTTAAGGTCTCTTGCCTCAAGCCTCTTAACCCCTAAGAACCGCAATCCCCCTACTGCTACTGGAGCGTGAACCGCAAAAACAGGGTGATTTTTAAAGTTTTGTTTAGGTAAATTTTGTTATTACAGATTTGTAGAGCTTGATTTTACACACCAGAATCTGTAAACTAAAGTTTCCTAGGTCCACTGGTTTGCGTACAGCAGCGCCATGAGTAATAAAGTAGTTACCCCTAAAAAAAAACTTAAAAATTAGAAAACGTGAGCGAGCGTATTTTCATTGCATATATATGACGAGTGAACCATTCCCCTCTCACACCACTCACTGAAGGCCCAACCTAACCAGTGTTACCAATGAAGTAGCTAGATATAGCCCAAGCAGTTTTTTTTCTACCGGCTTTATATTATGTCAATCGGCTTCAAGGCCTAAATTCGTGGTGACGTGATATTTGGTCAATAGCCATTTAAGGGTTAACCTGTTGAGGGTCCTGGGCCATACGTCCTGGGGGGCTGATCGGGCCACCCTCCTCCGCCTATACCATGTTCTTATTAGGTCAAAACTCGACTATGGGTGTGTGGTGTACTCTTCTGCCACCGATGCCCATCTCAGAGTTTTGGACCCTGTTCATTATGCTGGAGTACGTCTGGCGACTGGAGCCTTCAGGTCGTCCCCAATCCCCAGTCTCCTGGTGGACGCTAATGAGCCACCTCTCGATCTCTGTTGCCAGTCCTTGATGGTTCGTTGTTGGCATCGATTACATCGACTTCCTGACTCTCTTCCCTGCTTGGCGGTGTCATCTGATGTCATGTCTCAGTAATACCTTTTACATTCTCGTACACCATGGCCCTTTGGCTTCCGGGTCAGAAAGGCTATGGAGGAGATATTTTTTTTTTTTTTTTTTTTTCTATACCTCAACCTTGGGGCTGTAGGCTGTCAATAGCCCGTGACTTTTGCGAGGCCCCGAGATTATTGGGTGTCGCACCAGATGAGACAGTGGAGCTTCGTGGTGATGTTGGTACCGTAGCTTCTCTACTCTCCCACTAGATGACAACACCTTATTTATACACGTCACTATCAGGGGAGAGCAGCTACACCGTCACTCACAGCATCTTGGAATATGGTCTGGCATCTTCTGTGTTGTGAGTTGACAACGATGTAGGAGGTATTTTCTTGACGTGTCGGCGTAGCCAGGATAATTGACAAACAGCTGGACCCAGTTCCCCTCAGAAAAATTCCAGACGTTTTCTCGTGGATTTGAATCCGGGTCCTTGACATTTGCAGTCCGTCTCTCTATCCACTCTGCCACCGCCTTGATGACTTCCAGATTTGTCCTGTGAGGGTCCCCAGGGTGGCTCCATGGCTTCTTCCAGAAATTTTCCCCTGCACCTGCTTTACAGACAAGAAGGAATCTCTTCCTCCTCCAGTGGCTCATTCCCTCTTTTTAGAACATGCCTTCACTCACAGGGAGTCCCTCCGTGTGTACACTGATGGGTCAAAGTCTGATGCTGGAGTTGGCTTTGGAGTTGTCTTTCCCGACTTCTGCCATGGCGGCAGGGTCCCTTTTGTCATGTCAATTTTTACTGCTGAGCTCTCGGCCAATTTATAAGCCCTCCAAGTGATTTTTACTCTCCCTCAGCCTTCGTTTGCTATTTTTTGCGATTCCTGTAGTGCCTTGCAGGCCTTGTGCAATTTTAACTCTTGCCATCCCCTGGTGTTGGCCATTCTTGAGTGGCTTGTCCTCCTGGGTCGTCGTGGCCACAAAGTCACTTTTTGTTGGGTCCCGGCCCATGTGGGTGTCGATGGGAATGAGCGGGCCGACGTCCTGGCTAAGGCTGCGGTCTCCAATTCTCAGCCTCCTGCCAGGCGTCATCCTTTTCCTGCAGTGGACCTTCGACCCTACATAGATGCTACCATTCGTTCCTGCTGGCAGGACAGATGGGACGCAGTCGGGGCTAACAAGCTCCGCGACATCCGCCAGTGCCTTGGTTTATGAAGCTACAGTGGCCTGTTCCGCCGGTGGGAGACAGCTCTTGTCCGCCTCCGCATTGGCCACACATTATTGACTCATGGCTTTTTAATGGAGAGGGCTCATTCTCCCTACTGTGATGATTGTCTGGTCCCATTGACAGTACAGCATCTTACTGTCGAGTGTCCCAGCCCAGCCTTTGGGACCTTTGTTGTAGGCACCTCTCCGAGTGCCGGGTGGGTGACGGTTCTTACAGTCTCTCCCAGGTGCTCAGGGAGGAGGCTTGTAGTGTGGGAGAGAACACCCTCTCCTATGTGGAGGAGGCTGGCCTTCTCCACAAAATATTATTTTATGATATTTATGGGTATTACATGGCTTGATTTTTTTTATTTCTTTTTATGTTGACGGGTTCTTTTAGTAATAATGTGCTTTTTAGTTTGTGTGTCATTTAATCATGGTGCCTATCCCTTTCGGGTGTTCATGTTTTGTTAATTATGTAGATGACATTTTTATGTTGGGCATTATATGACCTTAGCTGTTGCGCCGCCAGATGCTTAGTTGCATCAAAAATCAATCAATCAATCAATGGGGGCCCAAGTAGACGTTACCACAAGACCTACAAGTGGGGCCGCACCTTCCATGAGACCAGTCCTGAAGGGACCATAAATGTGGAGGGAATTTAGAATGTTGCATGCAAAGGGATAATGCAACCCCATATGCTGGCGGTTCACACAGCAGTGGGAGAGACAAAAAAAAAGCGCCTTTGGTTGCAGTACACCTCATGTGGATTTTTAATCCATGTGGACAGATCTCGTCAACTCCACAAAAAAGGGACCGGACTCTACAACAAGCTTTATTCTAGCCCTCTACCTATGTGTTTCGATACCGTAAAATTCTAAACTCCTGGCATACATCAGATTGACAGCATCAACTGTACTGTAGAGAACATTATCAGAAATTATCCGGGTTAACAAGGTAGGTATTAATCCCACCACTCTCACACAGTAGTATTGGCCCCATATCACAGGTGGTTATTTTATACATGAGAAATACTGAAGTGGCTGAACAGTCATCGTTCTCTCTCTCTCTCTCTCTCTCTCTTAACTGACCCAAAGATTGTTGATGGAGAGTGGAGCCCTGACGGTGATCCTGGTGGGAGGTCGAACACACACGGTGGAGTTGCTGACCAGGGATCTCATCCAGTGGTCGTACAGGCCCGCCTCCGTCATCCACACCACCCTGCTTTTTCAATTTTATTGCTTGAGTTTCTCATTAATACGTTCGACAATATTCAACTCAATATATCTTTGGCAGACTGATAAATTTATACTATAATGGCATATTATGCTCTATTGAACAAGTATAAAATAATCTCTTATTCATTCATAGCTAGCATTACCTATTATATTCAACACTAGGCATGGCCAAAAATCTTTTTTCACATATACAAGAATATTTCAGTGAGAAAGAGAAAACATGTGAATACAGTATATTAGTGGCATAGTAAGCCAAGGAGTGGATTCTCTTTTAGGCAAACAAGGTTGAAGGAAATGGCTTGTTCAGCATTTATGAGTTTTATATTTATATTTTCAATAGAACTTACAGTTTTCCTCTGTTCTTCACTTAGCTCGTGGATAAGAAAGGCAAAAGTTTTGCTGTCAGGGGAAGTCGACTTTTTCTTCCAGTACGCTGGACATCTTCAGGATGAAGTGGTGATTCCGGGTGGATGAGGGGTATATACAGGGTGTAACACTAGCTGATGTCATACCTCCATTGGATGAATTATTGGATTATTACGAGTACGAGATGTTCTATGACCATTTGTGTTATTTTCCATAGTTACGACCGTGACCATTCACTGTGGTTGTGTCTGTGCTACTGAGATACTTCAATCAGAACTAAAGCTTCACGGCTGGTATTGACGTGCTCAGTTATTCAAAAACAAGGTTCAGAGTTAGTGAAACATACTGTACACATTTCCACACATACTAGTTACTACCTTTGGTGATTTTTACTTGTGTGGCTCACAGGACCTTCCTTATCTGTGGGCCACTTTCCAGTGTCATTAACTCAGTAACTATGGAAAATAACACAAATGTTCGTAGAACATCTCGTACTCGATATAACCCAATGATTCATCCCATGGAGTTATGACATCACCTAACGTTACACCCTGTATATCCTTTCGTAGAAGATAGGCTTTATGCCTATCGACTCTTGGTGTTGGTCATTTAGGCAGTCAGTCTTGTTACATCTTCCCCCAGCCTACAAGGTTGCTATCCTTGCTCTTACAGCCGGGTACTTACTTACTGCTAGGTGAACAGAGACATATTGGGCTGGGAAAATTGTCCAACAATTCCACTGACTCGGGAATCGAACCCGGGAGGCGAGTGTTCTAACCAGTACACCATCAGCACCCCTTCCTTCCGTAGGTGAGGGGGGGGGGGGCTGCCATGTCAGCCGCCTAGTGATTGGAGGAAGGCGGGTAACCCCTGATCTGGGCGCTGTGTCTGGTGTCTCGCTGGTAGGGGGTGGAGGTGGTGCTGGGTACCTGTGGTGTGTCAGTGGGTGTAGGAGGTGTGGTGTTTATCCTGACGGTGCTTGTGAGGTGTCGTTTTCTGGAGGGTAGTATTTGAAGGTCTTGTATCTGATTGTTTATGGAGGGTTGTAGGGAAACTATGTATATAGCTTCTAGGTAGGAGAGTCGTCTGCTGTCAGTTTCTTTGTCTAGTATGGCGGTGTGGTTTACGAGTGTTTCGCATGTCAGAACTGGGTGGTCTTGGGTACGGTAGTGGTTCTTAATGGGTCCTGACTGGAGGTGCATAGTGAGCCGACGAGACAGTTAAGTTTGTGTTTTACCAACATAGTTGTGAAGCTACCAGTCCACACTGTTACGAATGTGTTAGTAAATCACATGATTGCTGTTAATCGGGCTCTTGGAGGTAGAAGAGCGGTTGTGTAGGATCAGGTTCGAGGTTTTAGGGGACTTGTAATAAATTACAAGTTTGATTTCACTATCTGGGGCGGTGGGGTGTACATTTTTCTTCATTATGTCTCTTAGGATGGTCTCGTCAGTCTTGTAGTCGGTGGACATGTAGTTACAGTAGTATAGTTTTATCTCACTGTTGTGTTTGGCAGGGGGATTCTCGTTGTACCATTTGTCCAGGTGGGTTTTGATGGTGTTTGAGACATCTGTGTTGGAGTATCCATTGTTCACCAGGACTTGGGTGAGACGTTCCAGTTCCTGATGTGTGTTTCTCCAACTGGTGCAGTGAGTTAGGGCCCTCCTGACGTAGGCGGAGATGGTGGATAGGAGGTATCTCTTAGGGCACTCGCTGTCACCATTTAGGCATCATCCGTTGTTGGTGGACTTGGTATAGACCGTGGTTTGAAATTCGGAGTTGTGGCTGGCAACCATGAGGTCCAGGAAGGGTAGTCTGCCATTTGTGGAATTTTCGAAGGTGAAGTTTAGACCAGACGAGGAGATCAACCGTTGTTGTAGTTGCAGTAGCTCGTCTACGTCCTTCACTTGCAAGAAGATGTCGTAAACATATCGGCAATATATCGACGGACGCTTAGCAGTGAGGAGTTCCTCTTCGATAGCACTCATGAAGAAGTTAGCGAAGAGAACCCCCAGGGGGCTACCCATCGCCACTTGATTTTGTGACGAAAAATGGAAATTACTGGGTGCTCAACAATAAACTGTACCACCAATTCTAAGTGGAATAAAACCTATCAATTTTCCACTTTTCAAAAATCCAAAAAACGCGAGTTAGCAAGCTACGGGGTACAGATTTGACTGATTGTTATAATTACACAATATTAATTTTGAAAAGAACTGGTGTTAGATGATGAAACTTATCCTTTAGCAAGCTACGAAGTATGAATAACTTAATGTTATAGTTAATTTTGTTGGTAAATTTGGTGGGTAATGACATTGATATTAACTGTTGTCAGATGATGATAACCTACCTTATGTTTTCTATTTACTTAAGTACTATACTGTTGTCTGTATATTGTTTCTGTTTAGATGGAGTATTGCATATATATATTTCCTTACCCCCAGACTGAAACTATGTCTTCAGGCTTGCATACAACAAAATACAATGAAAGTAACTACTGATTTTTAAGGCCTCTCAAGCTAAGAGAGATAGCAGGATATAATTTATTTTAAAACATACATGTATGTAACAGTTCCTCATAATAAGATTATAATGCTCACTTGTACTGTAGGCCTACTGGTGACGACAGTATACTGGACTGATCAGTACTCATAGTATACCGTTTTGTAGTTTTAAGTATGGTCTATGAAATATGTATGGCTGTCTTTTTCTTCAATTATACATAAGAATACTATTGAGAAACAATAAACATATATCATAAACAGGTAACATTTACTCAAACAAGATATTATGTAAGAGTGTTAAAGTATGGATGCTTTAGAAATTAGGTCTTTGTCGTAGATATTAGGATATAGATTATTTATTATATAATTTTTCTTTAATACATACACCAAACATTAATTTTTATTCTCAAGCACATGACTGTAAAGATACTCGTCTTATTTACATAACAAGAAAGAATATAAGAAACAGGAATGCTCTCACATAGTGGTGGTGGTGGTAGCAATGTTGTACAGTACAGTATGGTTCAATGCTTAATACCGTATTAAAGAATAAACAATATGTAGGTTTTTTTTTTTTTTTTTTTTTACTTTAACATCAAAATATTGTTGAGATAAAAATTGTAGAGGTCATAAACGGTAAGAATCATCGCGCATTGGTGCTACGGTACCGTAATTAAATTGTAGGTATTTTTTTAGGCAATATATTAGGGCTTTGTCGTAGATAATGTTTGTGTAATTTGACCACAATTACTTCATTGCTCATTATATAGCGAAATAATTAGTATGAAAGATACTGTGCGTTGCTGGTAAAGATAATCCGACGAAAAAGTTAATCAGGATAACGAAAACAGATGGGAGCTGGTGTCGATTCCTGATGCCCGCTTGAGGTGCCACCATCCCAGCCAGCCAGAGCGACGACACGAAAATAACACGATTATCTAATATCCTCAGTTCTTATGTAATTGTTCCCCTCAAGTGTCAACGAAGCCAGTAAGGTAAAGGTTGTTGCTCGCAAATATCAGAGTGCTGAGTCTTACCCCGCCGCAAGGAAAAGTGCTCTGTTATCAATCATATCATCCTGCACTGTCGGCGATTTGTGGGGGAACGTGCTACCCTCATAAGTTACTGCGATGCAGTAAAAGTCTCCTTCACATTCTCAGCCCTCTTAGGTGATGGGGATGGTGGTATGACTGATAAATTGATGACTTTCTTCAGGGAGACCGAACTGATCAGAGTGGTGTGACTTTTTATTTCATTGTTTATTACCATTTTGTATTTATTTTTGAATTTATAATATTGTATGTCTTGTATATATTGTATATGATGTATTAGCTAGGCTTAGCGATTGTCTGATATAGGTTTAGCGATTTGTCTATCTAAGTTTAGAGATTTTCTTGAATAGGTATTTTAGTCTAGTTAGCTATTGGCTGGATATGTACAGTCTGCAAAAAAAGTTTTGGAACCACCCCTATTGCTGGTGCTATGTAGGGTTGATAAGCCTATTTCCACTGGCAAACGGAGGAGAGTTGCCACATACTGCCATATTTGGTATTTCTTGCCGGGAAGTATTCAACAATTTGTGCAATTTAGTGTAGTGTTTGAGTCCCATTTTCTTATAATGAAAAATTGAAAATGACAGAAAGTAACGTGTGAATGCCAAAAGCATTATTTGTGCTATGAAAAAGGAGCCACGGTAGATCTCGGACGGCTTCATCATACACAGATAAAGTAGGCTGACAAGATTTGCTCGCACGAGCCTATTTGATAAATAGATCGACAATATATTCTTGTTCTTTTTAAATACTTATTGACAATGAGTACCCATGATATACTTTTGATTGGCTTTAACAAATATTCTATGCCCCGACGTATATCATATTATAGTGTTTGTGAGTATTTTATACATTTTACAGTGTTACAAACCTAATTAGCTTACTTTTCTATGCTGTTTTTCGTATCCCAGTGTTAAATTTCATAAAAATGACACATTTCTCGGGGACAAGTGCCTTAATTATTCACTTTTGGTAATCCATTATAGTGCTAAAAATTAGCAGAAGGTGTGAAATAACACGTGGCAAAACATCATACTGATCCAACCTTTAGTTACAGAGTTATTCCCGAAAAACAGTGCGACACGGGCCCTGAAAGCGTTAGTAGTCCTCTCTGAGCACAGCGACAACAGCTACCACATACAGCTCCGGACAGATCAAGGGTCCACACCCCATCCATCAGCGACTTGGTTTGGGCCTCGTCGGATCTGGTAACAGTTGCAGGTGGAGGGAGGGGGGATGTTAGTGGGAGAGGAGGAGAGAAATGTGGGCGGAGCTATATAGGAGGGTAACGAATGATCAGGTAGAGAGATGTGTGTCAGGAGGAATGAATGAAGCATACACAGTGAACGGTATCGAATCACCAATAGTATAAAGCAGAGGGTTCTTTATACTTTTTCAGTCGTGACCCAGTTTTTACTATGACATCATTCTCGCGACCCATACAGAAAGATCTTTTACAAATGATCAGAATTGTCAACCAAAGAAAATACAAGGCCAGAAACTGAAACGTAATATTTATGATTAAAGGGAATTCTAACCAGAATTATAAACACTGGCTCACCTACCCTTCCCTCTCTCTTTCTCATTCTCTCTCAAGAAGGCTATTATTTGTACAATAATTTTGTTTTATTGATAATTAAATATATGAATATTCGATTATAAAAATATGTTAGGTGGATTCATGTATGAACTTCATATTTATTTTATTGTCACGAACATTATTATTCTATTTTATTCATGTATTTATTTTTGTGAGCCTGCGACCCAGTTTGGAGGAATTCGGGACCCGTAGTTTGAAGAATCCGGGTTTAAAGAAGTGCATACTGCATTAACGTAGATGGATATAGGAGAGAAGAAATGTGATGATTTGAGGCGAGGGTGAGGGTGAAGAGGGTAAGACAAATGAAGGTGATTAGTTGAAAAGTAATACAAAACAAATATAATTTCTTTATATTGTTTTTATTATTTTTGCCTATCATTGTTAAAATGAGAACATAATTCTGAAGTTGAGCATAAATCACTGTGTTCAGTAACCTATAGAGAGATACATGAGCATTACGTTGATCACCATTACTGTCCATGTGGTCCTTATTGTGTCATATTGTGTTCTACGTAGTAATGCTGGAACTAGATAAAATTAAGGTAATGTATATCGAAACAGATTTTAATAAAAAATACCTATAAGTAACTTAAAAAGAAAGATATTGTATATTTCTCTTTCCTGCAAATGGGTTTAACAAGTTAACATTCTGACTAGCAACAAACTAGCAAATAGCAATGCATGAAACCTATAGTCCTTCAGTTTTATGAAGGCGAAATGCTGTGGCTGGGATAATAATGCGTATCTGCCAACACTTTAATTCTAAATAATTCATATATCTTTACCCATAAATCTCTAGTTGTTTTCTAAATTCTCTACATATTGACCCCGTAGGGGGGTATTGCCTGCATTAGTGATGTGGGAAATACTTTAAGGGTTTTGGCGCCCCTTCAGTCCCAGCCACTAGCTTTTAGTTTTTCAACTACCACTCTTTTCTTTCTATTTCCTTCCTGCTTGCTGTCTCACCTCTCTATCACCGTTTTCTGGCGCTATATGACCTCGCTGTTACGGCGCCTAATATCAATAAATCAATCAACCTCTACATACTGAGAACCAAAATGCGATCTACAACATAATCTCAGCCGTAGGTTTTCGAATCACATAATTGGACGATAAGTGATAAGGGAGAAAGGCCTATGTCATTAAAACTTTTTAAAAACGAATGAGAAGGTTAAAAATATGTGAAAGAAAAGATAAACAGTAAGAAAGGAGGGAAGGGCAAGCGAGAGAGGGATAAGACAGTAGGGAGAATGTGTAAGGTTGCCAGTTACTTGAGAGATACTGTAATATATATAGCCTATGCATAAAATTAGACCAAGTTTATTGAAAACGCCATATAGCGGCGCCTATTTAAGTTTAACATCAATTATTTTTAAGGAAATGCATATTTATCCTGGTAAAAAGCTTAATGAATTTGTTGACAAATATGATTATTAAAAAAGTTAGAAAATTAAATCGTCTTCTGCCGAAAAAGAAAACAAAACAGCTGGGCTTGGGAGAAGGTGATAAATAGGGTAGACTACAAGCACGAGGGATTTGATTGATATTAGGTGGCGCAACAGCGAGGTCATTTAGCACCAAGAAAAGGTGATAGAGAGGTGTGACAATAAGCAAGAATGAAATAGGAAGAAAGGAGGGACAGTTGAAGAAATATAAGCTAGTGGTGGGGGCTGAAGGGGCGCCAAAACCCTTAAAGTATTGCCCACATCATTACAGGCAATACCCCCAATACGGGGCAAGCCCGAGGGATAAAAGGAATACAGGGATAGCTGTCTAAATCCAAAGGATAATATATATTCAGTAGTCTATCCCACTACGATGGTGAACAAAAGACAGTGCCTTTATTTAAAGGATATAATGTAACAGATATTCTAATTACATTTGTTTGTTATTACTTTTCAACTAATCACCTTCATTTGTCTTACCCTCTTCCCCCTTACCCTCGCCTCAAATCATCACATTTCTTCTCTCCTATATCCACCTACGTTAATGCAGTATGCACTTCTTTAAACCCAGATTCTTCAAACTACGGGTCCCGAATTCCTCCAAACTGGGTCGCAGGCTCACAAAAATAAATACATGAATAAAATAGAATAATAATGTTCGTGACAATAAAATAAATATGAAGTTCATACATGAATCCACCTAACAATAGGCCATCACGTTCAGCCTCCTCCTTTGCCTCCTGTATACGTGCATCCAGCATCCAGGAGTGGGCAGTATGGTGATGCTGGAGGTGTGGCCGGGAGACGTATAGCCTATAAAAGTCATGAGTAGCAGATACAAGATCAGAGTACAACTGTTCAGCTGATGATATGTCAAATGTAGGGAATACATGGGCCATGAATAAGATATAAGTCGGGCAATATTTAGGGGGCACAGCAATACGCAAACGAATGGCTGAAGCACTTGACCCCGCAGCTAGAGAATAATGAAAACGAAGAGCGATGTGATCAGAGAATAAGTCTGGCATGGAGGAGCACAGGACCCGAGATGCTATCAGGCCAGACGAGAGGATGTAATCCAGAGTACCTCCCCGGCAATGAGTGGCACCGCCAGTGTCCCAGCGTGTCAGATGATGCTTGCGGATGTATGAAAGGAGACGAACACCATTACGATTAATAGAGCCAGAACCATAACCAAATCAGAATGCTGAGCATTAAAATCTCCCATATAAACCATACCACGCAGTGTTGGAGAAGGAAGAGCCTCAAGAGTGAGTCTAGCTGGGGCAGAATAGACATTATATAGTTGTAGTACTCCATTCCCAGGTAGAACCTCAAATAGCTGAAAGGTCATGTCAGGATCAGTCGAGGTACGGAGAAGGCGATGTGGCAAGGAGCTATGTATGTAAGTCAGGAGACCATTCCTTACCAGATGAACATATGGCACATAACCTGAGAGAGGAGGAGCTTGCCCAGCAGCGAGCGGCCGTCCTGGAAATGCTTCCTGGAGAAAAATAACACTGAGATGATGACGAAAAACATAGGCCTTGAGTTGAGTGAGCTTAGCATAACTGGTGATACCACATACATTCCAGGAGATGACATCCAGCCGGCAATCACTAGCGAACTCTGTATTTGGAGGTAGAAGTCCGGTGAGTGGGGGCAGATGAGCGACCTGGAGAAGAAGATGGACCAGGAGAAGGGACTGACTCGAAAAGCTTTTCAAGGCGAGATGCAACAGTATCCATCTTTTCGGTAAGGGTAGTGACAGTTGAGATGATGGCCTGCTGAGCCTCGACCAAGGTGGAGAGTTTGGAGTCATTGGCAGCCTGCGCGGCAACTAGCCCATCAATCCTGGCTTCAAGGGCAGAAAAGCGGTTCTCGAGAGCCGTACATCATGCCATGAGGGTAGCAACAGACTTGCGGAGGGCCAGGTCTCGAGATGAGGCAGGGCTGGTAGGAGGAGCAGACTGGGGAGGTGGTGGTGGTGGCGGTGGTGGAGGCGGTGCAATAGTAGTGACACGAGCCTGGACCTGACGTCGAGTACATCCATGCCACACGTTAACCCTTGGCTGAAGGCATCGTGGACACTTCCATCGAGACGTATCCTCAGGAGGTGAAGGCTCAGAGGTGGAGGCAGCAGGACGTGATGGTTCGCCCCTGACAGGACACGTCTTGGAATCATGGTCGGCCGCACACCATGCACACTTCGGCCTGGCAGAACAATACCGTGAGATATGCCCCACACCCCAGCACCTGTAGCACCAAGGCTGGTCATTATGAAGTTTCCTCACCTCACACGGTGGAAGACAAGGGAGGAAATCAAAGGAAACCTCATTTGGAGGTGGATCAGGTTGACTCCAGACAACAACGATACGGCTAATGGGGGAACCATCTTGGAAAAAACGACGGGCAAAGTACACACCAGGGTATCCTTTGGCAAGTTTCGGGTCAACATCAATAGGAAAATGGGTGAGGATGTAGCTGGGGAACTTACGAGGCCTCTCAGGTGAGTCTTCAAGAATGAGAGGCAGAGATAAAAATTCACCAGCCTTCACTCTATCAATGATGTCCTGACGCTTCCTAGAGATGTAGACAAACCGGGAGGTGACAGCAGCCATCTTGACTTCAGCCAGTTCACGCTGCAACTGGAAGGCCCTGTTGACATCAGACAACCAACACAGCTTTGTGTCCGTAGATGGGTTTCCAGAGAAGGAGAGTTTGACATAGGCATCTCTCGGGGCAAAAGCAGGAAGGTTGGACGAGGGCAAGGAGTTGGTATACAAAGAAGAAACACCAGGGTGAGGCAGAGAAGGTACGTCGTGCACAGCTGAAGCACCCTTGGCAGTCTTGGCAGCTGGAGGCAAACAGTCCACACCATCGGAATCCTGCGAGGAGTCGGACGAGGCATCAACAGGTCGCTTGGTAGAGGTTGAGGAGGTGGAAGGCTGCAACCTGAGCTGCGGAGTGACCGAGGAGAGGGGGGGAGAGTTGCGAGAAGGCAGCTCAGGCCAGTGATCCTCAATTGGAGACTCGTCTTCCTCCGACATTGCCAAGTCGGCCTCCAAGCAGGAATACGCACTCTCCATCAGGCCAGGCAAGGCCTAGATGGAAAGCAAACAACAGCACAAACAACTAAACACTCAATCAGCCAGGGACACACACACACACAGACAATCACAACAAAACTATACACAGAACCACAACAGACAAACAACACCAGCAACACCACAGAAACAACAACACACAAAAAAGAACTCACAAACAACACAAAAAACACAAACAAGAGCTCCAAAACAACACAAACAACAACACAAACGAGAATGGAGGCAGAGCGCCAAGAGTACGTCCACACTCCACCTGTTCTGGAGCGAGACTGGCATATAGACTTTGCCACAGGGGATGAATTAGATTACAACAGTGATCTAACATTGCAAGAGATTGTCCAAGCCCTAGGATCCTGTAGTGGCACATCCCCAGGACCCGATGAGATTCGGTATCAGATGATAAAGCATCTTGTGATCAAGTTGTTGCAGGTGTACAACGAGATTTGGAAGGGTCAGATTTAACCAAACTCGTGGCACTTTGCACATGTCATTCCCATACCGAAAAAAGGGGGAGACCCTAGATCGACTACGTCGTATCGCCCTATTGCGCTCACAAATTGCTTATGCAAGGTCATGGAACGAATTGTTAAATTCCAGGAATTTGCTGGTTAACGAGCAGTGTGGCTTCCGCAAAGGTCGCAGTCGTTCGATTAGCTAGTAAACCTGGAAATTCAAATTCAAGAGGCATTTGCCAAAAAAATCTTTTGATTGTAGTACTTATAGATATTGAAAAAATCTACGACATGACTATATGCGGTAACCTGCCCTTTTTTGTTAAAAATTTCATCTCTGACAGAACTTTCTCTGTCAAGCTTTCATCGGAAACAGTCACTTTCTCGGACATATTTGTTCATGTTCAGGTTGAAAGATACCCAAAGGATACGATACTGTGGTAACGTGGTAGAGTTGATTTATGGTGGCTGTAGGTCTTTGTTCTCTTCGGAGTTAAAGGTTGAGTTAGTAGTAAAGTATATACGTCTATGTTGAACACAGTTTATTGAAGGGACCAGGCTATATGATACAGCAAGTAGAACTAGAAGTCTTAACTAGAGGATGGCTAGTTACAGAGTGAGTGTGTCTAGTGTACAAGACTTCCTGTCGGAGCCTAGTGACCCACTTGTGACCTTTAGTGACGTTGATGAATACTGCTGAGTGATATTGGTTCCCAAGGGGCAGCTCCCACGAACAGAACCTGTTCTGTTTGAGTAAGCTTGTTGTGTCTGAGATACATCCTGAGACATGTAGGTTACACACATTGTAGGTGTACACTGGATCAAAAAAGTATTGCGCATGTGGGGTCCGATGGTTCTGTAAATGATCGCTACAGCTCATGATAAAAGAGCTCGTTTTCAGTAGCCATCGTCTTAGGTGTCAGAATGTTTCACGAGAGAAATGCGCGATACTTTTTTGATCGAGTGTACATGAGATATAGATATTAAATATATATGTAGAATAACCGGTAAATGATGCTCGGCCACTACAATCCTTCGCCCTCGAAGGAATAATATATATATATATATATTGTTACATGATTGTATGTTAGTTTGGCTTTCCAGGTTAACTATAAAGCTTCATATGCAATATACAACCTGAAGGAAGCAATGACTTTATTTTTATTATTTGTTTAGTCATGTAATAATCCTAATGTAATAAAAGAGAGACTACTTGACTTGCCATTACCCCAAGTGACTAGAACATCTTCACTAACATCTTGACTACCCCTGTTTCACACCGTTGTTACATCACGACGTAACAATATATATATATATATATATATATCTGTTACATCACGACGTAACAATATATATATATATATATATATATATATATATATATATATATATATATATATATATATATATATATATATATATATATATGCTATTACATGTAATCTGTAAATATATATTTTTTAATTATTATTACTACAGAGATTAATTATTATTACATGTAACAAAATATTTATTATATACATCCTAACTAGCCTAAATGTGTAGGAAATGTGTAATTAACCTATGCATTTGTATCATTTCTATTTCACACTGTTGCCTCTCTTTCACTAGCAGATAATCGCCAGTACCTAGCATAAACCTTTCGTATACACAAGATGAAGACAATGGTACAAACAAATAAAGTGAGAGTAGGAATGTCTAGAGAGGAAACACAACTTCTTTCGATAAGTGCACAGGTAATAAATTATCTTGTGTGGAGGTAAACTTTGAGTCATATAAATATTTAATGAAATTTACTTTGTCTGAAACAACAGTTATTTTATCCAAAGAGATATTTACTACAAGGTTAAGAGACTGTAACTCAGTAGAAAGTGTTGACACAAATGCTATGTGGTGATGAGTTGGTAAGGTAAGGAATTCATCATTCCTTATCTCACAATGATCCGGAGACATGGGATAACCATCCACCCACACATGTTTGACTTCATCGTTGCAAATCAATGTCATACTCGTTCTCTTTTAATAGTAATAATAATGGGTAGTTCCGAAGTGTACATGGTAGAAAAACTCATTAATGACAGGTGTGTATGTACACTCTCCCAAAAAAGTATCGGCATTTTACCGAATGAACGAAAACGACAATAAACGTAGCATTATGGTACATTGCTTTGAAACCTTATAGATAGTGGTATTCCTGCCGATCAGTTGCCAATTATGCATATTCGTATTGCTTCATGAGTCAGAGAAATTATAGTGGATGCAAATCGAAACATATTCGCATTTCTTTACCTATTAGAGAAATTTCAAATATTATCGTAAGATTTGCCCCTTTCTAATGCTGAAAACTTAGCTAATCCACACCATAGTTGCCGAATGGTATATAACGTTATCTTTCTTTTTATTTATTTTATTTTATTTTTACTTTTTTTATATACCTCTACCTCGGGACAGGAGGCCATCAGTCGTGGTCTGAGACCGAGGCCCCGAGATTATCGAGTGAAGCTTTGAGGTGTTGGTTGCTTCACATGTTTGTTTATACACGTCACTTTCTGGAGAGGGCAATGTCTGTTTGTGTTACTTTACAAAACCTTATTTAGAAGTATGAGAAGAAAAAGCATAAGCCTACTTAATCCTACCCTATGCTATAACTGCATTATATTTAAGACAAAATACTACATTTACAGCGAATCTACTCAAAGATTCCTTTTTGGTTAAAATCCGATTTGGTAACTTTATTCTCTGGGTTATCATTCTCATTATATTCAATAATTCAGTAAATTCCCCCTCCCCCCAAACCATCAATCATTAAAATCACATAACGTATATATGTAAAAATGATGGCACAACTCTTCCTCCACGACTTGCCTAATGCATGAATTATGCATGCTAGAGGATTTCACGTTAGTACAGAAATGAGAGTCAACTCATTGCCAGCAGGAATACCAACCCCACAGTACAGTCATACATGTAGCTTCGATCTTTTCTCAGCAGGATCTAGCCAGCAATGCCGATACTTTTTTGGGAGACTGTACAGTAGGAAGTGGAGAGTGTGGAATCAGGGATGATAAATGAAAGTTCACATTTTGATTTCTCTGCCAACCTGAAGGTAAACAAGTAAGTAGGGCATACATACAAATGTAAGTGTGATGTGTGACAGTCATCCAGTGAATATTTGTCTAAGGTGTCAATTAATGCGTAGTCCTCTGATGCAATAATATATTGAGGTGATTGATCAACAACCAACAGTGCATTATTTACTTTAATAGGAAATGGACGTAGTTCTCAAATGTTAAAAGTTGTCTGGGATTTAAAAAGTATATTAATTAATATATGTGATTCAGTAAGGATAGACCCGATGATTGGATAATAATATTCCACGTCTGATATTGTAAAAATGGGAGTTAACTTGTACTTATTGATTGCTATTTCCACTGCTGACTGATATTGTTGTAGAGGTAACAACTTAGAATTCACTCTACCCAATCCTGCATCTACCAAGTCACTAATTTTTACTTCGTTTATTTCAGTTTGTTCCTGTACAGCTATGTCGATGGCTGCTATGTACTCAATAATTAATTGGATTTGTTCGATTTCTGGCACCATTTCAACTAATTTATTTACCATTGTAGAGATAACTGATTAGTTGTTTTTATTATTTCATGGGTTTTTAGGTTTAGGTTTTGAAGTGCCTTGTAGGTGTGAATAACAATCCTATTCTATTTCCCCAGTGCGATAGTTACTTCACCTAGCTTCTTACCTAAGGCAGTCAATTCATCTGCCATTGCTGTGCCTAACAATTGTTTACTCAGATGTCCCATGAAGTTTAAAAGGCCTCGACTCAGTCGACGAGCATGGGCATGTTGCCGCATTTCATGTGGTTCACCGGGAAATGAATGCTTCATCCCGTTAATTATGTTTGCCAACCTATTTACTCTGTTTGTCTGTAAATGTAAAGTCATTTTGATAGGTCTAGAAGTACTGTAGAAGTATTGTAAAAGTGGGTTAGAAGTAATGTCTGACCTAGTGTTTATTTCCGTGTTGTTATGAAAGTTACTTACATTAGTCGTGACATTCTCTATGTGTCGGTGTAATTCTGATACATGTTGTCCAAGGTTGTTAATTATCTCTGGAATATTAATTAGTCCATGTACTTCCAGTTTCATGGTAACTAAGTCCTCCACTACCAAAACGGTTCCTCTATGTTCCACCAAGGCACCAGGTTTTAATGCTTTGGCAGGAACTGTATTTTGTTGAGCGAGTGGAACAACCACTACACTCACCAAAAACAACAAAAGCATCTTGTTCCACAAATGTGCATTATTTGGTTTTATTAGCAGACCGAAGCTTTGTCTGTATGTATTTGTATTAGTTGTACCAGATGTGGAAGTGGAATCTATTTCTTGTGGGTGTTCTGTATTTGTGCTATGTGTGTTATATAAGTGAATCTATTTACACCTATCTACATGCACTATTTCTTCCTTCCCGTGTTTATGTCTTTAACTTTTATTTTAATAACATGGACTATTTCCGTTATCTCATATGGACCTAAGAACTTTAGAGTTAGTTTAGACAATCTATCTGGGGCTTTTATCATGACTGTATCCCCTATAGCAACATCTATTGTTACAGCTTGAGCATGTTGTTTAATCATCATCTCATGCCTATTAGCCTTTAAATGCTTTCTGACTTCCTTATGGATGTTATTAAACACCTGCAGTTGTCTAATTGAGTAGTCATCCATATTATATGCTGGAGAAGAATTACCAGTAAATATGTCATATGGAAGTCTTTTATGGGTTCCATATATGATATAATGTGGGGATTTACCCACAGATGAATTTATGGACCCATTGATGGAGGCTGCTGAAATAGATATCCAGTTATCCTATGAACTTTGTATAGGATGAGCTACATGTCGCAAGACTTATAGCATCTTACGATTTGCTCTTTCAGTAAGACCATTACTAGCTGGATGATATGCTGTTACGAAAGTCTGTTTAATATTATATTGGTCACATATGTTACGTAACAAACTATTTGAAAATTCTCTACCATTGTCTGTAAGTATCACTTTAGGTGTAGTGTATGGGCAAAGTCAGTTAGTAACGAGCTTGTGTGCAACTTCCTCTGCTGTCTTTGTCTGCAAAGGAGTTATGACCACATAACGTGAGAAATTATCTACGCACACAAGACAATACGTTGAGCCTTAATGACTCGTTGGTAAGCTTAATATAATTATCTATACCAACTACATCCCATGGTTGTTCAGGCATAGGGTAATTTAAAATAGGGGCAGGACCTATGGTCTTACCCTTATGAACATGACATGACTCACATTTTTTTATATGTTTCTCAACGTCAGAGCGGAGAGTGAGCCAGTAGTATTAATGTCTAGTTTCTGCTATACAACGATCTCTCCCCGGATGTCCGGCTTGTGGATAATCATGCATTAAATGTTAGTACAGTCTCAATAAGTGTATCTGGTAGTACCACTTGTGAAGCAATGTTAGTTTGTTTGTCAAGTTTCCTAAACAAAATGTCATCGTCTACCTCAAACTGACTCAGTAGAATAGGTATTTCTGGTAGCTTACTCTCGCCACCTGAAACCAAAGCATATATGACCCTTGACCAAAGTTTATCCTTTTTCTGTTCAGTTTTAACAAGCTCCACATTAAAGTTTACTTCACTAGTAGTGGGAATGACAGTAGCAGCCGATACATTGCGTGACAAAGTATCTGAAACTCTATTAAAACGCCCAGGAAGATATTTAATGGTAGGATGAAATTCTGAGATGGTTAGATACCACCTGGCTAATTGTCCTGTCAAATTTTTACCATGAAAGAGACCACAAACAGGTTGATGATCCGTATAAACGGTAATAGAATACCCAAGAATGATTTCCCTGAAAGTTTTTAAGGCCCATACAACCGCCATCGTCTCCAAATGTGACACTGTATCTACTGTCAACGTCATTGACTTTGCAATGACCTTCAGTGGTGTGCTGCATAAGCACTGCGCCTAGGCCATCTGTGGATGCGTCAATATAGAGTGTGGAAGGGAGGTTGTAATTTGGATAACTGAGAATTGGAGCAGTTGTGAGTTATAAGTTTTAACTGATCAAAACTATCTTGTTCTGTTTGTGACCACTTAATTTCTATATGTTTCTTTAGGAATCTTGTTAGTGGGCTGCCACTTTTAGCAAAATTCTTTTTGAATGACCTATAATATGAACATAACCCAAGGAAACTCCTTATTTGTTTTACTGTAGTAGGCTGAGGAAATTCCTTTACTGCTTTAATCTTGGAATCTAAAGTATGAATTCCCTTGCTGTTAACATTATGACCCAAAAATTCTATTTCAGCTTTAAGGAATGTACATTTTGACAGTTTTACTTTAATTGGGAAGGTGGCCGAGTTATCAGTGTACTGGACTCGTAATCTAACGGTCGGGAGGTCGATTTTTCTCAGGTGAGGGCCTGAGAATATTTACTCTTCCGATTTGAGTTTCAGGCACTAATTATAAGGCCACCGAACGTCGTAAAACACCCTCGCTGGTACCATAACAGCTGCACTATTTGGGAATTACCCTCACTTCCCTCCCTCTGTGGCTGGGTACCAGTTCGGAAGTCGTGACGTGTGTGTGTGAGTAGCAGTTGACCTGGGCAACGGTAACTGGCTTGATGAAGCCTATGTCCAGTGTCGGAATATATATATATATATATATATATATATATATATATATATATATATATATATATATATATATATATATATATATATATTAAAAAAAAAAAAAAAAAAAAAATCTAACATCCTGCATTCGTTGTAAGACTCTTTCTAACTTTTGCAGGTGTGTAGTTACATCAGGGCTGACAATAATTAAGTCATCTAAGTAAGCAACATCCTTTGGAAAGTTACAGGGGCATTAAATAATCCAAAAGGCATTCTTACAAATTGCCAATGACCATTAGGGGTGCTAAAAGCAGTGCCGGAATAGGTTTGGATTGGTCATCTAATTCTACTTGCCAATAACCACTAATTAGGTCAAGACTACTAAAGACTCCATTGTTTTCCCCAATATCCATGAGGATATCCTTAAGTACAGGTAATGGGTACCTATCCTTGACAGTTTTCTCATTTATCTTCCTAATATCAATAACAGGGCGAAAGTCACCTGTTTTCTTAGTCACTAATAATAATGGGCTGTTATAAGGACTGTTGGAGGCTTCAATGACCACTTCTGAAGACATGTCATCCACCATTTTATCAATTACTTATCTTTGACTATGAGGTAACCTGTAAGCTTTTAAATAAACTGGATGTGAGTCTGTTAGTGATATGTGGTGTCTAACTATTGTTGTTTTTCCCAACTGTCCACCAGGTAAGGCAATAGCCGACCTGTGATTCACTAATATGTGTAAAAGAAGTGTGCTATTTGAAGGAAAGTAATTTACTTGTAAGACTTAGTACAGTCGCGTGCACCAATCGGTATCCCCCCTCTTTGCTGAAGCCATGGTGAGAGGAGAGCAGGGAATCGAACACATTATTGCAGATTACCTCCTTCTAGTGTGTCATGGATGGTATCGGTAATTCAAGTGAATGTTAAATCACAGATATCAACATCAATAGTCAGTATTATCACGCCTAACGGCAACTTTCATAACGGGGCTGGGTGGGATAGTTGCCAGTTAGGCTTGATATCACTGACTATTGATGTTGATATGTATGATTAAACATTCACTTGAATTACCAATACCGTCCACAAAACACCAGGAGGTATTCTGCAATAATGTGTTCGATTCCCTGCTCTTCTCTGACCATGGGCTTCAGAAAAGAGCGGGGATACCGATTGGTGCACGCGACTCTACATGCTCATGTAATTCATTATGGTTTGCCTGAGTTTTATGTCATGAACATATTGTATGTTGGCTAAGGGAGGAGATTCTGTTTTCATCTGTATTTGTTTGTACGTATGTACAATACCAGCTTTTAAAGTCACTGGTTGATCAACCTTGTTAAAAATTAGAGCGTCAATAAAATTGTCTTCTTGTACAGTTGCCTGACGAAGTTCGTTAAGTCACGACACGCATAGTGTCTAGCCACTTACTTGGTAACACAGCAAACCTTGGTGCCAGCCGTACGATCACCTCTAGTAAGCCACACACCCAAGTTATTTTGTTGTCAGATGTCACCACAACACAATCATATTAGAGTAGATAAGAAAATAATAAATTTTGAGGTTGATGGTTACCCAGAATTTGTAAGAGAAATAGGTATTGAACCCTCCCCACGTCTATAATTATATGCATAAGCATGATATTAATGACTGCGCATATTTGTAAATTGCATGGATACTACTACTATTAATATTTAAAATAATTCTAATAATTTTAGTCTATCTCATGTGAAGTCACTTCTCTTTTCAACACAAGGCCAATCAGTTGTAAATAATAATATTGAATACAATGTTGGATGTCTCAAGCATTATGAAAACCGAAACCACTACAGTAGTAAAGTGACAATTAAACACAAAAGTAGACTAACAGTAAGTTTAAAATTCATAACCGCACATATTCGAAATTGAAGACATTGTTGAAGTTATCACAGTAAGTAGCAGGGAAAGAAGTCCCGTCTCCATTACCCTGCCCTTAAACACTGGAGGAAGGAGTTGGGTACATACTGTAGGGAGCCAGGGACGTTGAACGTGGTAAGGAGGGGAGATAGCACAGTCGTGGGAGATAGGAGCTGGCGATATCAAAAGCTAGACAATATACAGGCATGAAGTTGCCCATCCTGAAGTTTACTTAATGAACCTGATAGGGAACTTAACGTGATTTTGATTTAAAAAAAAAAAAAAAAGTGGTCATGAATATGAGATTGTTAGGAGCACTACCAATTATATAATTATTAGTTTAATCAGTGTTCTGTATATGTCGAGAAGGTTAACTGACTGCAAATTTACTTCGTCTAATGAATAAAAATTCCTTTATACTAAACTCAGTGTGGGGTATACATTCGGCATTCTGTTTCTGTTTCATATGAAGCAACACTGTCTAGAGTATTATTTGGAGCAGTTGCTCGAGAGGACAGGAGTAAAGTTCACATGAGAGAGAGAGATTCTAGGTTGTCAGATTGTAATGAATTTTTTGTATGATTATGAAATGAAACACATGATCATAGATAAACAAGACTGTGATTCAAATTGACTAATAAGTAGATAGTTATCAATGTTGTGTAATATCGTATTCATATCTTTTGTTGTATAATTCGTGCTGTCCGTTCCTTCCCCTTTCTAACTATATCATTCACTGTGATATTTATTTCACGTAAAACTTTCACGTAGTACATATTACGTCCGTAAATCCCTTTATATAATGTTTGTTTCTCTTTCCATTATTAATATGGATGATTTTAGAAGTGGTTATTATAGAACTAACTTGATTGTCCATCATTAAAACACTCTTTTACTATTTCTCCACCTGTTATAATCTCTCTCTCTCTCCTACAAACTCTCCGCTCTGTTCTCATTCCCATTCCTGATGTTAAGCACCCCTATATTCATGTATTAAATATGTTTTCATATTTAATAATTCCTGCCGTAAAATTTACATCACGACTGACATCACTCAGTAATTCAAACTTTCGACAGACAGCACCGTACGACAACTGCGGTGCGATACCTGCAGTGATACATGTGTCGATTATTTTCCAGTTTTAACACAAAGCAACACATTTAGATAATTTTTCAGGGATTGTGTATTTTTTTCAAATAATATAAAATGAATACATTTACGCAACGTAATGTTGTTTACAGTTATATGGGTGTTGATTAAGTTACAAACATATAATAATAGCAGTATATGGCATTTCATACTTCACATTATTACCAGCTCTGGGGCCCTACCCTACACCAGTCAGGACTTAATTAACGAACTTCGTCAGGCAACTGTACCAGAGAAAATATGGATTCCATACCGACATTATTTACTTTACAAGTTTCACTTAAGGATATGGTCTGATTTTCCACGTAGGTTTCAGCTTTTACTTTCACTTTAATCATAACAAACCCTCTACTTTCTAGTTTGACCTGTTTTTCTATAGTTGCTGTGACCCTTACTTGTGACTCACTGAGAGTCTGAGACACGACCTTGTACCATCAACAGCTGAACACTGCTTGGCTGGCATAGCACAGAGATACAAGCGACCTTGACACACTAGTAAGTAAGTAAGTAAGTAAAGGTTTATTGCCCTTAAATTTCCAATACATTATAGAGCAGGAAACATAACACAAATAAACAATGGCATAGCCTGTCAAGCCGAAGCTTCCCGACAGACTTGATTACATATTATTACATTTGAATGCTCACACTGCAACACGCAGCTAGAGCATATAAGAACAGCAATGCAATAGTTGTAGTAATATTCACAAATCATAAAACAACAATAAAACAATCAACAATACCATCATCCATACCACATACCATATTATACTACACACTATAGTAACACACCAGATATATAATATATACAAACTGATTTCAATATTAACTGTTTTGGTAGTTATATAAATATGTTTTTACAGATTTTTAAAAAATTGATAAACTACCACTATAAAGTAGAGTTTTAATTCTTAAAGGCAATGAATTCCATAATTGGGGACCGAAGCATAGTACACTGTGTTTAAAAAGAGATGTTCTGAACTGTGGACATATGAGATTGACATTATTACCACGAGTGTTGTATAATGTACATACCACTCTGAAAGGTTGAGTTTCACAATAAGATATTTATATATATTTAATAGTACAAAATATTTATGAATGTTTGTGAAATTAAGAAAATTGTGTGCATATATTATATTTCGTGTGGACTGAAACCTATTCATATATAATATGCATCTAAAGATTTTATTTTGAGCTATTGATAATTTTTTTATGAAGGACTGCCAGGTACATACCCAGACTGATATACAATAGGTGATGTGGGGGTAACAAAGTGTATAGTAAATACTAATGAGGGATTCAGGTGTGAGAAAATTACGAACTCTGA
The DNA here is from genome assembly GCA_033782935.1 of Petrolisthes cinctipes. Classification (NCBI taxonomy): domain Eukaryota; kingdom Metazoa; phylum Arthropoda; class Malacostraca; order Decapoda; family Porcellanidae; genus Petrolisthes; species Petrolisthes cinctipes. Next base: position 3,237,808 of record JAWQEG010001559.1, read on the forward strand.
ACAAAATGCCACACACCCTTGCTAATTTACTTGTAACAAATGAGATCTGTTGATTCCAATTCATATTCTCATCTATACAAACTCCCAAAAATTTTGTGAATTTTACTCTGTCTATTATGTTTCCTTCTATGGTTACAGGAAGAGTGTTATGTTGTAGTGAACGGTTTTGGAAGAATATATAATTAGTTTATGCAATATTCAGACTCAAATTATTTATCTTAATCCAATGATTATTTTTTCCTAATTCTGTAATTAAATTCATATGAAGATCATTAACGTTTATATTGTCCATTAGTAGATTTTTATCATCTGCATAAATGGTGTATTTGAATTTTGAACTTACATTAACAATGTCGTTTATATAGATGAGAAAAAGTATCGTTCCTAAAGTTGACCCCTGTGGTACACCTTTGTTAACTGTCCTAAAAGAAGAATGGAGTGATGTTACCACGTCAATGTTGTGTTCTGTCAATTCACTTAACCCAACAACCCCTCAATTGGTAGTGTGAAATTTTCACAGATATAGAAGGTGCAGTTTAATGCTTTTACTACTTGGTGAAAGTGAAGTAGGAAATTTAACCAATCTTTTAATGTTTAATATACTACCAGATAAGGCAGTAAAATTTAAGTCTGATGGGTGAATAGCCCATCGTTCCTGTGGGTTTTCCTTTAATAGCTCTTTAAGTGTTACTTCTGATATTAATGATACACAAGCGCCTGTATCAACAGCTAATGAGACATTTGTATTCCCAGTATTACAAGGAATTAATAGTACATCAACTTTACCCAAAGCAGCAACGAGTATATTTATTTGTTTAGGTGTGATTACATTGACGTTTTTTTTTTTCTTTTCTTTTTTAAATCGTCACCTGTATTTGCACGTCTATTATTTACTTGATCTCTTACATTTAACGTTACTCTACATTCGTCTGTGTTAAGAGTTACACTATTAGGAATGATGCAATATTTGATAATGGGCTTGCTGTCACATGCACTTGTTACTTTACTGCTTTCTCTAGGTTTATGATTAGAGCGATTACTCTTATTAAAGTAACACTTATCTGGGCTGTGTCCATATTTCCTGCAGATCTTACAAGAAAGTTTCTTTTTCTTTGAGCTATGATTTGTGAAGTTTGTAGTGTTTTTGTGAGTGTCTGTGTCAGTGATAGCGGCTACACGTAGGGCTCTAAGTATGTTAAGAGGTTCTTTTTTACTAACTTTAGCTGCATATTTAACAAATCTATCCTTTGCCTTATATTCTATTTTGGCAGCTTCAAGTCTGGATTCATCTGTAAAGAGCAAAACATACTGTATGTACTCAATAATCTGGTATACATGTTCCCCCTTCATGTTACTCATTCCATCAACCCATTCTGACACTTGAAAGAGTTGTTTAGCATCGCTAATGGTCGAACCTGATAACGCTAGAGCCGTACTTGATGTAGCTGTTCCACAATTGTTCACTGTTCTTTTAACCATTCTGTGTCCCATGCTAATGGACCACCAAACTGACCCCCTCCAAAAACATCAATGAGATCTTCACAAAACTGTTTAAAATTGGTTAAATTATCTGGATCAGTGAATGCAGTCGCGGTCAACAGTGCACTAGCAGCTGAATCTGGTTTAATATAACCCCGAACAAACCTTATTTTGTCTTTACCATCCGTGATTCCTGCTGGAACCATGTTCTCCTCACAAACCCTTAGAAATGTATGAATGCTATAATTAACATTTTCCCCAGTGAATTCCTTACCTTTGTGTGCTTGTGGAACGTTAATAGTTTGTGATGCTTTAAAAGCCATTATGTTTGATATGAAAGTATTTAAAGCCTAAGAGCATGTACACCCTGATCTCGTTTTACTAGGTGATGTTTTAATGGGAAAAGAAGAAGTAAACGAGTCAGTTAATGAACTAGATTTAACAAGAGAAGGAGTTGTTGTTGTTGTTACTCGATTATATTTTATGTTTAAATTTACAAAGGAGGTTTTTACTCAAAATAGAGTATGCGCTTTGTACTGTACTTATACTCAAATTAGTTATATCAGTTGAATCAACTAGGCTTTCACTACTTTCAAATATTGCTAAACTATGTTGAAATTTGCTTATTGAATTAAGTGTTTTACCGTATTTTCTCTCATTCATTACCTATCACATTGCAAGGGAATTCACAAGGGACATTAAATTCTGTTGTATACGTGAAGGCTTACGCATATAGTACTCTAATTATAAATACATAGAATTTGTAATGAGGAGATATTTATAAAACGTTTATATAGTTACCCTAATGTGATGGTTGTTAATATATTATGTATTTGTTAAATATACCTATACTACTGACCACGAATGGATGAATAGGCGTTGTTGGTGGTAGCTGGGTAGTAGTCGTCCAGAGTAGTCGTTGTGAAGTCGTACCGTACCAACCTACGTCCTTCCTTCTGTAGTGATGCTAGTAGCAGTTTGTAGATGTGATGCTAGTCGTGATGCTAGTTCTTTACTAAAGAGTTGGCTTACGTTGGAAGTATTTTCACCACGCCCTCCAGTAATGATCTTAGTGGTGATAGTAGTATTTGTAGAATTGGCAGTAGTGGTGCAAAAATATGGTAGTGATGGAAGAGTGTAGTGGTGCAAGAGGAGGTAGTTTGTACTGGCCACCTGCACTTGGATGCTGATGCAGCGGAGTTGAGTGTAATCACAGTTAATGGATTTCGTGCCTGCCTTTGCACCTGTCTCTCTTCCTCTCTTCTCCTACTCCTGTCTTCTCTCTGCTTCTGTCTAAACTATGGCAATGGCCAATCCACTCTCCCTAGTATTGAGTAATCCTTACATGGGAATATTTTGAGAAGAAACTACTAAATAACATTTTACCCAGTAGTGCTGTATGGTACAGGTATGTAGATGACGTACATTGCCTCTGGCTATATAATAAAAATCTGGATAACTCTCTGCCATTGCTTAACAACTTAATTAATTTTACCATTGAAGTTGAGGAGGATGGAAAATTGCTATATTTAGATTACCTGATTCACAGGGTAGGCAACACCTTCAGTTAAGCATATATAGGAAACCAACCAATGTTTGTTCATATATTCATTTGCACACCACGATAAAGTAAAACGGTCTGTTTTCTCTTCTATGTACTTACGTGCTCTACGTGTATGTAATTCTGAATTTATGCATGAGGAATTTGGATTTATCTCTGACATTGGAACAAAATTAAAATACCCCAAACCATTTTTAGATAAAGCTTAAAAATTGGCAAGAACGTCATTTTATAGTGTTGAACCTCCCCCACCCGGTGACAATAAAAACTTACTGATATTACCCTACAGTGATAAATTTGCCCAAATTCCTCATCTTCTTTAAACATAGAATGTTAATGTTGCCTTCTGCAATGATAACACAGTCAAGAAAATATTGATCAAAAATTCATCCAATTACTCATGCGGATGTATCTATAAAGGACCATGCAAAGAATGTAATATATATTATATAGGACAGACTGGAAAAGACCTTTCTACCAGGATCAAACAGCATAAGTATAGAGTTAGGACTAGACAAGAATCTAATGCTTTTTTGTTCATAGGAGATACAATAATAATCGTATTGACAGGTGTAATGCTTCGTCAATCATGTCATGTATTTCATCCAATAATAAAAAAATCGTAGTCAAGTTTGATCAAACACACTGAAAATATTAATATGAACTTAAACAATGGTATGTACAAGTTGGATAGTTTCATCATCGACAAGATTGTTAATAAGATAGTCCAACCGCTGTTCCTTAATGACTGGGTGTAATTTTGGGATAGTGGTCATATCATATCAGGTCAGTGTTGGGTCAGGATAATCCTTTACTACCAGCTTTAATGTCTACCTTACTTCTACCTACCGTAGGTTACTGCCTGTGTACTTTCAGTAATGAGTCGTTATACTACTTGCTTCTCTTTCTGCCTGTTGTGTGGGACTGACCTTTGTGAGAGGGCATGCACGATTGGGCTGAACTTTGGACCAATCATACAGTAGATAAAGGGCATGAAAGATTCCCTCGAGGTGTAGTAGTCGCACCGTCCTGATCCACAAACAGTTACAGTCTCATTAAAAAAAAAGTCATACAAAAGAGTTTATGAGCTCGATGATGATGATGATGATGATGATGATGAAATGGCTTGTTTCCATTGACACATCATGGAAACACCCCTACAATTTCTTTTCAATATCAGTAGTCCGTGCTCCCAATTATATTGTGTATATACTTTTTTTCTTTTTTTTTTTTTTAACAATTTACAGTCACGAGCACTGATAAGTATACAGCTTTGGTTGAAGCTTTGAACAGTCCAATTCACCAACGAAATAATTCCAATGGAGATCATATTGTGCATTTATTTACTGTCTCTATGTATTCGAAGCACACCTGAATAAGTACTTACTAGTGCTTGTGACTACGCTTGCGGAGGGCATTGCTTCATCCGGCCACACCAAAGTAGCGAAGAATGATTGATGAAATAAGCAAGAGAAATAAACTAATTTTGACTTTTAGGCTACAACTTAGCAGAGACAAAAAAGACATCAAATTATATCACGGGAAAGGGCCTTTATATATAATTACCAAACATTTACTACCTCTTAATATTGACTACAGTATGTCAATGTCTCCAAAAAGTTGCTAGCTTCAGTATCGTTATAGTAGGGGACTTTGCCTGTTCTGATACATGAGACATATTTCACATACAGGGTATCCGAAAATTATCTGTACAAGTTATGTCTTGCTACTACTCAATCACAAAGTGTGACATCTTTCTTTGGGGATTCCCCAATCGTCTTGCGTACAGTAGGCGGGTTAAGAGAGAGACATTGGCAATTTAATAAAATAAGGGATCACAACTGCCAATTTTATTACAAACTGGATGCTTTGCGAATCAATAATGGGTCACATATTGTCTGTTTGTAAAATCGTCACTTTAATTAGAAAATCTTTGGGAAAAACGGTATATTAACACTCTATGTCTCATCATAAATTTCATTCTAGGATGGAGTAGCTCATTTAATCGTCGGACTCCCTATATTTTTCATCCACACACAGCTGTGAATACGTAGTGATATCTATAATCTAAACAGATTAAACGTTCTCAAAGATACGAGTTTGATATTTTCCTTCGCAAACGGAGTTCAATACACAGGTAATGTTTTTACTCGTGTTTGTTTACCTGTTTGTTGGATAGTGAACAATATATCTCATGAATATATAAAAATACTTGATCAAACTTCATACGACAACTGGGCACTGTGAACTCGATTATTTATTAAATTTTAGTGGATCAAAGTCAAAGATCAAGTTTAGGAATGGATATAATTTCGCTGTTTATGGTGAAAAAAATTAGGGTGAAATATGTGTTCGTTATGTGTATACAATTATTTGACATTTGTCATAGTACAGTTGCCTGACGAAGTTCGTTAAGTCCTGACTGGTGTAGGGTATAGGGCCACAAAGCTGGTAATAATGTGAAGTATGAAATGCCATATACTGCTATTATTATATGTTTGTAACTTAATCAACACCCATATAACTGTAAACAACATTACGTTGCGTAAATGTATTCATTTTATATTTTTTGAAAAAATACACAATCCCTGAAAAATTATCTAAATGTGTTGCTTTGTGTTAAAACTGGAAAATAATAGACACATGTATCACTGCAGGTATCGCACCGCAGTTGTCGTACGGTGCTGTCTGTCGAAAGTTTGAATTACTGAGTGATGTCAGTCGTGATGTAAATTTTACGGCAGGAATTGTTAAATATGAAAACATATTTAATACATGAATATAGGGGTGCTTAACATCAGGAATGGGAATGAGAACAGAGCTGAGAGTTTGTAGGAGAAAGAGAACCTAAGAGAAAGAGAGTATGGGAGGGTAGGAGGGTTTTAATGATAGACAATCTAGTTAGTTCTATAATACCCACTCCTAAAATAATCCATATTAATAATGAAAATATAAAGAGACATATTATATAAAGTGATTTTCGGACATAAATATTTACTGCGTGAAAGTTTTACGTGAAATAAATATCACAATGAACGATATAGTTAGAAAGGGGAAGGAACGGACAGCACAAGTTAGACAACAAAAGTTTGGAATACGATATTACACAACACTGATAAACTATCTACTAATTTGTCAATTTGAATCACAGTCTTGTTTATCTATGATCATGTGTTTCTTTTCATAATTATACAAAAAATTACAACCTGATACCCTAGAATCTCTCTCTCTCTCTCTCTCTCTCTCTCTCTCTCTCTCTCTCTCTCTCTCTCTCTCTCTCTCTCTCTCTCTCTCATGTGAACTTTACTCCTGTCCTCTCGAGCAACTGCTTCAAATTATACTCGAGACTGTGCTTCATATGAAACAGAAACCGAATGCAGAATGTATACCCCTCAATGAGATTAGTAAAAAGTGATTTTTATTCAGGAGACGAAGTATATTTGCAGTCAGTTAACCTTCTCGACATATACAGAACGCCAGTTAAACTAATAATTATATAATTGATACTGCTCCTAACAATCTCATATTCATGACCACTTTTTTTTTTCTTTTACTTAATTAATTAAAATCACGTTAAGTTCCCTATCAGGTTCATTAGGTAGACTTCAGGATGTGCGACTTCATGCCTGCATGTTTTCTAGCTTTTGATATCGCCAGCACTTCCTATCTCCCCTCCTTATCACGCTCAACGTCCCTACAGTATACATCCAACTCTTTCCCCCAGTGTTTATGGGCAGGGTAATGGAGACGGGTCTTCTTTCCCTGCGACTTATTGTGATAACTTCAACCATGTCTTCAATTTCGAATATGTTTTAAACTTACTGTTAGTCTACTTTAGTGTTTAATTGTCACTTCACTACTGTAGTGGTTTCGGTTTTCATAATACTTGAGACACCCTACATTGTATTCAATATTATTATTTACAACTAATTGGCCTTGTCTTGAAAAGAAAAGTGACTTCACATGAGATATTAGGTTAAAATTATTAGAATTATTTTAAATATTAATAGTAGTAGTATCCATGCAATTTACAAATATGCGCAGTCATCAATATCATGCTTATGCATATAATTATAGACGTGGGGAGGGTTCAATACCTATTTCTCTTACAAATTCAGGGTAACCATCAACCTCAAAATTTATTATTTTCTTATCTACTCTAATATGATTGTGTTGTGGTGACATCTGACAACAAAATAACTTGGGTGTGTGGCTTACTAGAGGTGATCGTACGGCTGGCACCAAGGTTTGCTGTGTTACCAGATACGTGGCTAGACCTTATGAGTGTCATGACTTAACGAACTTCGTCAGGCAACTGTACCGTGTGCACTGCGTCGAGTGCCTTTCTACTTGTATTTGCGAATTATTATATGCGAGGAAGCATCCGATTGTTATGCTGAGAAGTAATATCCCCTTGATCATACTGTATATTATTACCAAGGGACAACCCTCCATCCCTTACATTCTCTCTTTTCTTTCTTCATACAGCCTGTGAAAATGAAATTTTGAAGAAGACGGATCAGTAAGTAATTCCTAAGTAATTTCATTTTAATGAAACACACAATGGGTTCATGTAATATAAAAAAAAATCCATGCAAAACACTATTATGTGTACGGACCTGATTGAGAGAACTGGTCTGCCATGAGAACCTTGGATGTAAGATGCTCACCAATGAACACATGGGAGCCTAGCCGCACTCTGTCTCTTAGTGTGTTTGGGTATTGAGTTGCGAGTACGTACTCAATCCCACCAGCTGCGTCAACGTCCCGCACTTTCCTCAGGTCACCCGTCTCTGTTGTCTGTGGGGAAAACTTGAATGAGAAAGTGGTGAGTGCTTACGAAAATGTGTGTGTAATAATAATAATGATAAAAGGGCGTCTCAAAAGTCACTTCGCCCCCAACGGGAACCGCGTTGACGTGGTGGGGGGGCTTGCGTGTCTCTGAGACCTGGCGAGCTAGACTAGAGGGGGCTCCGGCCCCTGCTCTGCCCCAATTTCGGGGAGAGAGGGCTTCCCATACTAGTAAGGTCGCCAGTGAGAGACCAGACTAAATGGTTCCCATGCATTAGGTTGCCAGAACGAGCCAACAGTGCTGCCCTTCAGAGGGACCGCCCTCTAGGGGCTATCCTATGTTGGATGGTTGGGTGTCTGGGCCGGGATATGTTGGGGAAGGGGGTATCATCACCGTCGTGAGCAAACTTTCGAGCCATTGGGGCTGCTCTTTAAAACGAGTGGCCCCGTGGGGGAAGAGGTACCGCACCCACGGCGACCAGCGCTCGGTCCCCTCATCTGCCTGGTAGGTAGTAGCTCTTGGCTCCTGGGGCCAATTTAACAAAATCAATAATATATATATAACAAAAAGCCCCAATATCTTCCTCGAGCAGTGGTTGACCAGGCCCTCGAGACGTCACTCTCTGGTCGTGGTGGTATGCAGAAGGCAAAAGCAGGTGCAGGGGAAAATTTCTGGAAGAAGCCATGGAGCCACCCTGGGACAAATCTGGAAGTCATCTCCTCCATAGCCTTCCTGACCAGGAAGCCAAAGGGCCATGGTGTGCAAGAATGTGAAAGGTAGTACTGAAACATGATATCAGATGACACTGCCAAGCAGGGAAGGGAGTCAGGAAGTCGATGTAATCGATGCCAACAACGAACCATCAAAGACTGGCAATGGAGATCAAGAGGTGGCTTACCAGCGTCCACCAGGAGACTGGGGATTGGGGACGACCTGAAGACTCCGGTCGCCAGACGTATGCCAGCATGATGAACATGGTCCAAGACTCTGAGACGGGCATCCGTGGCAGAGGAGTACACCTCACACCCATAGTCGAGTTTCGACCTAATAAGAACACGATATAGGCGGAGGAGGGTGGCCCGATCAGCCCCCTAGGACGTCCCCCAGGGAGGCGTCCTCAGTGTCACATTGTTTGCAGTAGCAATTAATGCAATTGCCTCATCCCTTCCAGACGGTATAGCCAAATCCATGTACGTTAACGACCCGGCGGTCTGGTTTACTGCTTCCTGAATGTCAGTGGCGGAGCGGCGCATGCAGCTTGCCCTCTACAGGTGGCGCTTTGGGCTGGTTCTCGTGGGTTTCGATTTTCTCCTGCCAAGACAGTTGCTATGCACTTCTGCCGCACCCGAGGTGTCCACCCTGATCTGGACTTATACATGTATGGTCATCGGACACGTTGTGTCGAGGAGACTCGTTTTTTGGATCTCCTTTTTGACAAACGTTTGACTTGGGTTCCCCACTTGCGTTCAGGCTCTTAACCTGTTGAGGGTCCTGGGCCATACATCCTTGGAGGCTGATCGGGCCACCCTCCTTCGCCTATACCGTGTTCTTATTAGGTCGAAACTCGACTATGGGTGTGAGGTGTACTCCTATACCACGGATGCCCGTTTCAGAGTCTTGGACCATGTTCATCATGCTGGCGTACGCCTGGCGACTGGAGCCTTCAGGTCGTCCCCAATCGACAGTATCCTAGTGGACGCTGATGAGCCACCTCTTGATCTCTGTCACCAGTCTTTGATGGTTCGATGTTGGCATCGATTACATCGACTTCCTGACTCCCTTCTCTGCTTGGCAGTGTCATCTAAAATCATGTTTCAGTACTACTTTTCACATTCTCGCACACCATGGCCCTTTGGCTTCCTGGTCAGGAAGGCTATGGAGTAGATGGAAATTGATGACTTCCAGATTTGTCCTGTGCGGGTCCCCAGGATGGCTCCAAGGCTTCTTCCAGAAGATTTCCCCTGCACCTGCTTTTCAGACAAGAAGGAATCTCTTCCTCCTCCAGTGACTCGTTCCCTCTTTTTAGAACATGCCTTCACTCACAGGGAGTCCCTCCCTGTGTACACTGATGGGTCAAAGTCTGATGCTGGAGTTGGTTTTGTAGTTCTCTTCTGTCATGTCAATTTTTACTGCTGAGCTCTTGGCAATTTTATATGCCCTTCCAAGTGATTTTTACTCTCCCTCAGCCTTCTTTTACTATTTTTAGCAATTCCTGTAGTGCCTTGCAGGCGTTGTGCAATTTTAACTCTTCCCATCCCCAGGCGTTGGCCATTCTCGAGTGGCTTGTCCTCCTGGGTCGTAGTGGCCGCAGAGTTACATTTTGTTGGGTCCCGGCTCATGTGGGTGTCGATGGGAATGAGCGGGCTGACGCTCTGGCTAAGGCTGCAGTCTCCAGTTCTCGGCCTCCTGCCAGGCGTCATCCCGTTCCTGCAGTGAACCTTCGACCCTACATAGATGCTGCTGTTCATTCCCGCTTTGCGGGACAGATAGGATGCCATCGGGGCTAACAATCTCCGCAGCATCTGCCAGCGCCTTGGTTTGTGGAGCTACGGCGGCCTGTCCCACAGGTGGGAGACGGGTCTTGTCTGTCTCCGCATTGGCCACACACTATTGACTCATGGCTTTTTAATGGACAGGGCTCACCCTCGCTACTCTGATGATTGTCTGGTCCCTCTGACAGTACGGCATCTTATTGTCGGGTGTCCCAGCCCTTCGTCATAGACACCTCTCCGAGTACCGGGTGGGTGACGGTTCTTACAGTCTCTCCCAGGTGCTCGGGGAGGAGGCTTATGGTGTGGAAGGGAACACCCTCTCCTATGTGAAGGAAGCTGGCTTACTACACAAATTGTGAATTTTATTATATTTATGGCTATTCATTTTTAGGTAGGTAAAGTTTAATTTTTCTTTCGTTTATATTTTATTTTTATTTTTTATTTAACTTAAGTAGGTTAGTTTATTAAAATATTATTTTTGGAAGATGTGGCTTTTATTCATGCTGCTTTTCCCTTTCGAGGTAGTGAAAATTATTTAATGTTTGTACATATTTTATTAATGATGACCATTGCTGTTGCGCCACCAGATGCCTAATGGCATCTACAAATAAATCATAATCAAAAGTCACTTTACACTTTCTTTTCTCTCTTTCTTTATAGGTACAGCCGGCTCCACTGCCGCGGGGGCCACTGCAGTGTTGTCAGCCCTCCCTCTCTAGGGGGTGAACCATAAACTTCGGTCAGGGAAACACATCTTAAGTACTTAGTTAGAGAGAGATGGGAATGGGGGTTGGCAGGCTTGTATGCTGAGCAAAGCGAATGACAATAGTCTGTATGTGAGCAATTTTGTTTTTACGTGGATGCAACAATAGGCACCAAATGATTCTTGATGAATTAATTGCTATATTTCATGGTGCAGAATGTTACATTGTAATGTTCAGTTATTGACCTACTCTTAAGATGAATAAATGGAGGAGATTATATTATGGGAACATAGTCGATGCATGTGTGGATGTTCTGATAATTATTGACATAATTATTTGGTAGGAGAGCCGGTTTCCTTGCACCGGGGTCAGACTCAGCACTCTGATATTTGCGAGCAACAACATTTACCTTATTGGCTTCGCTGACAATTGATTAACAATTACATAAGAACTGAGAATATTAGATAGCCCAATCGACGGCACCATAAACTATCCATCATCTGGCCCCTTTAATGATTACAACAAATAAAACCGAGATAAGTAAATCGTATTTATTGACTGTAATGTATTCGCATTGAGAGGACGGAAACTGAAGTTTGTTGGAAATACTTATAATTGCAGGTTTAACATGTGTAATACATGTTATTTCTTTTCCCATGAGCTGGGAATAGCCTTGTAGACGATGCTGGTGCAATTCTTGTGCAGGGTGCAGATGCACTTCCCTTGGCTTCCACCTCCATCTTATTTCTACTCTGCTCTTCCCCTCTCTCTCTTGGCCCTTTCCTTTTCCTCTTAGTATCTATATTATTGGTTTTGGGGCTGTATTTAACTAGACAGATAGCTTTTAGAGTAGGTTGTTCTCCATGTCATCCTTTATGCTTTCCTGTCTCGTCTTCTATTTATTAAATAAATTTCCCTTGCTCATGAAACTGTCATGTTATGCCTCGTCCACTCTGACAAACACTTCGAAACACACACAGACAAAAGCGAGAATTTTGCCGGTCCTCCTCTCGCTCGCTCACCTTTATCTGCATCTGGCCCTTTACTGAGGTTGACAGTGTCTGCTTAGGTGGATGTGACCTTAAGACCTGTTGTGTTTGGTGATTAGATATTCTGTGTAGTTCATCACTCCCATACTTTCTCCTGTCCTTGAATCTATATTTAGACACATACACCACTGGCAAACACAATGAGAGTGCGCGGCTGCAATTTCGGGTCCTGTTTCGGCGTAATAGCCGCGGTGCGAGGGGCACGGGGAACCCCTCCTCTGTAAGATTTCCCTAGCAAAGGATTACCTCCAGCGTGGATATGAAGGCTTGGTGTGTATATATATATATATATATATATATATATATATATATATATATATATATATATATATATATATATATATATATATATATATATATATGTGTGTGTAAAACACAAACATCACTGTCTCGTCGTCTCACCATGCACCTCCAGTCAGGGTCTATAAAAGACCACTACCTTACCCACGACAACCAAGCTCTGACACGAGACAGACTAGTAAACAATACCACCATACTAGACAAAGAAACAGACAGCAGAAGACTCTCCTACCTAGAAGCGATCTACATAGAAACCCTACAACCCTCTATTAACAACCAGACACAAGACCTCCAAATACTGCCCTCCAGAAAACGACACATCACCAACACCGTCAGGATACTCACCACACCTCCAACACCTACTGACCCACCACAAACATCTAACATCTTACCCACCACCACTACAACCAACCAACAACTCAGACGTAGCGCTCAGAATCAGAAGCTACCCCCTATCCACCAATCACTAGGCCTCTGATATGGTGGCCCCGCCCACCCCACACACGGAAAACAGATAAATACCCCTCACCCACTCAGAATCGCCACTTCCTCCTGAAGATGTCCGATGTACTGGACGAAACGTCGACCTCCCCCAACAACTCAACTTTTGCCTCACTCATCCACCATCTAAGTGAAGACTTAAGAAAAATTGTAAGAAATATTGAAAATATAAATAATAAACTCATTAATGCAGAACAAGCCATTTCCTTCAACCTCGTTTGTTTGAAAGAGAATATATATATATATATATATATATATATATATATATATATATATATATATATATATATATATATATATATATATATATATATATATATATATATATATATATATATATATATATATATATATACACACCAAGCCTTCATATCCACGCTGGAGGTAATTCTTTGCTATATATATATATATATATTAGTGGCCATTGAAATCAGCGCGGCGGGGCTTGCTTTGATAACCCTGTCTAAAATTCAAACTATCGCACCAATCTCCGTTATGGTTTATCATCAGCTGGGATGTCATACGCCTTTCAGCTCGGGACAGTATACCGTTTGTAGGGCAGTGGTAACATTCATATTTTCAGTTGCCCTTGAGACCTTATATGGGCTGAAGTAATTAGTGGGTGGTTCCGCTAGGCCTGCTATTTTCTTACTACTGTATCCTGCTTTGTGCGCTAGTGGAAGACAATGGTGTGAGTTGATAGAAATGGAAGGTGTGGGTGGCCACCTGTGGAGTGCGTGTATGTCTGTGTTGGTTATGGAGGCAGTGTACTTGGCCGGGCGACAGATGGTGTGCCCCGACCGAGAGGTAAATCCCTCAGGTACTAGCGCTGGCTCATCGTCCCATAGCACACCGCGTGGAGAAGGTGGCGTCGCAGGGCGTGGTGGTGGTGAAGGGCTGCGGCAGGGGCTAACGGGACGAGGAGGCGTGGCTGGAATTATATGGATAACTGGAGGCTCAACTTGAGGGATACTGAGAGGAATTACTTCAACCGATGCATGGTCAGGTGAAGGTTGGTCAGTAAGAGGTAAGGGCTCAGGTAGCGGGGTAAGAATGGGGGTGTGGTCGTGGGAGAGAGAAAAGTTAAGTAACAGTGAAGGGATGGGAGAAGGTGTGACAGGTGTAGGCACGGGATCGGCCTGGGTGGGGGGTGGGGGGGTTGGTAGTGTGGTCAGGTAACGGTGAAGGGCCGGAAGGAGGGGTGGTAGAAGAGGAGGCAGCCTGCGTGTGGGCAGACGGGACTTGTGGGACGAGGGTGGCAGGGGTAGGTAGTATGGGTTGGGTATGTGGGGAAGGTAGAGGAGTGTGGAGGGGAGGCTGGAACGTTGGTGATGGAATGAGAGGAGCGGGTAGGTGTGGTAGGATAGGCATGTCAGGAATAGGAATAGCGTTGGTAGGAGGGGCATGATGAAGGATGGTAGGGTGATGAGGAATTGAGTGAGGGAGGATAGGATGGGTGAAGGCAGGGGCAGGGGGTGGCGGTGTGTTTAAGTATGTGTGGTGATGTGTGGCGGGAAGTGGTGTGATTGGGTGAGTGTGCGAGGACTGCGGTGTGGGTTGATGTATGGTGGTGTGAATAGGTTGTACTCGGGTGAGCGGTGGAGTATGGGGTGTGGGTAGGAATGGTGGGCGGCGATGTGAGCGCTGGTTGGTGTGAGTGTGGGGTGGTAGCGGCGCTGTGTGCGATGCGGTGTGTGTTCGCATGTGAGTTAATGGGTGTGTGTTCAGTGGTGTGGTGTGAAGCTGTTGAGGCATAGTGCGGGCTGGTTTCACCCTCTCCCAGGACATGACGTATGGCTTGTCGTGGATACGCAATGCGACCTTAGCTTCCGACATGGCGAGCACAGGGTAAAGACCAGAGTAGACTTGCTTTTGCGGTGTGCAGTGTAATAATAATAATAATAATAATAATAAACGGTTTATTGAGGTTGCAGCCATAGGGCTGAAAATACACAATACATTATATATATGGTTGATGATTGATCAGAATGGTTTTATATATACAACAATGAAAAATGTTATGATGGTGAGACAAATATAGATGTAGTATTATTTGTTGTTAATAATTCTGACCATAGTGGGTACGGGGCTGTTGTTGTAGCGGTCAGTACGTGCCCTTATTGGTGTTAAGATATTGGTGTGTCTCGTCGATTGTCGTGGTGGTGGAAGGGAAGGGGGGAGCATATCTCGATGTCTCGGATTTCTTAGCAGTTCTATGCTAAATCGACGCAGAATGTTGTGGTGTACTGTGTCTGGGGAGACCATGCCAAGGGTGATAAGGGCCTCACTGTATGTAGTATAGTCTGCCCCCAGTATTATACGACAAGCCCTTTTCTGTACTTGTTCAAGCTGTTTCTTCTGTGTGGTGTTAATGGATGGAATCCAGCTTGGGGAGGCATAGGTGAGCTTGGGGAGTATAAACATATGATATATACTCCTCAACTCACACTGTGGTGTACCTAGGGACTTTAGCCTTCTCAGCATGTACAGACGGTAAGAGGTGGACTGGGTAGTGGTGGTAATATGATACTTCCAGTCCAACTTGCTGTCCAGCATAACTCCCAGGATTTTGGTTGTTTCCACAACCTGGAGTGGGTGTCACCCCAGTGTGACTGTCGGTGGTGGTACAGGTGTGGTGGATGTGTGCAGATGCATCACCACTGTCTTGTTGTGATTGATACTGACGTTGTTGGCTTCAGTCCAGGCTTGTAGGTTGTCAAGTTGTTGTTGTAGTAGGTGGTAGTCAGGTGCAGTGTTGTCCACTACAACTCCCACAGTGGAGTCATCCACATACTTCCACCGGTGTGTGTCGGTCAGGGCATCATTGATGAGGATTAGGAAGCACAGAGGCCCCATCCTGGTCCCTTGAGGCACACCACATTTCAGCGTTTGTGGGAGAGATACTGCACCTTGATATCTTACCACCTGCTGTCGATCACTGAGGAAATCTGCCAACCACGCCACCAAGCCTGGCTCCATCCCAATACCAAGTGCCTTATTTATTATAATATTGTGGTCCACTAGGTCAAATGCCTTTTTGAAGTCAATGAAAGTTAGTATTACTGAGGTCTTCCTTTGCTCTAAGTTCTTATATACAAAGTCAAGTAGGTTAATAAGGCAATGTGTGGTGGAGGATGACTTTATATTGCCAAACTGTTGGTTATCAATGACTTTTTTAATACTAGTTGAGGCCCAATCAAAAACAACTCTTCACACAAAAGGCTGGGTAGGGGAGTGATAGCAATGGGTCTCAACTGGTCAAAAGATTGGGGATTATTGACTTTAGGGATTGGTGTGACATTAGCTGTCTTCCAATCTGTGGGTACTTTAAACTGACTTATGGATGCATTGATAATAGAGCAAAGGGGGATGGCAAGCTCAACAGCAAACTCTTTATACAATTTAATAGGAAGGTCAATGGGAGTGGTGGAGCGTTTAAGTTTAAATTCTGAAAGTTTCTTGGCGACCTGATACTCTTGGACTCTGGGTGGCTGAGGGGAGGGGAGGTAGGCAGGTAGTTGGGATGGGTCAAACTCGGGTAAGCTTTGACATATGGCCGCGAAGTGGTCATTGAGGCGGCCTGCTGTATCCTCACTGGTATGTCCGTTAGTACAAGGGAGGGAGGGTGAGTGTTTACGCATCCCACACACATCCTTAATTTTGCTGTACCACTGGCTGATGTTGGATTCCTTGAGATGTTGTATTTTTGTGGGGTAGTGTCTCAGTTTGGCTGTCCTGATTTCCCTAATGACTTTGTTGCGAAGGCTGTTATATCTTCCCTTGTCGGTGTAGAAGGCTTTGTTGCGTTGTTTAATGAGTCTTTTTATTCAGGTGGTAATCCATGGCATATCCGATGGGTGAACTGTCGTCGACTTTTCTGGGAAGAAGTGATGGTATGCTTGAGTGATGGTGGTAGAATAGTTCCCCCATTTGATGTCAACTTCACTGACAGTCAATACCTCAACCCACGGGTAATGTACCAGCCACTGTCCAAATCCCCTTATCGATGAGTCAGGTGTAGGTCTGTACTTCCTGATGATGGGAGGCTGGTGATGGGTGGTGGTGGGGATGGGAGTCCACAGGATGGAGAGGTGGGTACTCTTCCCCACTGGTGGCAAAGGTTGTGGTGGGAGGTACTGATTTGACAGGTCGGTGACAATCTTATCTAGGACACTCTGGTTGTGGGTTGAGAAATCAACAACTTGGGTGAGGGATAGTGCATTTTCAAGTTCTCCAGTGTCAATTTCATTGAAGTCGCCACATATTACGAATTTTGCTGATGGATACCTAATTTTGAGGATGTCACATGTATTAATAATATGTTCCATCAGCACTGCCTGAGATGGTGCACGTGGTGGATGGTAAATTAGGCAGTAGATAATGGAGGCAGTGAGTCTTGGGTGACAGGGAGGTGTTAACTTGACCCAAAGGACCTCAATTCCTTCTGGGATATCCACAATCAGGTGTTGGGGGTGGTATTTGTCCCGAGCAAATAAGGCTAACCCACCACCACGTTTATTTTCTCTAAGTTGGTGGAAGAGAATAAAGTTTTCTATGTTGCACAGTTCGGGTACGATTGTGAGTCTGTGCGGAGTAGCAGGGATGTTGATGTGTGGAGGCCGGGTGGTATGTAGGTGGTTTTCAATTGCTGGCGTGTCGGCATTGGTGTGGCGTGGGTGATGGCACATTTCAGCGCTGGTAGGAAAGAAATGCTGGACGTGTCTATCTCCGGAGAAATCATCTAACCAGGGAGACGGAGATCCTCGCCGTACACCAACTCATCGTTGTCTTAATGGAGAGGAGGATAAGCGAAAAGGTGTCAGTCCACTGGTCCAGCTGAAGTGTGCGGAATGCGTCCTTGAGGCGAATGTGGAATCTCTCCACCATACCATTGCTGCAGGGGTGGTAGGCAGTGGTGCATTAATGCTTTGTACCCAGAACTGTTAGCATGAAGCTCCACGCCTTTGATTGAAACTGCGTACCCTGGCTGCTAACGATAACTGCGTGAGGGCCGAAGTTAGCCACCCACCCAGTTACTTAGGAAGTGTCGGCCGGTACCTTCTGCCGTAATATCCATCATAGGGATGGCGGCACACCATTAGTCTTGTGAACAGTAGTCCACACGAAAGTAGTGGGCCCACAATATCCACATGGACAGTGTGGAACCTGCTGGGCAGGACTGTAAACTCGTGAAGTGGCGGACGTGCATGGCGGTCCACCTTAGCCCACTGACAGGGAAGACATGATGTAACCCAATCTCTGATATGGCGTCCATCCCTGGCCAGACAGCGCGGCGACTGATAAGGCGGAGTGTCTCTGCTACCCCTGGGTGGTTGAACGAGTGGTAGTAACGGAAGACAGCCTCTCTGAACTACTCGGGGATGTATGGGCACGGCATCCCGCAGGTGTCGCACCAGAATTGTGTGGTGGCATTTGGGGAAGTCAGGAACTCCAGCCGCAGTCCCGTCTCACCCTAAATCAGCTGCAGTAGGTGTGTGTCGTCTCGTTGAGCCGATGTGAGAGCGGGGAAGTCCAAGAGTGGGATGTGCTGAATGCTCGATATCGCTGGTTGAGTCGTAGGTGCTCTGGAGAGGGCATCTGACACGGAGTTGTCTTCTCCCTAAAAGTGGCGGATATCCATTGTGAATTCCGAGACGAATGCCAAGTGGCGCGTAACACATGGAGACCAGCTCATACCGAGCTGATTCATGGCAGTAGTCAAGAGCTTATGGTCTGTATGGATATGGAAGGTCCTGCCTTCGAGGAAGTGGTGGAAATGCTTCACAGCATTGTGGATAGCAACCAGCTCCCTGTCAAAAGTGCTGTATTTGCGCTGGGGCGGCTCCAAGCGTGATTGGTTTGACCGCTCTAATTGCGTGATTCGAGGCATCCATGTAGATCGATGTGGGCACATGGGGAGTAGGATACGTCAACAGTGTAGTGTCGGCCAGCTTACTCTTGATCGCCTCAAATGCTGCCTCCGCTGCCGGAAGCCAGACTAGTTTCTTCTGGGAGGTTTTCTTGAGCCCTTTTAGAAGATCATGGAGTGGTGTGAGGACGGAGGCAGCGTGTGGAATAAACCTGTGGTAATAGTTTACCATGCCCAAGAACTCCCTAAGCTTCCTGGCTGTAGTGGGCAGGGGAAAATCCCTGATCGCCTCTACCTTCTGCCGCAGTGGTGTGATGCGGTGGCCAAGGAAATCCAGGTTGTCTGCAACTATTACACACTTGGACAGGTGGATTTTCAATGCGTATCTCTGCAGGCGAGCGAAGAGAACCCGCAGGTGTTGCTGGTGTAGGCTGTGGTTGTGGGAGGCGATGAGGATGTCATCTATGTATACCACGATGTAATCCAGTCCCCGCAGCACCTTGTCTGTGAATCTCTGGAACGTCTGGGCAGCGTTGCATAGACCGAAATTCATGGACAGGAACTCGAATAATCCATAGGGTGTGGTGATGGCGGTCGTCTTTATGTCTTCATCAGCAACAGGAATCTCGTGGCAGGCACGGACTAGGTCGATTTTAGGGAAAATCGCACAACCTTGGAGTTTGGAGTGAAAATCCAAGACATGCGGGATCGGATACCTATCGGGAATAGTGGCTGCATTCAGAGCCCTATAATCGCCAAATGCCCTCCACTTTCCCTGCTGTTGCTTAGGCACCATGTGGAGAGGCGACGCCCATGCACTCTCCGAGGGTCTGGCCATGCCCTGCAGAATCATCGTGTGGAACTCACGATTGGCTGCTTTTTGGCTCTCCGGTGTCATTCTGCGGGGTTTGGCGAAAACAGGCTGGCCAGTGGTGGTGAATGTGTGTCGAATTTCTGGGTCTTGGGTGTGGCGTGAAGGTTCTATAGAGAGTAGGTGGGGGAAGTCTTGCATAATATGTTGGTATGAGTTCGTGTGTGAAATGTGTGTAATGGTGGGTGTAGAATGCCGACAGTGCTTCAAAGGGATGGTCGCTCATGTTGGCTGGTGTATCAGGCATTGTCGTTTGGCATCTATGAACAGGTCGTGTGCTGTGAGGAAATCCAGGCCCAAGATTGGTGCCTGGACGTCAGCGACAATGAAGGGCCACACCAGGTATTCTTCTTTGAGTAGAGTAACCCCCCTACTTCTGGTACTGTACGTGGCTATTAGTGTCTTATTCGCCACGAGTAGGTGGTAATCTGTCGTGGCCTGCCTGTGTTTGTCCTTCTCTAATTGCGGCACGACGCTTACCTCGGACCCTGAGTCCACAAGATAACTGTCCTACGATAATATGTCCTCTACCCATAGGAAGGTATGGGCGGTGTGGTGTGGTGGCGTACAGGTGGTGGCTGGGAGCTGCTGTGGCAGTGTGGCAGGCACGATGGGTAGGTTGAGCAGCGTGCTAGCGTGCATAACTGGTGCGGCAGCATTGTGTTGTGGTGCTAGCGTTGTGTGCATAGTGGGGTGCCGTGTTGGGTGCGGTGGCATAGATGGTGTGTCTGGAGCTTGGCAGCGAAACCCTGACATCGCTAGAGGCGTTGGAGTGGCGTGGCGAGGCGGGTGTATTTGCGTGGTGAGGTGGCCCAAGGCGGAGTGATGGCTGGAGGCGTGATGTGTCGTTAGAGGCGTGCGAATGGCATGACGGCCTGTGGCGTGTGTCGTTGCTAGAAGTGTCAGAGTGTTGTAGCAAGGCAGGTGTCTGCGTGTGGTGTGTGGAGTCGCGAGAGG
The DNA here is from genome assembly GCA_033782935.1 of Petrolisthes cinctipes. NCBI lineage: Eukaryota > Metazoa > Arthropoda > Malacostraca > Decapoda > Porcellanidae > Petrolisthes > Petrolisthes cinctipes. The sequence continues at coordinate 3,258,383 of JAWQEG010001559.1, forward strand.
CATCTGAGTGGCGTAGCGAGTCAGGAGCCTGCTTGTGATGATTAGGCGTGGGGCGGTGTGTTGAGCCGTGACATATGAGGCGGGGCGAGGAGTAGAGTGTTGAGATGGCGTGTGATGTGTTTGGTCGCTAGAGGAGTCGGAATGTCGTAGCGAGGCGGGTAGAGGCGCGGGGTGGTGTAATGGTGTGTGGAGTACTTGGTCGCTAGAGGCATTGGAGTGGCGTAGCAAAGCAGGTAGAGGCGTAGGGTGATGTGTGTGTGTGCTAGAGAGAGACGTCGGAGTGACGTAGTGAGGCAGGTAGAGATGTAGGGTGATGTTTGTGGGCGCTAGAGGCATCGGAGTGGCATAGCGAGGCGGGTAGGGGTGTGGTGTGGCGTGATGGCGAGTGGTATGTGCTGCTGATAGCTGGCATATACTAAACATTCATAGAGACATCTGGCCGAGACTAGCTACTGCCTCGCCAATCCAGCATTTCTTTTACAGTTTGAGAGCATAATATACTGATAACAAACAATAACTAATGACTTTACTAACCATCACAATGTTGTGATCTACCAATGTCATGTTTGTTATGTAACAGATTTATATAGTTGACATATAATTTAGTACAGCATTACTGCTTACAATCCTCTCGCTAACTTTCCTCCATAAAACATGCACCACACCATTCCCAAGCCTACACCTCTCCATTACCACTCCCCCGATTCACTCCTTGCATGTGTTTCGGATATGAGTCGAAACTGGAGGTTCACACCTTCTAGGGTACAAACATAGACAACGCTGGAGTGATGAACGTGGTATGGCAAATACCCAGTTAAAGTTCGGGAAAATGCAGTCTGGACCTGGTGCACGAATTTTCAACACCCCGCGGATGGGAGTGGTTAAGTGGTACGGCACTATGCAATCATTGCAGTCCAGCAGAGAAGCAGTGATGAAGCGGCCTGATTGATTAGAGGCGTGTGTATACTGTACATCACTTCTTCGACATCCTGTCACCCGTGCCTTCTTTTCGTCCAGGTTCTCATCGCTATTACATTTAATCTATATTGAGCATTCATAAAAATAGCACCTAGCCAAGACTTCTGCATTACAGCTTACAGTTCCCTACCCTGCCTCCATAGAACACCACACCCAAGCGCCCACCACCCCTCAATCAACCTCCCACTGATATCAATCTTATTGGTGTGTGGTTGGGATACTAGAGTCGACGACACTGGAGGTTCACACCTTGTGGGTTACACACATTGACAACGCTGGAGTAATGAACGCGGCAGTGGAGGAGACTGTACATATAATATACTAAACAGAACGTAGAGCCCCTCATGAGGGAGACAGAGAGAAAGTTCTACCAGGATGAGTCTCCTTGTACAGTATTTTCAGAAAAATGCATAAGAACCAAATACTGTAATTTACCATGATCACACTCACGAACCAAATGAATTATTTGTATTATAATTATCACGCACGTGTGCACAAGGAAAGATGAAGATGCCACGGAGTATAATAATTATTAATAGAGAAAGAAATAGGGAAGAGCAAGGGGATTGTTTGATTCGTCGTCGTACACCTGGTAGGCTACCCAAAAGAAACTCAACTCAGGTGGATTGGTTCTAATTTCTCCTATGAAGCATTTCATGAAAGTCTGATAGAGTATATTTCATATAAGAAATTAGATTAGAAGATAGGAGAGAAATGGACGTGGGGCAAAAAGAGGATGTTTAATATGGTAAAATGGCATCTCTGCAAAGCAATTTCGCCATTCCATCAGCATCTCTTTGGTGTCATAAAAAAAAAATCTACGTTGTTTTTAGTAGTAATGCTCTACTCTCTCTTCCTATGTATAATAGTAATGCTCTTTCCTCTCTTTTATAATATATCTATTTATCTATCTATCTTCTCTCTCATCTCGTCCTACACTCTCTCTCTCTTTCTCATGAGGGGGGAAGCGAGGGTTTGTTTACCTCCCGTCGTACGTCTGGCACACCGAAAAGTCTTGGGCTGTGATTGGTCCTAATTTCTCCTATGGCACATACCCAGTTAAAGTTCTGGAAAATATGTCCGGGCTGCCTTCTCGATTCCTCTCCCCCTGTCCTGGTGATTTCTCAAAAATCGCTCTATTTCACTTACTCTCTATGTCTAAACTACAATGTCTAGAAACTTATAATTTATTCTGTTTTAATTCGCAACTCTTCCTCTTTTGAATGTGATGTACCCCAGCTCTCTATGACTCATGGGTGCAAAGATATGATATGAAGAAGAGAAGTAACTTTAGGCCCGAGAGCACAGTGTGTCCGTAAGTACGCTTGACTCAGTCCTGGCTCCGGGTGGTTGGTTGGGTGGCGGGTGGTGGAGGGTGTTGCCAGGTGGTAAAGGCGCATAAATTTGAATATGAGAAAATATTTGCAACATTGTCAGCCATCACACCAAACATTTGCACACTGACTGAGTATGGCTATTCCATTGACACACTGCTGGCTATAGCCCAGTCCAAAGAATCCGCCAAAAGTTAATACATTTTTGTGTAATTGACAACATCGGCTAATGCCTACTCCCGGACTGCTCTACAGAGTCGTCATATTCAGATCCCTAGCCAGCTCCGCAGAGTCGGCACATGCCTATCCCCGGATATAAGGGGTTAAGCCGCTGCAGTACTACCTCCTTCTCAAACTCTTGGCGGTATAGTTTGGAGTCGGCGTACTGGTACAGGTAGAAGGTGTAAGAATTCGGCACTTTGATGTCAAGAAGATGGACGAAAGCCTTCTTGTACCACTTGCAGGTTTTCCACATACAATCGATCAAGTTGACCATCATGTCTGATTCGCATTGAGAATGATTGATTAATTGACTGAACATGGTGGTGTGAAAATCATTGAACTATTTAAAAAGTGGAAGCCATAAAAAATCACAACTTCTAAATTAAATGGCCATAAAATTCACAACTTGTGGAGGAGGCCAGTGCCCTTTACAAAAGAGAAGGTCCTCCCTACAACATTACAAGCCTCCTCCCCGAGTACCTGGGAGAGACTGTAAGAACCATCTCCCACCTGGTACCTGGAGAGGTATCTATGATGAGGGTCCAAAAGGCAGAGGCACTCCACAAAAACATGCTGCACAGTCAAGGGGACTAGACAATCACAGTAGAATGGAGGAGCCTTCTCCATTAAAACTCCATGGGTCAAGAGTGAGAGGCCAATGCAGAGATGGGCAAGAGCCATCTCTCATTGGAGGGACATGCCACTGTAACTCCTCAAATACATACGCTGGCAGACATTGCGAAGCTTGTTAGCCCCTAAGGCATCCCATCTGTCCTAATAACAGGAACGAAAGGCAGCGTCATCGTATGATCGAAGGTCCGCGGCAGTTACTGGATGACGCCGGGCATTAAGCCAAGCACTGAAGGCCACAGCCTTAGCCAGGACGTCAGCTTGCTCATTCCCATCGACACCTACATGGGCCGGGACCCAATAATAGGTGACTCTGCGGCCACGGTGTCCCAGGATAACAAGCCACTTAAAAATGGTCAACACCAGGGAATGGGAAGTGTTAAAATTGCCGAGAGCTTGACAGTAAATATAGACATGACAGAAGGGAGCCTGCTGCCATGACAAAAGTCAGGAAGGACAGCCCCAAAACCAACTCCAGCATTAGCTTTGACCCATCAGTGTATGTGAGAGGAGGCATGTTTTAAGAAGAGGGAGGGAGCCATGCATGTGAAAGTGCATGAGTTAACTTCTGGGAGAAGCCGTGGAGCCACCCTGGGGATGAGCACAGGACAAATCTGGAAGTCAGCAATGCTTAATTCCTCCATATCCTTCCTGACCCAAAAGCTAAAGGGCCATGGCGTGCAAGGATGTGAGAGGTAGTGCTAAGAAATAATATCGGATGACACTGCAGAGGTGGCTCATCAGCATCGACCAGAGGACTGGGGATTGGGGATGACCTGAAGGCTCCGTTGCCAGACATACCCCAGTGTGATGAACAGGGTCTAAAACTCTGAAATGGGCAGCCATGGCGAAGGAGTACACCTCACACCCATAGTCGAGTTTCGACCTAATAAATGAACACTACAGACGGAGGAGGGTGGCCAGATCAGCCATCCAGGAAGTACGGCCCAGGACCCTCAACAGGTCTGTCATAAACAAAGTCCCAAAAAGCGAGTCTCCTCAACACAATGTATCTGATGACCATACATGAATATGTCCTGATCGGGGTGGACTCCCAAAAGACGGCAGAAGTGCATAGCATAGCGAGCGGCAGCCACAGCAACAACAACAGCGACAATGACAACAACGACCATTAACCAACAATCACCAATTATCAACAATCACCAATAACCAACAATCACCAATAACCAACAATCATCAATAACCAACAATCACCAATAACCAACAATCACCAATAATTACCAATAACGAACAATCACCTATAACCACCACAGCGACAGCGACAGCAAACAACGACAGCGTCAGTGACAGCGACAGAGACAGCGAGCGACAGCGACAACGACGGCGACAGGGCTGGACACTATCTCTACCAAAGGCACAGGAAACTCAGGGACAGGTATACTGGGTCTAGGAAACACGTCACTGGAAACTCAGGGACAGGGTTTTCCAGGCATAGGACAGTGTTGTATCCCTCTGCTTCAACATCCGCATTTTCTTCCAACCACTTGATCTTCACATTAATAACATTTTCCATCTTTTCTTTGTCTTCATCAGCAAACATTTCGACATCCTTGATCATGCGGTCAATGTCCTCAGGTGTAAGGCAGTTCTGATCATTACTGACTACAATCTTTTCCTTGTTGCCAGTTTGTCATTGGCCTTTCTCCTTCCAAACTTGGATTGTGACAGCATGCTGATTGTCCGAGGTAGTTGACATCAAGGAGAACACAAAGAACGAAAAAGAGACATCATAGCTACTGACTGCCACTATTAAACTTTACCCCGACATCTTGACTACCATCCTGGCGATTTGTTACGGCGTAATGTAACACTACTCAGAAACAGGGGTAGTCTAGATGTTAGTGAAGATGTTGTACTCACTTGGGGTTAATGGCAAGTCAATTAATGTCTCTCTTTTTATTAAGTGGTTACATTACTAACACAATTATAAATGATTGCTTTCTTCAGGTTGTACATTGCATATGAAGCTTTATAGCTAACCTGGAGAGCCAAACTAAATAACTATCATGTAACAATATATATATATATATATATATATATATATATATATATATATATATATATATATATATATATATATATATATTGCTAATTTATATATATTTCTTATTTTGGCAAATAGGAGAAAAAAGACCAATAAGCCAGTTCAAGTTAAAGATACCCACAGATACGATGATGTGATAGAGTTGAATTATATTCTTAGGTCTTTTATTCTCTTCGGAGTTAAGGTTGAGTTGGTACTGTTTATTGAAGGGACCAAGTGTATTGTACAGCAAGTTTAGCTAGGAGTCTTATCTAGATGGTGGCTAGTTAGACAGTGATCTATTCCTAGTGAACAAGACTCCTGTGGGGCCTAGTGACCGCAATTGTATTTGCTGAGTTATTGGATCCCATTTAGAGTGGATCTCTCACGATTAGAACCTGTTCTGATGAGTAAGTTGTTGAGTATATATATATATATATATATATATATATATATATATATATATATATATATATATATATATATATATATATATATATATATATATATATATATATATATATATATATATATATATATATATATTGTTACGGACGGAGGGTAGAGATACAGTACAGTACTAGTCACTAGACTAGACTTACTCCACAGTTAGCTATCAACAGAACAAAGTAGCACTGGGGGGCAGGTATCTGACTATCAAAGTTATGAAGAATAAGTAAAAGTACCAAACCCAGCCTGTATGAAAGATTGCTAACCCAACCCTAAAGAGACCGTCCATACATATACCTAGATTCGGTTATAATGAATAAAAGATGATAAGAGAAACTACTCTGATTTTCTATAATATATAATGACAATATGAACTAACACAAAGACATACAAGTAACACAGAAAGAATTATTAAATGAAATCAGGATTCCCAACTATGACAGAACGTGAGACAGAATTCCCAGAATATATATATAATACACTTGCAATAATCACACAACAACTTACTACCACTGTGCCATCACTTTAATACACAAGGCTATAGGCACACACGTAAGCATAGAAGTAGTTTATCAATAACACTAGCACTTCACTGGCATATATAGTAAACAAACATCAATATATCACACACATGTAATAATATAATAATAATATATCAATACCCAAATATATAATAATAATAGTAATAGTAATAGTATGAGAGTGACCCCTAAGTTACTTGTGAGAAGAAAGTAGAAATAAAACAATTATACTTAACAAATATACGTCTGCGAGTCTCCTCCCGAATCTTACCACACTCAATCACTTACAAAACACAATACAAGCTTGTCGTCCCAGTTCCCAAAGATATCTAAAGTAACAGGGCCTAATCCTCGCCCTTATATACTCTCGGCTCGACAAAGAAGAGTGTGCAAGTTAGAACAAAGCTACAGGAACGTCTCCGAACCTGTTCGTTAACACAGACTTAAACACACTATACTCATACGTTCCCTCCTAAGAAACTATGAGAAGACTTACGTAATGAAAACGGACACTCATCACGCCACTTGCGAGAGAAAGCGTACGAATCTAGAGAACATAGCTGGTTATAACATACTCAACCTTTCGACACCCACACTTAAAGAAAATGGAATAATAAGTGAATTAAATACGCACACAATACATCCGGGTGTGGGGCCTCTGCTACCACACTCACTACCACATCCACATCTTGTGAAGACGCCCGACCGGCGGAGGTCTAATCAGTTGTGCCACGTGAATATGTTAAAGCCGTACTACCGCCCTTTGAAGACTCCAGTGACGACACAGCATGTTGTGGCTGTGGCTGTGGAAGAAGATGATGATGATGTGGCAGAGGTAACTTGTGAATTTCAAGAGAGTAATTGGGTGGACAATGAGGAAGCAGAGACTACTCTACGGGACAAGGTGTCGCATTTACCTCCCGAGCAAGTGACGCAGCTGTGGAAGTTGATGTCAACCTATGGCAAGGTGTTCGCCAGTGTTCCTGGGAGAACTGACTGGACTCAACACGACGTGGACGTGGGCGTGGCTACGCCAGTTAAGCTGCCGCCCTACCTAGTCAGTCCACGCCATATTGAAGTGCTGCGGAAGGAGCTGAAGTATATGCTGGACCACAACTTGATAACACCGTGTGCAAGTGCTTGGAGTTCCCCTGTGACATTGCAGCCTAAGCCTGATGGTTCTGCTAGGTTCTGCATGGACTACAGGAGAGTGAACGCCTTGACAAAGACTGACACGTACCCGTTGCCATGCCTAGAGGACTGCATTGACCATGTGGGATCCTCTAGTTTTATTACCAAGATCGACCTGAAGCAGGGATTTTGGCAAGTACCTCTGACAGACCGAGCAAAGCAGATCTCATGCTTTGTGGCCGATGGGCAAACATACCAGTGTAACGTGATGCCGTACGGTATGAAGAATGCACCAGCCACCTTCCAACGGCTCATGAATGATGTGACTGGGGGTATTAAGAACTGCGTTGTGTACATTGACGACGTCGTGGTCTACACTGACACCTGGGACAACCACCTCCAAGTGCTGCAGCAATTACTGTCCCGCCTACAGGATGCCAACTTAGTCGTCAACGTCAAGAAGTGCGACTTCGTGTGTGCCCGTGTGCAGTACCTAGGGTATGTGGTAGGACATGGTCTGGTCTGCCCGCCTAGCTCGAAGGTGGAGGCCATACAAGGTTTCAAGAGGCCTCAGAACAGACGGGAACTCAGACGCTTCTTGGGATGTATCGGGTACTACAGGCGATTCTTGAAAAATGTCGCGACTGTAGTGGCACCCTTGACTGAGTTGCTTAGAAAAGAGGTTAAGTATGAATGGACAAACGAGTGCGAGGAAGGTTTTGAAAGTGCCAAGGACATACTTGTCCACTATCCCGTGATGACCGCACCCAAGTTTGACAAGCCATTCACACTAGCAGTGGATGCTAGCAATGTAGGAGCAGGAGCTGTGTTAATGCAGGAGGACGAGCAGGGGGTGGAGCATCCTGTTTCATATTTCAGTAAAAAGTTCTCTACCAGTCAGAAGAACTATTCAGTTATAGAGAAGGAACTCCTAGCCCTGATCCTCGCCCTGCAACACTTTGCTGTGTATGTACCTGCATTTGGACCAATACTTAGGGTGTACACTGACCACCACCCTCTGAAGTATTTGAACAGTTTGGGGGCCAAGAACCAAAGGCTTACCCGTTGGAGTTTGTTCCTCCAACAGTATCACCTAGACGTACGTCATATAAGAGGTGTTGATAATGTGATAGCCGATTGTCTATCTAGAAGTTAAATGTTTTGTTTTTGATTTTTGCATGTTGTACATAACTTTTGTAAACCCAAGAACGAATTTTCCAGAGGAAAACTCTTTCTTTGGTGGGGGCGTGTTACGTGTGTCTGAATTATTATCATTGATTTATAAGTGTAGCTATCTACTTTTGACAGTGACTGTTGATGTGGTAGTGAGTGTGGTAGCAGAGGCCCCACACCCGGATGTATTGTGTGCGATTTTAATTCACTTATTATTCCATTTTCTTTAAGTGTGAGTGTCGAAAGGTTGAGTATGTCATAACCAGCTATGTTCTCTAGATTCGTACGCTTTCCCTTGCCCTCTCTCGCAAGTGGCGTGATGAGTGTCCGTTTTCATTACTGAGGACTCCCTATAGTTTCTTGGGAGGGAACGTATGCGTATAGTGTGTTTAAGTCTGTGTTAACGAACAGGTTCGGAGACGTTCCTGTAGCTCTGTTGGAAGCCGGCACGCTTTCTTTGTCGAGCCGAGAGTATATAAGGACGAGGCTTAGGCCTTGTTACTTTAGATATTATTGGAGACTGGGACAACAAGCTTGTATTGTGTTTTGTAAGTGATTGAGTGTGGTAAGATTCGGGAGGAGACACGCCGACGTATTTTTGTTAAGTATAATTGTTTTATTTCTACTTTCTTCTCACAAGTAACTTAGGGGTCACTCTCATATTATTATTACTATTATATATTTGGGTATTGATATTTTATTATTATATTATTACATGTGTGTGATGCATTGATGATTATTTACTATATATGCCAGTGAAGTGCTGATATTATTGATAGACTAATTCTATGCTTACTTGTGTGCCTAGAGCCTTGTGTATTAAAGTGATGGCACAGTGGTAGTAAGTTGTTGTGTGATTATTGCATGTGTATTATATATATTTTGGGTGCTCTGTCTCACGTTCTGTCATAGTTGGGAATCCTGATTTCATTTAATAATTCTTTCTGTGTTATTTGTATGTCTTTGTTAGTTCATATTGTCATTATATATTATAGAAAATCTGAGTAGTTTCTCTATCATCTTTTATTCATTATAACCGAATCTAGGTATATGTATGGACGGTTTCTTTAGGGTTGAGTTAGCATTCTTTCACATAGGCTGGGTTTGTATTTTTACTTATTCTTCATAACTTATAGTCAGATACCTGCCCCCCAGTGCTACTTTATTCTGTTGATAGCCAACTTTGGAGTAATTCTAGTCTAGTGACTAGTACTGTACTGTATCTCTACCCTCCGTCTGTAACAATATATATATATATATATATATATATATATATATATATATATATATATATATATATATATATATATATATATATATATATATATATATATATATATATATATATATATATATATATATATATATACACGTTGGTAACCTTTACTTTATTTTTGCAAATAGGAGAAGAAAGACCCATAAACCTATTTGTAAATTATGCTAAAACTGTATCATAATTCATGCACAATTTATATAGGGAGAGCGAATCGACACCCTGAAAATTAAACAATTGTTAAATTCCGATTTGGCATCCAATTTTTTTGTATAATTTAAAATAAAAATAAAACATTTAAATTGCACATCATCCTGTCGCACCTCTTACTGCACGAAATGTACATGCAAAATCAGTGAATGATAACTAAAACACGCATTTCTCGTCAGAATATAAATAATAATATGCAGCTCACTGCCACGAATACCCAGCTTACAGTAATATTGCACCTATAATCTCGTTCATTTCCCAGCAGCATCTAGGCAGTAATGCAGATGTTTTTTTCGGTGGCTGCACACCACATCAACATACCCTGAAGTGATGGACGTAAGCAGTGTCGTATTCCCAGACCATAGTGACTGCTGGTTGGTCTAGTAGGGTCCTCAGAGTCTGGAAAGGCTGAGGGATGTACCTGCCCAGACACATGCAATATAGATAAATTTAAATAGCATCCTATCAAGCTCTTATAAACCTTATGGTTTATTGATTTTTTTATGCAACTAGGCAATTAGGCATCTGGAGGCGCCACAGCTAGGGTCATATACCGCCCAACATAAAATGGTCATCTACATAATTAATAAAACATGTATTAATACGAATGAACGAAAACGACAATAAATGTAGCATTATGGTACATTGCTTTGAAACCTTATAGATATTAGTGCTATTCCTACCGATCAGTTGCCAATAAGCATATTCGTATTGCTTCATGGGTCAGAGAAACTATAGTGGATGCAAATCGAAACATATTCGCATTTCTTTACCTATTAGAGAAATTTCAAATTTTATCGTAAGATTTGGCCCTTTCTAATGCTGAAAACTTAGCTAATCCACACCGTAGTTGCCGAATGGTATATAACGTTATCTTTCTTTTTATTTATTTTATTTTATTTTTACTTTTTTTATATATATACCTCTACCTCGGGACAGGAGGCCGTCAGTCGTGGTCTGAGACCGAGGCCCCGAGATTATCGAGTGAAGATTTGAGGTGTTGGTTGCTTCACATGTTTGTTTATACACGTCACTTTCTGGAGAGGGCAATGTCTGTTTGTGTTACTTTACAAAGCCTTATTTAGAAGTATGAGAAGAAAAAGCATAAGTCTACTTAATCCTACCCTATGCTATAACTGCATTATATTTAAGGCAAAATACTATAATTACAGCGAATCTACTCAAAGATTCCTTTTTGGTTAAAATCCGATTTGGTAACTTTATTCTCTGGGTTATCATTCTCATTATATTCAATAATTCAGTAAATTCCCCCTCCCCCCAAACCATCAATTATTAAAATCACATAACGTATATCTGTAAAAATGAAGTCACAACTCTTACTCCACGACTTGCCTAATGCATGAATTATGTATGCTAGAGGATTTCACGTGTGTACAAAAATGAGAGTCAACTCATTGCCAGCAAGAATACCAACCCCACAGTACAGTCATACATGTAGCCTGGATCTTTTCTCAGCATGATCTATCCAGCAATGCCGATACTTTTTTGGGAGAGTGTACATATATTAAATAGGCTTCATTACCCCGAAAGGGAAAGGCAGTATGATTAAAAGGACACACAAACTAAAAAGCACATTTTTATTAAAAGAACCCGTAGACTTAAGTAAAATATATAAAAGAATCAAAACTAAAAACATCAAACTATCAAAAAACCATAAATATCATAAAATCACAATTTGTGGAGGAGGCCAGCCTCCTCCACATAGGAGAGAGTGTTCTCTCCCACGCTACAAGCCCCTTCCCCGAGCACCTGGGAGAGTCTGACAAACTGTAAGAACCGTCCCTCAACCGGTACCAGGAGAGGTGCCGACGACGAAGGTCCCCAAGGTTGGGACACTCGACAATAAGATACTGTACTGTCAGTGGGACCAGACAATCATCAGAGTAGGGAGGGTGAGCCATCTCCATTAAAAAGCCATGAGTCAATAGTTTTTGGCCAATGCGGAGACGGACAAGAGCCGTCTTCCACCGGCAGGACAAACCTCAGTAGCTTCACAAACCAAAGCGCTGGCAGATGCCGCGGAGCTTGTTAGCCCCGATGGCATCCCATCTGCCCTGCCAACGGGAACAAACGGCAGCATCTAAGTAAGGTCAGAGGTCCACTGCAGGAACGGGATGACGCCTGGCAGGAGGCCGAGAACTGGAGACTGCAGCCTTAGCCAGAGCGTCAGCCTACACATTCCCATCGACACCCACATGAGCCGGGACCCAACAAAATGTAACTCTGTAGCCACGACGACCCAGGAGGACAAGCCACTCTAAAATGGCCAACACCAGGGGATGGGAAAAGTTAAAATTGCACAAGGCCTGCAAGGCACTACAGGAATTGCTAAAAATAGTAAAAGAAGGCTGAGGGAGAGTAAAAACCACTTGGAGGGCATATAAAATGGCCGAGAGCTCAACAGTAAAAATTGACAAGACAGAAGGGAGCCTGCCGCCACGACAAAAGTCAGGAAAGACAACTCCAAAACCAACTCCAGCATCAGACTTTGACCCATCAGTGTACACAGGGAGGGACTCCCTGTGAGGGAAGGCATGTTCTAAAAAGAGGAAGCGAGCCACTGGAGGATGAAGAGATTCCTTCTTGTCTGAAAAGCAGGTGTAGGTGTAAACTTCTGGAAGAAGCCATGGAGCCACCCTGTGGACCTGCACAGAACAAATCTGGAAGTCTCCATAGCCTTCCTGACCCGGAAGCCAAAGAGCCATGGTGTGCAAAAATGTAAAAGGTAGTATTGAGACATGATATCAGATGACATCGTCAAGCAGGGAAGGGAATCAGGAAGTCGATGTAAGCGATGCCAACAACGAACCATCAAGGACTGGTGACGGAGATCAAGAGGTGGCTCATCAGCATCCACTAGGAGACTGGGGATTGGGGACGACCTGAAGTCTCCGGTCACCAGAGGTAACCCAGCATGATGAACAGGGTCTAAGACTCTGAGACAGGCATCCGTGGCAGAGGAGTACACCTCACACCCATAGTCGATTTTTAATCCTAATAAGAGCACGGTATAGGCGGAGGAGGGTGGCCCGATCAGCCCCTCAGGACGTATGGCCCTGGACCCTCAATAGGTTAAGAGCCTGGAGGCAAGAGACCTTAAGTGAACGAAAATGGGGAACCCAAGTCAAACGTTTGTCAAAAAGAAGACTAAAAAAGCGTGTCTCCTCGACACAACGTATCCGATGACCATACATGAATAAGTCCGGATCGGGGAGGATGCCTCGGATGCGGCAGGAGTGCATAGCAACCGTCTTGGTAGAATAGAAACGAAACCCATGAGAACCAGCCTAACCCGTCACCCTGTCGAGGGCAAGCTGCATGTGCTACTCCGCCACTGACATACGGGATGCATCAAACCAGACCGCCAGGTCAATGTACTAGAGGGCTATGAGAAAACTTCCCTGCCATCTTACAGACTCTTCTGAACACTTGGGTGAGTGGGGTTTTAGTATTAATTGAAGACACATAGGCCTTCCATGATGCATGTCGTGCCTCTTTAAAACTCGTCTTGCCTGAACCCTTGCCCGTTGGAAGCCCTCTAAAAGAATAGGGTCCCCACGATTGCGACAGATGCGAGATAAAGCAGTGCACTTCTCCCACACAGTAATGGTGCAGACTAGTGACCACCATGGGACAGGACGCAGCAGAGTGGAGCATATCAGTGAAATAGGTCTCAGCCTCATCAGAGCTACTAAAATCTGCAACAGAGGAGACCGGAGAAGTAAGCTCTTTGAAATACTGCCAGTTAGCCTTCTCTAATCTCCACCGAGAAAGACGAGACTATGGTTCGTACCTGTTATTTTCGAAGAGTATAGGGAAGTGGTCACTACCATAGAAATCGGGCAACACATTCCAAGTAAAATCCAACATTACACTGGGTGAGCATATCGATATGTCAATGGCTGTAAAAGTCCCAGTAGGGCTATGGAAATGTAGCACATCTCCCGTATTTAAAACTCCTAATCCCTCATCTTCAATAAAAGAAGCCAATAAAATACCCCTGGATTGACCGAACTGTCACCCCACAGAGGATGACGACCATTAAAATCACCCAATAAAATAAAGGGAGAGGGAAGGTCCCGTACAAGACGGTTGAGGTTACCCCTCTCAACTGTAGCATTTGGAGGAAGGTATAGACTGAACACAGTGTAGGGGCGGTCTATAAAAACTTTAACTGCAACAGCCTGAAGCGTAGTGTCAAACTCCAGACTCGTGCATGGAACATCGCTTGTTACCCTGCCCTTCAAAGGAATTGGAAAAAAATGCAGAGTATACTGGAGGACTGGCAGGAATGGAGTCCCCAAGCATTGTCTCTTGGAGATAAACACAAGGGGAGAAGCGAGAGAGAAGAACGCGCAGTACCTCCCAAGAGTCACAGCAATTCCACTGAAGGACCTTGAACAGTGTTACTTGTAGTGAATGCTAACATAGGCATACTTCCATTCTTGCCACACTCCTCCCAGTGGCTTCTATAACCTAGTCTCCTTAGAATAGTCTATAACTCTCCTTTTCATGTTGTCTATTCCCTCTTCTAAATTTAGGAAGGCAGGAAGTAAAGTCTAGTGTAATAGTTGAGATCTGAATTATTTAAAGAAGAAGAAGATTTACGGCTTGATGCCTATCGACTCATGGTGGTGGTCATTAAGGCAGTCAGTCTTGTTACATCAACACATCTTCCCCCAGCCTACAAGGTTGCTATCCTTGCACTTACAGCCGGGTACTTACTTACTGCTAGGTGAACAGGGACATAGGGGGCTGGGAAAATTGTCCAACAATTCCACTGACTCGGGGATCGAACCCGGGATCTCTCACTAGATTTATATGGAAATCAAATGTCACATATATAGGGAATATAAGAAAACGAGCTAACAATAACAACCAATCAGCGCTCAGTATGGCTATCCCTCGAGAACTGTCTGTGCGGGCAGACGTGGATGACGAACTTACAATTACGACCAACCAGCGCTTAGCATAGAGCTTGCTCGGCGGTCTGTGATCGCGAGGTTTGTGGCGAGAGGTTGATGCCGAGTGTCACATACTTTAATTCATATTTTAGGGATGCCTCACGGAGTGACTTCCCACTACCTCCTTGACCTGAAGTTTTACTCAAACGACAAGTTTTCTCTAATCCTGGGCCACTAGAAGAAGAGCAAATCCAAGGAGTAGTACTTGGGGCAGTAATTGGGACCTGTACACTAGTCCCTGAAGCACCTGATAGGTTAGAAGAAGGTGAAGGGAGATGTGCAGGGATATTCTTTGAAATAACCACATTAGTATTGTCCTCTACAGTAGTGGTATCACTGACACAGGCAGAGACATCAACATCCATAAAGCAGATTGAAGAATCACTTTGCTGCTCGAGCGGAAGACAAACTGTATCTTTTCAATTCACAACAACTGAGGTATCCACATTCACTTCACGCCCTTCCGATATTTCCAAAGGAAGAAACATATGTTGATTCAATTGAGAGACTAATCAGAGCCACGAAAACACTTCTGGTTAGATTGAGATGAGGATATGGATGAGTCTACAGAGACAGTTGCATTGAAAGAAGGAACGTCCAAGGAGGCAAGTATCTCAGAGGAACCATGAAGACGTCTCTGTTGCAATTTAGTTGACTTTGGTTTCCGTTTTGGAGAGCGTGTGGCAGAGTGAACCTCTACCACATGGACACCTATAGTTAAAGCCTGAGGATTGTCATTAGTTGAAGTGTCACCAGAATGAGTATCTGATACAGTTTCCAAGACAGAGAAACTATTATGTAGTGAAACTGGAGAAACGTTCTCACTTGAGTTGAGAGGGTGCTGCAACCGAATTAGAGGTTGCCAACTTGGAATGATGAGCGCGAAAGGAGGAGGCTTATGTCCTCACACCACCATCCTTCTGTCACCTGAAGTTGAATTGACGTCTGGCACTACCAAAGCTGATGAATTGGAAGTTAGCCAAGTGGGGATATCCTGCTGGAGGAGCTACATCTTACATTGGCGAGAACGTAGGGGGTGAGCATCCCCTGCCGTCAAAGCAGTAACTCTCTGGCTGGCACTAAGAAGTAGGATGTGAGTCTAGAACAGTTCAATAAACACACCGGGAACGATTTATACAGTTCCGTCTTCCATGATCAAACTCATAACAGCAAAAACAGTCTAAAGGAAGCTCAGCAAAAGGCTTTAGAGAGGTAGGGTTGATATTAATGCGATCTGGGATGTGCGAACCATAGAAAGTGAGAATGATCGTGTCCTTACTGCCTTTCATCTTTGTTACCCATTGGACACTATCTGGGCACATAGCAAGAATGCCTTTTCCTAAGAATTCATACAGGTCCTCATTGTATACATGCCCTTTGCTATAATTAAATGTTCGATGAGGTTTCATGGATTCAAACATGCCATCAGAAGGTCAGGGGAGAGTGAGGAGCATCATGGCCTGTGTAAGATCTTTGGCTCTGATTAAAACACCCTTAAGATATTTCTTTATGTTGGCTATAGGTAGTAATCCAATTTCTTTTTCCAGATACCAAGAAGCGAGGATGGGGTTATCACGCCCCTCTCTGTAGTAAGCCATAAACCAAAAGGGTGTAGAAACTACATTTATGGACTTCATCATTTGAACCTTACAATGAAAATCCCCCACAGACAGAGAATCTTTTTACTCCAAAGCTGCATTGGCTTTTGTATTTGGCACTTGTATTAAAAGTAATATAGCACCGATTTGATCTGTAGTCACCGTCATAAGTGATACGGTTGCGAAGAACCACTCCATAACGTTTAAATATGTAGTGGATAGCGCCATAGAATTGAGGTGCAAATACATTAGTCAACATTTAACATTCCATAGCTCCAGCAGGGTTCATGGATACAACACCCGACCTCCTGCATGGAGAGAACGAACCCCAGCCTTCTGAAATACTACCATGACCAGAGAGTGACGTCTCGAGGGACTGGTCGACCACAGATCGAGGAAGAGGAGGAGGCTTATTGCTATCCATATGATATTTGTTTTTTAGTTATTTGCCACAAGGGTCAAGAGTTACTACTTACCGGGCAGATTAGGGGACCGAGCGCTCGTCGCCATGGGCTGGGTACCTTGTCCCCCACGGGGCCACTCGTTTTAAAAAGCAGCCCCAATGGCTCTGTGCTGAGACCCCTTCCCTAATATCTCCCGGCCCAGACACCCAACCATCCAACACAGGACGGCCCCTATATAGAGGACGATCCCTCTGGCGAGCAGCACTGTTGGCTCGTATTGGCAGCCTATTGCATGGGAACCATTTAGTCTGGTCTCTCACTGGCGACATTCCTAGCATGGAAGTCCTCTCTCCCCGAAATCGGCCCAAAGTAGGGGCCGGAGCCCCCTCTTGTCTAGTTCGCCAGGTCTCAGAGATACGCAAGCCCCCCCCAGCACGACAAGGCGGTTCCCGCTGGGTGGGTATATTAAGATGATACGAGTAATAATAATAAAGTCAAGAGGGCAGCAATTAGCTTAGTGTTAAGTTACTACCTGCATTTTAATACTATCTTGTGTCAGAGGAAGAGTAATAAACTATTATATGAATAGAATTTAGTTCACTCGATTTAGTTCAGCAGCTTCGGAGATAATGAATATACGAAATAATCTGACCTCATGCTATTCTTCAGTGCTGTGTTGCCACTTACATTTTACATACTCCAGAATTTTATTTACCATTTATTAGTATTTGACCTTCATATATTTATATCAATCACCTTCCATCTTACATAGGTTCTAAGCTCTGAGGGCTACATTCATAAATCTATAGTCTTACTACAGGGAACAGTTAGATGTCTCCATATACTCAATTTTGTTATTAGCACTTTCCCTTTGCTCAGCTGTAGACATGTGAGGGCGAAGATTGTTTGAAAAATTGATCTAAACCCAAATGCAATGAACCCTCCTGATCACCGCCCCTCTCCACTAGGAGGATGCCAAAAGGACTGTATCAGTGATAGCTTTAACAAAGTTTTCTTCATTACACTAATAGTAATTGATGTCCTTTAGTGCAACAGGACATAACACCTGTCTTGGGTCGTGGAACAACCTATGGAACAGGTTTCAAGTTTTATTAATTGGAAATTGAGAAAGATACTTTAGTATAACCGACAGACAGACACACACAAAATCTGCCCTTTATGTAGTAAACTATTATAAAATTAATATCATGCATGCAAACATTTTAATATTCTTTGTATACAATTCATCCATGATCTAAAAACCTTTCACCGCACCTAAGTGAATGAAAGTATATCCATATAGCCAGCCTTCTGAGGTTAAAAAAGTGGGAGACTTTCTTGCCCATGCACATAGCAGAGACACTAGTTTTTAAAAAATGGAAAATTTGAAATCTGTTCTGCCAGGGCCGTGCTATATACTGTAGGTTACTGAGCCCGAACTAAGCAACTGAAAGAGTACAGGTAGATTTTCCCCTTTACTACGACTTTGGGAGAAAGATGGATGGAGGTAAAGTGTTCCAGAGTTGACCATGGATGTATTTAAAAGACTGAGAGTACTGATATTTTCCATTTCGGATTTGGACAGCAATGAGGACAGAAGTTAGCACAGCACACCAATCTTCATTAAGGAAAATTTAGCTAGAGAGGTGATGTGTGATCTTTCCAAGAGAAATTGTGAAAAAAGGGACACCAGGAATATTAACAGAAGAAGAAAGATTAAGATGTGTGTCACTGGAAAATTGGTTCGGCTTGAAAGGTGAAGGAACTGTGTTTTGGATACATTGAAAGCCACGAAGATTACTCTACTCATATTGGAGAGATAGGTTTGAAGTCAAGCGTGCCACTGCATCATCACATGATGTGGAATGGAGCTGAGGGGATGAATGGTTTCAAATTGAGTAGAGTAATGCAGAGTGGATCCATCGGCAAAAGTGGGTCAATGATGAAAAGGAGGAGGGTAAGTGATAGACCAGAGCACTGAGGAACACCACTGTTGATAGTGGGAAGAATAGTGACCAGATACCTACATACATCAGCTACAGAGCGACCAAAAGAAATTCAGAGATAAAGATGCAGAGGGAAGGACAAATTCTATCAAACGCTCAAAATTTTTCCTACTCAGCCTCCTTATGATACGGAACTATAAATTTTACTTAGTAACCTTGATATATGAATACAATTATTCTTTAGTTGGTGTTTGGTGTACGATATATACTGAATGTAACAAAGAATACAACATCAGTATTTTATCATTAAAGCAAAATTTTTGTATCCTAATCTTCAGTAAATATTAAGGCACTAGCAGAGGTACCCGGCGTTGCCCAGGAAAATGTCGGCAGTAGCTTGCAGCTGTCCACACTTAAAGGATCGCCGCACTCTGGAGTTTAGAAATAGTCAATATTAACTTTATAATATGTGAAAGCATTGTAATCTTGTTGCGTTAGTATAAAATATTCTGCGATCTCAGGCCGCTTGCCAGTTTGAAGGCCCGAGACTGACTGAATTTCTAAATAGCCTTTTTGCCTTCTTCAGCTAGAACGGAAAATTTCCGTTCGAGCTGCACATTTGGCGCGCGTTTTTAGCGGCTCGAACGGGAGCTTCTGTTCGAGCGGTACATTTGGCGCGTGATTTTAGCAGCTCGAACATAAAATTTCCGTTCGAGCTCTCCTTTATGGTTTTAACCGATAAATAGAATATTTGATATTTTAACGTAATTTTAACGTCAAGTTACGTCATGTTACATCATAAAAACCTTTGCCGGTGGTGCTGATTCAGAAAATATAGTTTTAGGAGTGTAACCGTTTTTTTTTAGCGGATTTATGTTAGATAACGTAATTTTTACTTCGAGTTGCGTCATGTTACGTAATACCAAGACCTTCGCCTGGTGATGGTGATTCAGAATATTTATGGGTTTTGGATGTAGGTGTAACCGTTTTCGAGTTATAACCGGACAAACAGAGACGGTTTGCCATTTATAGTATACAATAGATTACATTTGGTAAGACCAGTCTTTCGAATCAAACTTGTTAACGAGTAGAACACATCTCGATTGAGATAAAGAATATATTATGTGTTCTATCCAATACTCAGACGATGATCACAACTGACATGTTCTTTCTATGTAGTTGGATCATTATACCACTCATTTTCACCGCCTAGGAAATTATCGTGTCCTAACTACGGCCACACAATATATTTGGTAATGTACAGTCAGCTGCAAAAGTCGAGTCGCCTCCCTCAACGGTCCTTGGAGGTTAATATAAAGAATAATCATCAAACCAACACATTCACCAATCAGAATTGCAGTATCCAAGGGACAAATTAGTAAACTACTCTGGGTTTTCATTTTACGACCCTGTGAAATTTATATTTCCATACTTTATGACGTGGCAGATTTGGCGACAGGACATTTACCACTGGCTGTACTGTACTATACCTGACAGCAAGAAGAGACATAAGGGTGCCTGTGTAGCTCTGTGTGAGGACCACCATCACCGTCATCCAACCGCCCAGCATTGGTCTCTCCCATCCGCTCAGTTCTCCCAGGCATGTGTCTAAGGACCAGATTAAATTAAAAAGGTCAAGAGAGTCCGTGCAATGAGACCAAAGTATTCCTGACCTGCCTACCGAGGTTCTTTTACAGTGTCCATCTTTATATTTACCTCTTAATGTTTAAAAAGTGGATATTGCTAAGACCTCGCTCAACATTTTTTATTCATTATTTACTCCAGTAAATTCGATAAAATCATCATAAATTTAATTAATTAAACACGTAATTTATTACATTTGTTGCCTCTCAATAATGTTTTTTCTATATTAAAAAAGATGAGGACCAAAGGCTGGGAGCCCGCTTATTGTCTTCTTCAATAAAACTACAAAAGGAGTAGTCCAAAATCTTGTTCATTTTCGTTCGAGATGCCTAGACATATTGCATTTGAAGGAGCAGAAGCCGTAGTAAGAAGGAAAGATAAATGACAAGGGAGTGTTTCAGAGTTGACCAGTTGAGTACATGAAAGATTGGGAGTATCTGTCAACTCTTGCATTAGGGAGTTGCGAGTGTTGCATGATCATCTAAGAGGAGGAAGCATACATTGAGAGAGTTCAGTTGAGCAATGTCAAGCGTAATAGCATTAGAAGAGAAAAAGTGTGCATATGCAACATTGCGGTGAAGAGCGAGTGGTTGCAGTGAACCAGTAAGAGGGGATCCCAGCCTTGGGTAACTTCATCGTTGGTACCTCTCCGAGTATCGGGTGAAGACGGTTCTTTAGCCCGGTTCACACTGGCAGAATCTTAGCCACTTTCTCCCAGAAAGTGCTCCCGGGAGATGTTTCCGGCAGCTTTTTATGAAATTTTATGTCTTGATGGAGAGACCGACAAGTCGATCATTTTACGCCGAATGCGCAGCCGATTGCCGGGCCGAAAACTAATTTGCAGCCGAAAATACTCTGGTGGCAAAGAGCCGAAGACGAAAACTCTATTTTGTGTGGGGTACTGGGTGTTGTTCAGACAAACCCACTCATTTAAGGCTTGTGGATCCTCCAAACTCAACTCTCTCACCAACCGGTAGTACAAACTCTTTTGCTTTCGCCGAGAGAGCCAGGGACGATTCCATATCAGTAATGGTGGATCTTGTATTAATGAAAAAACAAGAGCGAGAGCAGCACATCTCACACGTGTTTGGCAGTCCATCTTTGTTTGTAAACACCGCCTCTGTGGTCTCTGTCCGTGTGAACCCCTACCCGGGGCAAAACGCCAAAATTGGAATTTTGTTCTCCGAAATCAGAGAGAACAGATGCCGAGATTTTGCCAGAGTGAACCGGCCTTTACAGTCTCTCCCAGTGCTTGGGGAGGAGGCTTGTAATGTGGAAGGGTGCACCCTCTCCTTTGTGGAGGAGGCTGGCCTCCCCCACAAATTGTGAATCTTATGATTTGTTGTGGCTTCTTTTTTAGAATGCTTAATGTTTCTTTCGTTTATATTTTGAGTATTTCATGTATTTTATTTTATCAGGTCTTTTTAGGAATATGTGAGTTTTAGTTTATATGTCTTTTTAATCATGCTGCTTCTTTCTATCATAAATTATATAAATTACCATATTTTAATATCTTGATAGGTTTAGCGTTATATGATCCTTACTGTTGCGCTGCCAGATGCAGTAGCATCATCCATCAATCAATCAATCAATCTGGCAACTTTCCCAAAAGTTCTCTGCCTTGGCAGACACCAGTCTGCACCATCGCCGGGAGGCATATTCGTGAACTTTATACGTGTATATGCCAGCGCTTGATTTGGTTAAGCCCAGTTTAGGTTAGGTTAGGTTACGTCAGGTCAGGTCAGGTTAGGTTAAGTTCTTTTACAGTAAAATGAGCTGGGAAAGAGAATGAGACTATTTCAAAGATTATCCCATGGTTGGTTTTATCGTTATAATCCAAGCGATATTCTCATTCCAACCACCATGATTTTGGCTCAGCAGTAAGCAATGTGGGCACATAGCCCGCCAGACATGGTGAAAATGCCGTCGGGAGAAGCTTTCTCTCGCCTTTGTTTCATTCGTGGGGACCTTCATCATTTAGAGGTAGCCTACACACGCTCCCTCCAGTAGGATATTTAGGTAGAGTAGCAATTTTTTTGTGGAAGAGAGTACAGTATATACTCTTCTTTCACTATACGGGGAGCGGAGGCGTAAGCGAATTCATGCAAAGGGGAGATTGACTAATTTCTAAGAGTTAGGGAACATATTCTCTTGTGCTTGCTTGAGGGAGTGAGCATCCAAGAGTGGTCATCGAAAGTTAATTTTGTCTAGTGTTTTCTTAGCTATTCCTCCAGATATTTGTGTTATTTCAAAATTCTTTTCCTTCTTTTCTAGATCTAGCCATCTCACTTGATGGAAACTGCATTTTACATTTATAAATTAGAATTATATTGTTTTATCATTAGTATAATTAACTAATCCCTCCAAGAAAGCTCCGTGGGAAAATTAACTTATCTTATTTATATACCGGTATAGTAAGTATCAGGGGTGAACGTCAAGTTTAATATCACAATTTGATGTTGATAGCTTATAGAAAATAGAAAAGTATGGCTAACTAATGTAAATAAAACAAATTTGCATTTCATTTGAAATTTTATATATATATATATATATATATATATATATATATATATATATATATATATATATATATATATATATATATATATATATATATATATATATATATATATATATATATATATATATATATATATATATATATATATATATCATGCTGCATTAAAATAAAACTTATTTATGAATAAAAAATAATTTAAGAATAATAATATTCAACTTTCATTTAAAAGCCTTGATAAATTTCCTGAAGATATAGTACGAATTTCCACAAGAAATTATTTAAAAAAAATTGTTTAAATTATATATTTTTTCTTAAAAAATTTACATTAATTAGAAATGTGTTTTATGGTTACAAATGTGGGGCAATCTATTCTTATTCTTGTCAAATTTATTTTGGTTTGTCTGTTTTTGTTGGAAGAAATGCTAATTGGAAGTATTATGCATATTTTGTTTTAATTTGTTAGACAACTGTTATATATATAACTATGGTTCACATTGTTAAGTTAAGTATGGCTATCAAAAGGGATAGTAGAGTTAACCAAGGAAGTAGGGAACGGCAACACTCCCATATTAGTGCATTTGTCGCGGCTTCTAGCCGCTTAAATTGTATTTATTGGTTGTGAAACCAGCACAGCTGGATTGCTATAGAATACGCCCCTTCTCAAGCCCAGGCCCCGTATAGGCATAATCTGGGTTGGAAGGGTCAATTCCGTGACGTTCATCAGAAGTAAATAAAATTCAAATCTGGCGCTGTACTGATAGTGGAGGTATTAAGCCCCTCCTCCGCTGAATACCGCTCGATCACTCCAATGAGAAAGAAGTGAATGCCTGCCGCATCGGGAGGTGGGTGGGACAGTCAAAGCTGTGCTGGTTTCACAACCAATAAATACAATTTAAGCGGCTAGAAGCCGCGACAAATGCACTATTATTGGTATAGTGAAACCAGCACAGCTGGATTGCTATGCATGCGATGCGGTAGGTGGGAGGTGAGGTGGAGGCAATCACGTGCTAGTTAAGAGTGGTTGAGAGCGGAGGGCAGGAAAGGTAACCGAGTCCAGTGAGGCAGAAGCTAACACACCTCCCAACACTGGCTAGGTGAGTAGCCGTGGTGGGGGTGTAGTAGCTTATCCCATATACCCGTAGACCATTCTGTTATAGACCAGAATTGTTACACATAAAGTCTTTATAGGCAGACTCGAGGGTTCGGGTCTTCTTTATAGGCAGACTCGAGGGGTCGGGTCTAGGAGAGGAGGAGGAGGGGTGACCCTAGCCGTGACCCTGCCCCCCCCCCATCATAAAAGGTAACCGAGCTAAGGTGAGGCTGAAGCTAAAGCAACTTCCAACAATGGCTAGGGGACTAGCTGTGGTGGAAGTGTTGTAATAGCTTATAATAAAATATATATACCGTAGACTATTCTGTTATAGACCAGAATTGTTAACCAACTAAAGTCTTTATAGGCAGACTCGAGGGGTCAGGTACAGGAGAGGGGGTGCCCCCGGGCCCCCCCCCATCCCCCCACCCCCTTTGTTATTAAAGTCCTCTGCGCTAGGGCTATGGCCCCGGCTCAGGTCATGCGATCCCGAGGGGATGAAGGAGGACACAAGGATGCAGTAATCCTGTGTTTAATATATATATCCAGTCACTCATCCGATTGACCTAGGGAAAAGAGGGTTACCGAACCTAGAGTTGTAGAAGAGGTGGTCCGGAGAAGCCCCTCTCGTCACCTCCACGTATGTAGTAAACGCGTGGACTGGCCAGAGGGGGTGGAAACTTTCAGCCCTCAGGAACGAGGGTACTGCGAGAGGGCCATCCTGTCGTCAGCCTGCTCGTTCTTAGCCAGGAAAGCGGGAGAGGGGCGGATAGTTAAAGAAGTAAGGTTAGGGCTTACAGATGAAAAGGCTGTGTGACGGGTAAGGGCTGCCAACTGAGAGGCCCTGTACCCTGTAGCTAAGGCGAGCAGGAAGAGAGCTTTCTGGAGGAGGTGACAAACCTCCAGAGGAACCCCCTCGAAGGTCAGGTAGGAAAAGGACGCGGTGAAGGGCCAGGAGGGAGTCTGGGCCCGCCATTCTCCCGGCCCTAGTCCCCGTGTTATGAAAGGAGGCAAGGGCGGGGGAGTTTTGGGCGGGTGCCTCCCGACACAGCTCAGCCCCGGGGCGGCACACACCGCGCGCCAAAGGGTCGTAACCCTTGGGCGTGAAGCAGGGTGCGTGAGGCGAACAGTGGAGGTGGCCGACCATCGTAAAACGATTTCCCAAAGCTAGGGTGGTAGCTGCTGTGGAAGGGTTGTTACGCATATAATTTATTATCATTATATACGGACAACTTTCTGTTAAAACCAGAAAGTGTTACAAGTCGTAAGTCTTTAAAGACACCCTCGAGGGGATAGGCCAGGGGGTCGAGGACCCCCCCCCCCATTTTTGTTGTTAGGGTCCTCCGAACCTAGGCTATGGCCTAGGTTCGGGTAAAATATCCCGAGAGGAGAAAAGAAACACCAAGATGTTCTAAACATGAGACTGTACAGAATGGAGATGACGTAAGGGATGACTGGTGACGGAAGGTAAGTCGTCCGACCTTTTCCATTCGGGCGCACCCTCCCCCTTTTCTGTCTCCCACGGGGACCCTGTGGTAAGGTGGGCGGAGTCCCCATTGCAACACAGGGGTTGAGGGAGAGCGAGTGGAACAGATACCTCGTACTGAAGGATGTGGTGGATGTCCCGCCCCCCCCCAGATCCCGTACCCGCTCCACCGCGGGGACTCGGAGAGAGCAGGTCCAGGAACGGGTCCCGCCGCCTCCACCATGGTAGGTGGGGAAGGGCACGTGGCCTACGGACAAACCAAAAAGTTCGTCCGCTTCCCGCTTCACTAGCCCGTCGTGCCTCCTCACCCAAACCTCTGGTTGAGAAGGATCAGGAGACTACGCACCCGTCTGACCTCCTCTGAAGAGTGAGTCCAGGATGAAGGAAGAAAGGCCTAAGAGTAGGGAAGGTACCCGTCGTCCACAGGATGAGGCGACGGGAAAGGGGGAGGAGAGGCAGCCAGCTCCTCCGCCAGGGTGCCCTTCGGGGACTCGAGACCCAGAGAGATTGGGGGAACGGGAACAGCTCCAAAGTCCCCAGGTGGACTCGAGTCCCCTACCGGCGACGCGGCAGGGAAGGTGAGAAGGGCGGGTTCAGGAACGGGTACCGTTGCAATAGTGGGGCTGTGGGGTGGCACATAATTGGCCGGCTCCCCCACTAGGGAATGAGGCGAACCTTAAATCTCACGAGGCTGTCTGGGACAGTGTCGAGAGTGTAACGCCAGGACCGTCCTGAGCACTAATACAAGGCATCGACCAGGGTAAGCCGAAGCCCCAATATCCCCTCGCCCCCATCCCCTAAGTGGAATGCGTGCGATGAAAGGTTAAGGACGTAGTTAAGAAGCCCCCATTGAGTGAGTATGGTGTACAAGACACAAATCTTCCTGCTCCATGTCTCCCTGTTATGGGGATACAAAACAGGTGATCCGAGGCGAGGACTAGGGTAGCTGTAATATCATCCTTGAGAGCTTGGACATGACACCAAGAGTGACATGTGCAGCTTGGTAGGACGGTAGGCAACAACCGGAGCCGTATAGTTTATCAATGGTTTGTTTGAATTTGGTAAGGACCACCGTGAGGTGAGGAAACTACTTTGAAAACTTCCCAGCCAAGCAGAACAGAAGACTGGTGGGTCAAGCAGTTACCTGAAATGTCTGGGGGCAAAGCCAAACTATGAATAAACAAACTTTTGTGGGAATTTATGGGGGACCAACAGGTGCCCCACCGCTGGAAGACATACCTCAATTGAAAACCTACGTCAGCACAGGGTAGGGTGTCTCGTTCTTGGTAAAGAATGATTGACATTTCGGAGAACCCTGGTGACCACCTGCGAATCATTACGGGAAAAGAGGGACGTAAAAACGTCACTGTCAGGGAGGCCAGTGACTGGAAAAACCTCCGAGTTTGAGTGTTGTTACAGTACTGAGAACGTTTTGAAACGTTATCGCATTCGCTCTCCTATTTCCCTCACGCGGCAAAGAGGCCGTGTGTTAAAAACTCTCATGAACTAGCTGCCGTAGGCTGAGTCCCAGGTACCCCCTAGGCTGGGACCCCAGGTTCAGGTCAAGCTAGCCACTAGGTTCAGGTCCAGGTAGCCACTAGGTTCAGGTCCAGGTAGCCCCTAGGCTGAGGACCATGTCGCACTAGGTTGAGCCCCGGGTAGCGCCCTAGGTTGTGCATAGGTAGCGCCTTGGCTGAGCCCGAGGTAGCCCCTAGGTTGTGCACAGGTAGAACCTTGGCTGTGGTAGAAGCCTAGCTGGCTAGGTCCCAGCAGGCCTCTCAGTCAGTACCCTCCCGGGTTGTTGATTGAGCGGGTCCTGCTATTGGTGCTAGGTTGTGCAAAGGCAGCACCTAGATAGTGGAGGAGACTGGCTGGCCAGGTCCTCGCAGGCTTGTCAGTCAGTACCCTACTGGGTCCTTGGCTGAGCGGGTCCTGCTCTTGGCCCTAGGATGTGCATGGGTAGAACCCTAGCTGGCCAGGTCTTAACAGGTTTATCAGTCGGGACCATACTGGGTCCTTGGCTGAGTGGGTCCTGCTGTTGGCACTAGGTTGTGCATGGGTAGCACCCTAGGCTGTAGTAGGAGCCTAGCTGGTTAGGTCCTAGCAGGCTTGCCCATTAGTACCCCACAGGGTCCTGGGCTGAAAAGGTCCTGTTCTTGGCACTAGGTTGTGCCTGGGTAGTCCCATAGCTGGCCAGGTTCTAGCAGGTTTGTCAGTTAGTACCCTACCGGGTCCTTGGCTGAGAGGGACCTGCTCTTTGGTACTAGGTTGTGCAAGGGTAGGTCCCTAGGCTGTGGTCGGAGCCTAGTTGGCAGGGACCTGCAGGTTCGTCAGTCGGTACCCCACCGGGTCCTTAGCTGAGGAGGACCTGCATTTGGTGCTACGCTTGCTCCCTCGGGCGCGGCTCTTTGAGCGCGTCCGCGGGGGAGAAGGAGCCTTTCCTTGCTGGGCCCTGGTACCTGGGAGGTGACCAGGGGTGCAGCCCGACGGTCTGACCCCCTCCTGCTGAGGTGGAAACCTCGGGGGGGTATCAGAGCCGACTAAAGGAAGGAGAGGAGGCCTCTCGGGGTGCTAGGGACGCGAAACCCTGTGGACCTGAGGGCGAGACCTCCTCCTGGACTCGTGCTTGCACCCCCGAGAGCGGCTCGAGGAGCTCGCCCTTGGGGGAGACGAAGCAGCTTCCCTGCTGGGTCCTGGTACCGGTCAGGTAGCCAGGGGGGCCAGCGTGGTGGTCTGGCTCGCTTCCGGGAATGGTGGGAAACCATGGAAGGGAGGCACAGAACCATCCAGGGAAGGCGATGGGGACTCGGCTGGATGCTAGGAGCTAGATCCCCTGTGACCTCGAGAGGCACGTAGCAGGAACGTACTCCTGGGAGTGCAGAAGCATGTGTGGGGTGAACAGTGGTGATGCACGTCGAGGAACAACCTCACGGTGCAGCCAGAAGAAGCACACAAGGCACGAGTGGACTGCGGGAGAAAAAAGGGGGTTAACACGTGAACCCACGTGTACACACATGGAAAAACACAAATCACCCCGAGGGAGGAAAACACTAACTCCCAAGGCAAAACACTAACCCACACATACTCACCCCCACACTGCTGGGGAAAAAACCCCGCAAACACGGTCCCCAAAAGCCGAGAGTAGACCCTAGGAAACCCAAGGAGGGAGAGGGTTTTAAAGGAGGAACTTGTTACTCTACCAGAAAGTAATAAGCTTCTCTTACCCCCAATAAGGGCAAGCACAAAGTAAGAGTTATGTAAGAAGAAAGATAGAAAGTCTTACTACCCTACCGCATAATGTTAAAAATTATAAAAACCGTACTGAATTGTGAGAAAAGAGAAGGTACTGAATGTTGAAAAAACAGTACTGCATGAAGAAGAATGCTACAACGCAGACTAAGAACAGTACAGTAGTAGCAAGAAGTCAAGCAGGTGTAGTGAGTAAAACGTTGCTTGGTAAGGCAGCTACAGAAGTGCAGGCAACATTATCAGAATAATATCCTAAGACACTAAAAGAGCTGACAAGGAAAAACACCAAAAAAGTGCAGAGGCCCCAAGACACAGGGGAGAAGGGACACGTGCAAATAAATAACCTAACTCCCCACAGGGCTAAAAAACCCGAGGAGAAAAAACCCAAACAAGTACTCACCGCACACGGGGGAAGACAGTCACAGCGTGAGCGCACACATCAATCAACACACACACGGGGAAAATCCCCACACAAGGGGCAAACACGCACACGTGTTCGCGCCATGTGCAGAGAAAAACACAACATACAGCCTTCCACACTACACACCAAAGGGTCGCAAGCCTAGGGGGTGAAGCAGGGTGCGTGGGGCGAACGATGCTGGAGGCCAGACTGCGGGAGAAAAAACTCACAAAAAAGGGGTTAACACGTGAAGCCATGCGTACAAAGACACACACAAAAATAATAGGACACGGGCAGAGGGGGATAGCAAGCCCCCTCGGACCCGGGAACGAACCCCAAACAAAAAACCCCCACACGCACCAACCCGGGAAAAAAAAAAAAACCCGCGGGGGCTGGGAAACAACCTCCGGTCTGCAGGCCCCAAAGGAGAGGCACAGACAGCCTGATGGGCAATTCCCAGGGTAACAGACACACTGGAAAGACACCAGAAAGAACCCCAAAAATACGCTGGGAAGGGGAAACGAGAACCTGGCACAATCCTCGCTCCCCGCACCCCACGTAACACTAAACCACACTCGGGGGAAACAACAAAAAGGGGCTAAGTAGTCCTACACCCGCACCACGTGGGGAGGAAAGAGCCCCACGTGGGGAGGAAAAAACCTCGCTAACACCAAAAAACCCCGAGGAAAAATACACCAAATGACGTGTACTAGTGGCAGGAGGAAGGGAGGCAGGACAGGGAAGGGGAAAAAACCCCGAAAAGTAGCCCCCAACAAGCTAGCCAAAAAACCCAGGAACACCACACTGGGAACAAGCAAAAACACACTTAAAAACACGTAAGGGAGAGGAAGGGCACAATTCTCGCTCCCCCCCAAACCGCGTGGACTAACACAATACTCGGGGAGGGCACAAGAGGGCTACAAGCCCCCACACACACACCACGTGGGGAGGTAAAGGCCCCACGTGGGGAGGTCAAACCTCGCTAAAAACCTAAAAAAAAACGAGGAAAACACACCAAATAAGTGTACTAGTGGCAGGAGGAAGGGTGAGAGGGGGATAAGGGGAGAAAACCCCGAAAAAAGTGGAGGCCCAAATGAGCCCCCTCCACTAGGGAAGAAAATGAACTAGCCCTAGGAAAGGAAATATTCCCACAATAACACCTTAAACTCCCAAAACACACACACATCTGCAAAGCAGGCAGGCCACTAGACACAAAAGAAACGATAGCAGGAACACGTGACACAATACCGTAGCGTAGTAGCGAGGAGCGAAGATGATGACAGCTACGTGTTCCGCGACAGAGTGATCGAGCGGTATTCAGCGGAGGAGGGGCTTAATACCTCACCACGCCACCACCAGGTGGCTCCACTATCAGTACAGCGCCAGATTTGAATTTTATTTACTTCTGATGAACGTCACGGAATTGACCCTTCCAACCCAGATTATGCCTATACGGGGCCTGGGCTTGAGAAGGGGCGTATTCTATAGCAATCCAGCTGTGCTGGTTTCACTATACCAATAATAGGCAGTATTACAACACAATAGAAATTTGAGAATTAAATAAGCTTATCAACAAGAAGCAGAAGGAAAAAAAGAGAAACATGGATCATATCACTAATACAGTTATTAAAAAAAAAAATATGGTGAAGGAGGAGGAGGCTGGAGACACCAGCCGAACAGGGCAGTACTCCTCGGGTGGACACTGGACTGGTGATAGGGAGAGTTGGAACTCCCGTTTCACCTACACTGAGAGTAGTCCAACATACTCCCAAAGACATCACTCTCATCCTATTTTCACAATATAATCAAGCACACTACACACCACACCCTTTGTCCAAATTCATGTACACCCAAATGTAAATAAATATAAAATTATGAAGAGAATAAAAAATCAAGCCTCGGAGGCCCCTGGGGATGGGCCACTAAACTCCTCTCAACCTGGACTTTTTGTTGACGACCCCCAGAGATGCACTGGACCATTGCCTGACCCACTCTTTATAAACCTTTGCAACATTCGTGGTCTTTCCTCCAACTTCTCTTCTGTTGAACACTACCTCTTCTCCGCTAAACCTCATCTTCTCTTCCTCACCGAAACCCAGATCTCAACATCAACTGACAGCAACCCCGACTCTGTCTCCTCTTACTTTCTCTATTCTCAGTTTCGTACCAAAGGCGGCTGTTGCGTATACGTACGCAACGACCTCACTTGTTCTCGTGTTCCCGAACTTCACTCTTCTGAATTCTCAACCCTCTGGCTTCGGCTCACCTGTTACTCTCAAACTAAATACATCTGTGCTGTATATCTCTCTCCTAACTCTACTGACTATCCAAAATTCTTTGACTATCTACCCTCAAAAGTGGAACACATTCTATCCCATTCTCCTTTCTAAGGAATCTCCATTTTAGGAGATTTCAATGTTCACCACCGCCTTTGGCTTTCATCTCCCTTCACTGATCCACCTGGTGAACAAGCCTTCATCTTTTCTATCTTCAACGACCTAGAGCAGCTAATTCAGTACCCTACCCGTATTCCAGACTGCCTTGGAGACCAGCCCAATATCCTTGATTTATTCCTAACCTCAGTTTATACTGTTGAACTTTTCTCTCCATTGGGCTCCTCCAATCAAAATCTTATTTCAGTATCCTGTCCTGTCGCTCCAGTAAGACCTTGGACCCTCCCAGGAAGCGCCGCCTGTGGCACTACAGCACTGCCAACTGGGATGGATAATCTGAGGCAGTACTTTCAAGATTTCCCATGGAATTTTTTTTGCTTTCATGGCTGGGGCCCATCTGAGTGTGCTGCACGCATCTTGGAGGTGATACTCTCGGGCATGGAGGCATATATTCCATATTCTTCCCCTCTTACTAATTCACGAAACTCTCGATTATATCACGCTTGTTCTACTGCTGTCCACAACAAGGAGGAAGCTTTCAGACGGTACCGACTTCTTCAAACTGATGAATCTCGTGCTCTGTATATTTCTGCCCGGAATTGTGCCAAATATGATCTCCGACTAACCAAAAAATCCTTCATCCGTGCCAAGTGCAATAACCTGTCCAACTCTTCCACCTCTCATTCTTTCTGGCATCTAGCCAAAAATCTCTACAGTAACTTTACTTCTTCCTCTTTCCCTCCTCTCATCCTTCCTGATGAAAATGTTGCCATCTCATTACCTGATAAAGGCAAAAGCTGAATTCTTCTCTCAAACCTTTGCCTCTAACTCCACTCTGCACGATTCCAGCTCTGTTTCTCCAACTCCGCCCCCTATGACTTACTTATGCCTTTCATCAGAATCTCTTTAAAGGGAGTATATTCAGCCCTCTCTGGCCAAACACTCGGAAGGTGTACGGGCCTGATGGGATTCCTCTGTTTGTTCTAAAGAACTGTGCTTTCGTGCTGAGACCCTGCCTAGGCAAACTGTTCCATCTTTATCTATCATCTAACACTTTTCCTTCTTGCTGGAAGTTTGCTTTAATCAAACCTGTTCCAAAGAAAGGTGATTGCTCCCAACCCTCCAACTATCGCCCAATTGATTTGACCTCATGTTTATCTAAAGTCTTCATATCTGTTCGTAACTCTAAAATTCAAAAGCACCTTACTAGCCATGAGTCTGGCACAATGCTTTAATCTCCAAACTGCCCTCATTCGGTTTCACCCCCCCAACGGGAACCGCCTTGACGACATGCGGGGTGGGGGGGCTTGTGTGTCTCTGAGACCTGGCGAGCTAGACTAGAGGGGATCCGACCCCTGCTCTGCCCCGATTTCGGGGAGAGAGGGCTTCCCATGCTATTAAGGTCGCCAGTGAGAGACCAGACTAAATGGTTCTCATGAAATAGGCTGCCAGTACGAGCTAACAGTGCTGCCCTCCAGAGGGACCGCCCTCTAGGGGACATCCTATGTTGGATGGTTAGGTGTCTGGGCCGGGAGATGTTGGGGAAGGGGGTCTCAGCATCGTCGTGGGCAAACTTTCGGACCATTGGGGCTGCTTTTTAAAACGAGTGGCCCCGTGGGGGAAGAGGTACCCCGCTCACGGAGGCCAGTGCTCGGTCCCCTCATCTGCCCGGTCGGTAGTAGCTCTTGGCTCCTGGGACCAATATAACAAAATCAATGATATATGGATAACGAAAAGCCCCAATCTCTTCCTCGAGCGGTGGTCAAACAGGCCCTCGAGACGTCACTCTCTGGACTTGGTGGTATGCAAAAGGCTGCAAATAAGAGAAGACGCAGCAGGTTGGGTGTTGTGTCGACGAACCCTGTTAGCGGTTTGGACACGTTAATGTTAACAAATGTACTTGCATCCCTTTCCTATGGCGCTATCCACTCCATTTTTAAGTGTTTTGGATTGGTTCTTCTTATCCGAATCACTTATGACAGTGATTGTAGGTCCAATCGGTGCTATATTACTTTCAATACAAATGGTGCTGCCAAAGCAGCTTTTGAGGCAAAATATTCTCTGATTGTGGGGATACTCACTGCAGGGTTCAGATGATGCTGTCCACCAATGTAGTTGACAGTGACAATGACTACTACCCTAACATCTTTGATGACTCGGTAGAGCATGTCCCTAGGGACAGTTGGGTTCCAACACCCTTTTGGTTTGTGGCTTATTACAGGGGGGGGGGGGGCGACGTGGTAACCTTATCCATGCTTCCCGTTATCTGGGGAAAGAAATTGGATTACTACCAATGGGCCATATAAAAAAATATGGTAAGGGCGTTTTAATCAGAGCCAAAGATCTTACACAGGCCATGATGCTCCTCATCTCCCCTGTCGTTCTGTAGCATGTTTGAATCCATCAAACCACATCGAACATTTAATTATAGGAAAGGGTGTATATATAATGAAGACCTGTATGAATTCTCAGAAGAGGACATTCTCGCTATGTGCCCAGATAGTGTCCACAAGTAACAAAGATGAAGGGCAGTAAAAATATGATAATCCTCACTTTCTATTGCTCACATATCCCTGATCGCATTAACATTAACCTCACTTCTTTTGAGGTGAAGCCTTTTGTTGAGCGTCCTTTGCAGTGTTTCTGTTGTTATGAGTTTGGTCATGGGAGGAGGAATTGCAACAACAGTTCCTGGTGTGGTAATTGTTCTGTTCTTGACTCGCATCTTACTTCTGAATGTCAGTCAGAGAGTAACTGCTTTTCCTGCAGGGATGCTCACCCCATACGTTCTCGCCAATGTAAGATGTACCTCCTTGAGCAAGCTATCCTCCACTTGGCTAACACCAAATTCATCAGTATTGGTAATGCCAGTATTGGTAATACCATTGGTAATGGCATCTCAACTTCAGGCGACAGAAGGATGGTGGTGTGAAGACATACGCCTCCTCCCTTCGCCCTAAATCGGTTGCAGCACCCTCTCAACTCTCATAAGAAGCAGCTGTTTCTTGTTCTAGTGAGAGAGTTTCTAAAGTTTTACTACATAATAATTTCTCTGTCTTAGAAACTGTATCAGACATTCATTCTGGTGACCCTTCAACTGATGAAATTTTTCTGACTTTAGCTAAAGGTGTCCATGTGGTAGAGGTTCAAGCTGCCACACGCTCTCCAAAAAGGAAACTTAAGTCACCTAAACTGCCACAGAGACGTCTTCGTGGTTACTTTGAGACACTTAACTTCATAGATGTTCCTACTTGCAAGGCAACCGTCTCTGTGGACTCATCCATAGTTTCCTCTCAATTTCACCAGAAGCGTTCTCGTGGCTCTGATGAATCTCTTGATTCAACAGATGTTCCCCCTCGCAAGCTTCCTTCGGGATCATCAGAGGGGCATGAAGTGAATGTGGATGCCTCAGAAGTTGTGACTTCAAAAGGTTTAGTTTCTCTTCCGCTTGAGGAGCGGAGTGATTCTACCACCTGTATTATGGATGTTGATGTATCTGCCTGTGTCAGTTATACCACTGCTGTACAGGACTATACCAATGTATTTGTTTCAAAGAATATCCCTGCTCATCTACCTTCATCTTCTAAAATATCAGATGCTTCAGGGACTCGTCTATGGGTCCCAATTACTGCCCCAAGTACTACTCCTAAGGTTCGCCCTTCTTCTAGTGGCCCAGGATTAGACAAAACTTATCGTTTAAGTAAACCCTCAGGTCAAGGTGGTATTGGGAAGTACCACCGTGAGGCTTCCAAAAAATCAGAACTAAAGTAATACTGTTCAAGGTCCTTCAGTGAAATTGCCCTGGCTTGCGTGCTTCTTGGGAGGAACTGTGAGTTCTTCTCTCTAGTTTCTCTCCTGCATGTGTTTCTCTCCAAGAGACAATGCTTGGAGACTACATTCTTGCCAGTCCTCCAGCATACTCCAATAATTCCAATTCACTTGAAGGGCAGGGTCACCATGGTGGCTCTGAAATCCTAGTTCGCCGAGATGTTTCATGCACGAGCCTGGAACTTAACACTCCGCTCCAGGCTGTCGCAGAAAAAGTTTTTATGGGCCGCCCGTACACTGTTTGCAGTCTATACCTTCCTCCCAGTGTTGCAGACAAGAGGGGTGATCTCAACCCTCTTGTACGGGACCTTCCCTCTCCCTTTATTTTATTGAGTGATTTTAATGGTCGTCATCCTCTGTGGGGTGACAGATTGGTCAACCCCAGGTGTGTTTTATTGGCTTCTGTTATTGAGGATAAGGGATTAGGGGTTTTAAATACGGGAGATGTGGCACATTTTAATAGCCCTACTGGGACTTTTACCACCATTGAGTGTGTTGCCCGATTTATATGGCAGTGACCACTTTCCTATACTTTTAGAAGGTGACAGGTACAAACCACAGTCTCGTCTTCCTAGGTCTAAATTACAGAAGGCTGACTGGCAGTTTTTTAAACAGCAAACTTCTCCGGTGTCTTCTGTAGCAGATTGTGGTAGCTCTGACGAGGCTGCAACATATTTCACTGATATGCTACACTCTGCTGCTCTCAACTCTATCCCTAAAACTTCTGGCCACTTTCCGAAACGTCCTGTCCCTTGGTGGTCACCAGTCTGCAATACTGCTGTGCAGGAGAAGCCTGCTGCTTTCTCTCACCTTCGTCACAATCTTTGGGACCCAACTCTTTTAGAGGACTTCCGACGGGCAAGGGCTCAGACTAGACGCGTTTCAAAAGAGGCACGACGTGCATCTTGGAAGGCCTATGTGTCTTCAATTGATACTAAAACTCCACTCACCCAAGTGTTCAGGTGTGTCCGTAAGATGGCGGAAAAGTTTTCTCCTAGTTCTCCACCTGTTCTTAAGGTCAATGGAATTAAGATCATGGATGGTTTAACAGTGGCCAATGCCATGGCAGAGGCTTTTGCTAGAGTGTCCAGCCGTGACTCTCGACCTCTGGCTGTCAGGGATGAGTTGAGAGCCCAGGAGCGCACTGTCCTCAGGGAATGAGAATGAAAGTTATAACCATATATTCACCCTGAGAGACCTGCACTCTGCTCTCTCTCTCTCTCTGCGGCGACACTTCTCCTGGGCCTGACAATATTCCATATGCAATGTTGCGACATTATTTTTTCTAGCTTTATACAGCAAAATCTGGCTGGAGGGTGTCTTCCCTTCTGGGTGGAGGGTTGCTACCATCCTTCCTTTCCCCAAGCTGGGCAAGGACTCTAGTGTTACCCTCAATTACCGACCAATTTCCTTGACCTCTTGTCTCTGTAAACTATTTGAGAAGATGGTGAATGTCAGACTGGTATACTGTCTCTGTCCCAGTCTGGCTTTCGTAAACACCGTTCCACCATAGACACTCTGGTCAGGTTGGAAGCTGTGTATTCTTTGATTTAGAGAAAGCCTATGACACTACATGGCAATATGGCATCCTGCAGCAACTACATGCATATGGCCTGCGTGGTCGCCTTCCACGGTTTCTTAAATAGTTTCTCAGTTGTCGCAGTTTCTCTATGAGGGTTGGTACAGCCCTCTCAGCATCCATTGCACAGGAGGAGGGCATCCACCAGGGAAGCGTCCTCAGTGTCATATTGTTTGCAGGAGCAATTAATGCCATTGCCTCATCCCTTCCGGACGGTATATCCAATTCCATGTACGTTGAGGACCTGGCAGTCTGGTTTGCTGCTTCCCGAATGTCAGTGGCGGAGCGGCGCATGCAGCTCGCCCTCGACAATGTGTCGCATTGCTATGCACTTCTGCCGCATCCGAGGCGTCCACCCCAATCCGGACTTATTCATGTATGATCATCGGATACATTGTGACGAGGAGACTCGTTTTTTGGGTCTCCTTCTTGATCAATGTTTGACTTGGGTTCCTCACTTACGTTGACTTAAGGTCTCTTGCCTCAAGGCTCTTAACCTATTGAGGGTCGTGGGCCATACGTCCCGGGGGGCTGATCGGGCCACCCTTCTCTGCCTATACCTTGTTCTTATTAGGTCAAAACTCAACTATAGGTGTGAGGTGTACTCCTGTGCCGCGGATGCCCGTCTCAGAGTCTTAGACCCTGTTTATTATGCTGGTGTACGTCATGCGACCGAAGCCTTCAGGTCGTCCCCATTCCACAGTCTCCTGGTGGACGCTGATGAGCCACCTCTTGATCTCCATTGCAAGTCCTTGATGGTTCGTTGTTGGCATCGATTACATCGACTTCCTGACTCCCTTCCCTGCGTGGTGGTGTCATCTGATCTCATGTCTCAGTAGTACCGCTCATGTGGGTGTCTCTGGGAATGAGCGGGCTGACGCCCTAGCTACGGCTGCAGTCTCCAGTTCTCGGCCTCCTGCCAGGCATCATCCCATTCCTGCAGTGTACTTTCAACCCTACATAGATGCTGCCATTCGTTCCTGCTGGCAGGACAGATGGGATGCCATCGGGGGTAACAAGCTCCGCGGCATCTGCCAGTGCCTTGGTTTGAGGAGCAACAGCGGCCTATCCCGCCCATGGGAGATGGCTCTTGTACGTCTTCGCATTAGCCACACACTATTGACTCATGGCTTTTTAATGGAGAGGGCTCACCCTCCCTACTGTGATGATTTTCTGGTCCCTCTGACAGTAGAGCATCTTATTGTTGAGTGTCCCAGCCTTGGGGACCTTAGTCGTAGGCACTTCTCCGAGTACCGGGTGGGTGACGGTTCTTACAGTCTCTCCCAGGTGCTCGGGGAGGAGGCTTGTAGTGTAGGAGGGAACACCCTCTCCTAGGTGGAGGAGGCTGGCCTCCTCCACAAATTGTGAATTTTATTATATTTATGGCTTTTTAGATAGTTCAATGTTTTTTTTAATTTTGATCTTTTATATATTTTACTTGAGTTAATCAGGTTATTGTAGTATAAATGTGCCTTTTAGTTTATATGTTCTTTTAATCATGCTGCCTATCCCTTTAGGGGTGGTGAAGCCTGTTTGGTGTGTGTAAATATTTTATTAATGATGTAGATGAACATTTTATGTTGGGCGTTATATGACCCTAGCTCTTGCGCCGCCAAATGCCTAATGGCATTAATAAATCAATCAGTCAATCAATCATTCGGTTTCTATCCCTCTCTCTGCACCTATATCTCTGATTTCCTTTCTCTCCGTTCGATAGCTGCTGTTGTAGATGGTCACTGTGTTTCATCTAAGTCTATTAATAGTGGTGTTTCTCAGGGTTCTGTTCTATCACCCACCATCTTTCTCCTTTTCATTAATGACCTGTTTACCTGTACACTCTCCCAAAAAAGTATCGGCATTTTACCGAATGAACGAAAACGACAATAAACGTAGCATTATGGTACATTGCTTTGAAACCTTATAGATAGTGGTATTCCTGCCGATCAGTTGCCAATTATGCATATTCGTATTGCTTCATGAGTCAGAGAAATTATAGTGGATGCAAATCGAAACATATTCGCATTTCTTTACCTATTAGAGAAATTTCAAATATTATTCTAACAATTGCCCCTTTCTAATGCTGAAAACTCAGCTAATCCACACCGTAGTTGCCGAATGGTATATAACGTTATCTTTCTTGTTATTTATTTTATTTTATTTTTACTTTTTTTATATACCTCTACCTCGGGACAGGAGGCCGTCAGTCGTGGCCTGAGACTGAGGCCCCGAGATTATCGAGTGAAGCTTTGAGGTGTTGGTTGCTTCACACGTCACTTTATGGAGAGGGCAATGTCTGTTTGTGTAACTTTACAAAACCTTATTTAAAAGTATGAGAAGAAAAAGCATAAGCCTACTTAATCCTACCCTATGCTATAACTGCATTATATTTAAGACAAAATACTACAGTTACAGCGAATCTACTCAAAGATTCCTATTTGGTTAAAATCCGATTTGGTAACTTTATTTTCTGGGTTATCATTCTCATTATATTCAATAATTCAGTAAATTCCCCTTCCATCAATCGTTAAAATCACATAATGTATATCTGTAAAAATGAAGTCACAACTCTTTCTCCACGACTTGGATAATGCATGAATTATGTATGCTAGAGGATTTCACGTTAGTACAGAAATGAGAGTCAACTCATTACTAGCAGGAATACCAACCCCACAGTACAGTCATACATGTAGGCGTAGCTTCGGTCTTTTCTCAGCAGGATCTAGCCAGCAATGCCGATACTTTTTTGGGAGAGTGTACCTCTTCCCCTATCCACTCCTATGCCTATGATTCCATCCTACACTATTCCACTCGGTTTGACAACCGCCCATCCCTGCAGCTCCTCTCCACCTCACGTGATGATGCAGTAGAACGCCTGACTTCTGATCTTTCCCTCATCTCCTACTGGGGTAGAGAGAACCTTGTGGTTTTAAATGCCTCTAAAACGCAGTTCTTTCATCTTTCAACTCGTATTAATCTTCCTGAAGACTATCCCCTCTCCTTCAACGCCACACACCTTGATCTTTCTCTCTCCTTTAATATTCTTGGAGTCTCTTTCTCTCACAATCTCTTCTAGAGAGATCATACTACCTTTCTAGCTAAAACTGTCTCAAAGAAGTTGGGTGTGCTGCGCAGATTCCGTGAATACTTCACCCCAACACAGTTGCTGTCTCTGTACAGGGGTCTCATTCGCCCCTGTATGGAGAATGTCTCTCATGTGTGGGGTGGCTCAACCTTCACAACACTCCTGGACAAGGTGGAATCATAGGCTTTTCGTCTCATCAACTCTCCTCCTCTTACTGATTCACTACAACCTCTCTATCTTCGCCACAATGTTGCATCACTTACTCTCTTCTATCGCTATTACACTGGACATTGCTCTTCTGAACTTTCTCAATGTATGCTTCCCCACCTCAGGAGAGCATGCAACACTCGCCAAGCTTCTCGTCCTCACCCCTTTTCTGTCCAACTTCCTAATGCAAGAGTTAACTGGTACTTTTAATTTTTCATATACACAACCGGTCAAATCTGGAACACTACCTTCATCCATCTTCCCACCTTACTACGACTTATGTTCCTTCAAACGGAATGTGTCTAGGCATCTTGAACGAAATTGGACATGATTTTGGACCACTCTCGCATTGTACTACGCAGGTGGGGACGGCGAGCTGGCTCACAGCCTTTAGTCCTCATCTTTCTGGATATAAAAAAAAAAAAGTGAAGAGAGAAGATAGGATAGAGTGATGAAGATTAAAACACAAAACGATTCACAAAAAACTTAGTAACTGAAGCACTCAAAATAACTGAGGTTACTCAAAATCTACTCTCAGATTTTTTGAAGAGAAGTAATCTAAAAACAACATGCACACATACTGTATTTGCCCTGTGTAAAAAAAAAAAAAAAAATCGGATAATGCAATTATTAGTTTGCTTCACAAAGACGTAGACCCACATAGACTTAGTTGACTCATCAGTTAAATATCAGTAATAGATAAACTTCATTAGGAAAGTCAAATTCTGACTCCACCTTCAAACAGCGTTTTCAGGATCGAACACGGCCTCAAGGCCTATGCCATATAGCCTATGTTACTCCCTAGGTAGTATGGAAGGTACCCTACATACTCTCTGGCCTCACCTCAGTACCCTCTGGTGTGCCCTGCTATAGCGAACACAATCAAATAGAAAGGTCCGAGAATTTATTAAGTTCGTCCATCCAAATGACCTTGCCTTTCATCTTCACTCACTCTCTTGCAGTAGCACCCTTATGTAGGTGGCCATAGAGGGTCTGTTCCGAATAAAACAGTCGGCCAGGAAGTGGGCACTCAGCATCAACAGGAAAAGAGCACACAGCATAGAACACCATACATAGGGTCCAAAAGGCAGGAGAAAGCCCCATGGATCCACTTCAGGGCGCCCTCGACCACCAAGTATCCGAAGAAAGTCACTAACCACAGGGGCAGTGTAGTCAACCACCTCAGCCCGTGCTGCTGTGATGCCAAACGGTCCCAGACCAAAGTCCACCTCCTGCAACAGACACATCATAGGATGATATATTAGAAACACTTTACAAGGTTGTGAATATACGTAATGATTTTGCTTTTGCCTACTACTGTAGTGGAGGTGTGAACAATCAGAACAAATTAAAATTCATAAACTCCTCTTAACGTATGTTTATAAAAACTGACAGAGCATTTTTTGACCAATGGTAATTTCAGAATGGTAGAATACGTTTTGCTTGAAGACTACCCTTCTCAGAGCCAATTTACATCCAAATCCACATGTGTTTTATTAGTATGGTTGTATGTGCAGTTCTTCTCTACCCTGTACCATGGAATGCACACTACTTTGTTTACAGTTTATTCAACTCGAGTAATAAAATACTAGTAGAATACAGGCATACAATAATCATACAAAGTAATCAGATGAAGCTTCACATGGTGTGTTATTTTGCACTAAAAAAAATTACTGCCGAATAACTGATTGATATTAGGCGTCGCAACAGCGAGGTGAGGAAGAGTGTGATTGAGAGGTGGAACAGTAAGCACAAAAGGTAGCATGTTTAGGTGGTTTTGATGATTGTTGAGTTTGGTAGCGTAGCTGTGATCGGCGGTATTCTTCGAAGATACAAGGTACAACGGGAAGAGAATATGGGGAATGTTTGGTGTTACCCCTTTGAGATTCGTTAGGAGAATGAAAGTCTATTGACATACCAAGTAGTGGTCGGTTTACCGGAAGCGAACAGCTTCCGGCGTGACGCTCTGACCTAGCAGCACGTGTGCTTGCTCAGGAAACAAGTCAGTCGAAAGTTAATATCTTCCTGTATAACCTTGTTGCCCAAAACTATGTGTGTTTCCCAGGGCACCTAATAGCTGAAGAAGCACTGGGCCAGCACTCTGCTGACAAGATGTTAACTCATATCCCCTTGTATGCTTGGCTTGTCTCTTGACACATTTCCTCTTGTGTATATGTGTATGTGTACATACAGGATTATATGTGTTAAAGAGATAAGAATATACATATGTAGTTTAACCTTTACATGTTGCTCGGTCACTACCATCCTTCGCCCTCGAAGGAAATCATATATTTGTTTTTGTAGATATTACATGTTTTCTGTAGTTATTCTTTATTACAACAGAGATTAATGATTATGACTTTAGCAATACATGTTCCATAAGAACTAAAATACATCTAATAATATGAAGTAATATGATATACAGTACATCCTATCTAAATGTGTAGTAATTGTGTAACTAACCTACAGTATGCATTTGTATCTTCCTCATTTCTATTCCTCACTGCTGCCTCTCTTTCACGAGCGGACCGTAGTCTGTACTTAGCATAAACTCTCCGTATACAACAGATAAAGACAATGGTACAAACAATTAAAGTGAGTGCTGGAATGACATAGAGAGGAAACACAACTTCTTTCGATAAGTGCACAGGTAAAAAAGCATCTAGATTGGAGGTGAACTTTGAGGAATTTAAAAATTTAAGGAACTTTACTGTGTCTAAAACAGCAGTCATTTTATCCAAAGAGATATTAATACAAGGTTAAGAGACTGTAACTCAGTTGAGAGCGTGGACACAAAAGCAGGATGGGTGAAGAGTTGGCACGGTGAGGAAAACATCAGTCCATATTTCACAATGGTCAGGGGACATGTAAAATCCTTCAACCCACACATGTTTTACCTGATCCTTGCAGATCAATGTCATGTCAGTCTTCTCTTGATAATAATAATAGTGTGTTGTCCCAAAGTGTTTATGATAGAATGAAGCGGAGAGTAAGGGAGAGTAATCAGGAATAATTAATGAAAATTCACATTGCTAATTTGCTGCTAGCCAGAAGGAAAACAAGTAAGCAGGACCTTGTTAATCACACC
Source organism: Petrolisthes cinctipes (assembly GCA_033782935.1). NCBI lineage: Eukaryota > Metazoa > Arthropoda > Malacostraca > Decapoda > Porcellanidae > Petrolisthes > Petrolisthes cinctipes. The sequence goes on from JAWQEG010001559.1 coordinate 3,301,849, forward strand.
ACGGTGATAAAAAAAAAGGACTACACTTAGGTCTCCCTGGCTATCTTGTGTCATGGCTGTGTGACTTTCTGTGTGAGAGACGACAGGTCACACGGTATCAGAATCACACCTCCACTTTTCAAAATCTGACCTGTGGTGTACCAAAATGGGGCCCCTCTGTTTCCTGCTGACGATTAATAACGCCCTCACTGACACACCACACCGCTAGAAATATGTGAATGACTCTACAGTAGGAGTAACTATCAACAATGACTCTCCTGATTACAGTCATCTACAGAATATCCTTGAATACCTGCAATCCTGGACCAGAAAAAATAGCGTCACCATCTACCAAACCAAGACTGTAGTAATGCACCTCAGTACATCCATCACTCCAATACCACCACAGAATGTCACTATTTGCTCTCACTCACTACAACTGGTTGAGTCCACTAAACTGCTGGGAGTCACCATTGACTGGATTGGAAGCTGTACACCACCAACATCATCAAGGCAACCACATACAGACTTTACATGCTGAAAACAATGAAGTCCTTGGGTGCCCTACACCAACAGCTGAGGGACATAAATACTACCTTCATCCTGCCCAAGCTTACATATGCATCTCCAGCCTGGTCATCATCACTAAACATCACTCAAGAAAGCCGACTGGAGAGGTTTTTTTTTTACTATTGAATCAGAAAGAAGGAAGGAAAAATAATAACTATGAAAACAAGGTCCATGTGCCTATTGGCATCCTTCATTCATATAGTATCTGTAACAGTTGGATTTAAATAAATGAGGGTTAAAAACTGGTGGAAAGCAGTTTTGAGGAAGTGCATTCCATAACGATGTGGTTCTGGGAATAAATTAATTCTGATAAGCAGTAGTTCTACATTGGGGAGGGGAGATTGCAAAGTCATGGGCTCTAGCAGCTGACCTGGTACCACGGGGAAAGATGCGATGAGGTGGCACGATTAGGGCAAGCTCATCCGAACATTTACCGTGATAATATCTATATAATAAGGTAAGGGATGCAACATTTCTTCGGATGTGTAAGAGAGGGAATTCATTTGTGATTAGAGGGTTATTGATAATTCGTACAGCTTTATTTTGAATTTTATCTAATTGCCTAAGTGCCACCTCCCCACATCCACTCTGCAGGCACTAGGTCTCTTCTCATTAGAGACGAGACACTTGAGAGGTCAACTAATTGAAGTTTTCAAAATCCTTCGTGGATATAAAAAAATTGATTATCAGTGCCTGTTTAGCTTAAATACTAATGCAACTAGAAACCATGGATGGAAACTAGACTTGAAACGCTTCCGCCATAATATGTTAGGTAATTTCTTCACATATAAAATCTACAATGTCTGGAATCAGCTACCAGCAGAGGTAGTTGATAGTTCCTCGATAGAGCAGTTCAAGACACAGTTAGACAAAGTTCTGCCAAGCCTGTTAGAGTTAAAGTGATTGTTTCCTCCTTTCCTGTACAAAAATTTCCTAGTCCGGCCTTTTTTCCTCCGGGTTAGGTACATTTCCATTTCCATACCCGCAATGCAGGTGGGAGAGGTGGGTGGGGAGAGCCTTCTCTTTACTATACTTTTCTCTCACTATTAGTTAGCAACTGCTACTACACCTACGGTACTTCCTTGGTATGGGTCGTAAGACCTTTTGAGGTGCTACTTGTCCTTGTAACTCCTTGTAACTCTATAGTGGTGAGCAGCATCCCATCTGAGAAGGAACGTGACTCTTATAAAAAACTGCTCGTCAGTGAAAAATTCACGAACTCTGTAGAGAAGACCTAACTTTTGCGAGGCCTTTTTAGCAATTGAACGAACATAGGATGTCCATCTGAGGTTAGCACTGAGGGATACACCAAGGATATTAATACTTGAAGATAAGGGAATATTTATATTATTGAGTTTTATTAGCATTAAAAGAGACCAAATTTGTCTGTCCCCATTCGTTGATTATGAATAAGTCCTGATTTAAAGAAATTGCTGTGTTAATTTTTGAGTTTAGAATATCAGTTTTTACTAATGGTAGATTAAGTGTGAATGAACTATGAAGTCTTTAATCATCTGCATAAGAGTGGATAGGGTTGCGGGTGACATTTAAGAGATCATTTATGTGTATAAGGAACAAAGTTGGGGCCAAGACTGATTCCTGAGGGACGCCAGCATTAATGGAATGGAATGTTGAAAAAATATCTTCTATCATAACACGGATTTTGCTGTTGTTGAGATATGAGGAAATAAATGCTGAAATATCGACTGAAAATTTTAATGTGTAATATAGCTGAGTATGTCGGCAGTGGATCGTCTGTGCCTGAATCCATATTGTTTTTCGTTTAACAGTTTATTGGTTATGTGATTATTGATTACGATTTCAAATACTTTACCCAGAGTGTAATTAGTTGGATCAGATGAGGTCCCTTTTTTGGGCACTGGGTGGATGTTTGCTTCTTTCCTGGTTTGAGGGAAAGAGACAATCCGAATACATAAGCAGAATAGTTTACAAAGAATGGGAGCCAGATCTGAGGAGCATTCTTTTAGGACAACGAGAGGGATATCATCTGGGTCAAGGGCTTTGTCAGAAATTAAGGTATCTATGATTCTTTTAACATGTTTGGTCTGGATCTTCAAAGTGGGAATTTCTGGGGAATCAATATTGAGTACAGAAACATTCTGTTCCCTATCATCCATTGTTGAGTTAGTGGAGAATATATTGGCAAGGATATTGGCTTTTCCACGTGGGTCACTTACTAGTGTACCTATTGGAGATTTAAAAGATGGTGTGGATGATGCTTTATTGAAATTGGAATTGAAAGAAATAACAGTTGACCAAACATTTTTATTGTCATTGGGATTATTTTATAATTTGTTTGCCTGTTTATGGAGGAAGTTAGATTTGGCCAGACCTGTTACCACTTTAGCATGATTTCTAACAATTTTGAAATAATTATACGATTCTAATGTTCATGATTTTGTGTATGAATTATATGCTATTGCTTTTTGTGATATTGCTCGGGCGCAATTATGGTCAAACCATTTTGGGGAGTCAGATCTTTTGTTGTATTTCTGGGAAGGTATGAAAAGTTCCATTCCTATTTTGATGAAATCAGTGATATGGTTTAAAGTGCATTTTGAATCGGGTGAGTTCAGATTTAGTAAAGCAACAAATACCGCCCTTTGACCTAGAGTTATGGTGAAATTGGTAACTGGAGAAATTGAAGATGGAGGGATCAGTAGTAGTGAAGTTTGGGTTTCTGTGAGAAAAAGTAGGCTGGGGGATTGGGCTTCTAGAAACTGATGAACGGAATTGAGGTTTAAAAGAAGTCCACGAATGTTCTCAAAATAAATTGCGTCTCTACACTGACGAGCTGACTTGATGACGACCGGGAGAGCCCTGTGTTTGCAGCCCTACCCTGCCGTGGGTGGTCATCCGAGATACCACCGCGTGGTGAACAAAAGACAGTGCCTTATTTAAAGGATAAAATGTAACAGATATTCTAATTAATATTAGTTTTTTTATTACTTTTCAACTAATCACCTTCATTTGTCTTACCTTCTTCCCCCTCACCCTCGCCTCAAATCATCAAATTTTTCTCTCCTATATCCAATTACGTTAATATAGGATGCACTTTAAACTATTGCTGATTCGACACCGTTCACAGTCTATGCTTCATTCGTTTCCCTCCCCCCACCAGCCAGATTGCTGCTTCTTCACCCTCACACATTACCTCCTATATAGCCCCGCCCACATTTCACTACTCCTCTCCCACTAATATCCCTCCTCCCTCCACCTGCAACTGTTGCCAGATCCGACGAGGCCCAAACCAAGTCGCTGATGAATGAGGTGTTGTCGCTGGGTCTGTCCAGAGATGTACATCTTACAATGGCAAGAACGTATGGGGTGAGCATCCCTGCAGTAAAAGCAGTAACTCTCTGACTGACACTCAGAAGTAAAAGCGAGTCAAGATCAGAACAATTACCACACCGGGAACGGTTTGTGCAGTTCCTCCTCCTATGACCAAACTCATAACACCAAACTCATAACAACAGAAACACTGTAAAGGACGCTCAACAAAAGGCTTTACCTCAAAAGAGGTGGGGTTGATGTTAATGCAATCTGGGATATGCGTGCCATAGAAAGTGAGGATGATCATATTATTACTGACTTTCATCTTTGTTACTCGTTGGACACTATCTGGGCACATAGCAAGAATGTCCTCTTATGAGAATTCATACAGGTCCTCATTGTATATACGCCCCTTGCTGTAATTAAATGTTCGATGTGGTTTGATGGATTCAAACATGCCATCATAAGGACAGGGGGGATTGAGGAGCATCATGGCCTGTGTAAGATCTTTGGCTCTGAGTAAAAAACCCTTACCGTACTTTTTTAGGTGGTCTATTGGCAGTAATCCAATTTCTTTCTCCAAATACCTAGAAACATGGATAAGGTTACCACGTGCACCCCCCCCCCCCTGTAGTAAGCCACAAACCAAAAGGGTGTAGGAACCCTATGCTCCATAGGGACATGATCTACAGAGTCATAGAAGATGTTAGGGCAGTAGTCATTGTCACTGTCAACTACATTTGTGGAATGCATTATCTGAATCTTACAGTAAGTATCCCCCACAGTCAGAGAATCTTTTGCCTCAAAAGCTGCTTTGGCAGCAGCATTTGTATTAAAAGTATTATAGCACCGATTAGATATGCAGTCACTGTAATAAGTGATTTGGATATGAAGAACCACTCCAAAACACTTAAAAATGGAGTGGATATCGCCATGGGAAAGGAATGCAAGTGCATTCGTTAACATTAATGAATCCATACCAGCAACAGGGTTCGTCGACACAACACCCGAACTGCTGGGTCTTCTCATATTTGCAGCCTTCTGCATACCACCACGACCATTGAGTGACGTCTCGAGGGCCTGGTCGATTACGACTCGAGGAAAAGAAAGAGGCTTATTGTTATCCTTATAAACATTGTAATTATCGTAATGGCCCCTAGAGCCAAGATCTACTACCTACCGGGCAGATGAGGGGACCGAGCGCTGGTCGCCGTGGAAAGGGTATCTCATCCCTCACGGGGCCACTCGTTTTAAAAAGCAGCCCCAATGGCTCGAAAGTTTGTCCACGACGGTACTGAGACCCCATGGGAAACCCTCTCTCCCCGAAATCGGGGCAGAGTAGGGGCCAGAGCACCCACTAGTCTAGCTAGCCAGGTCTCAGAGACACATAAGCCCCCTCACCACCACCACCACGTCAAGGCGGTTCCTGCTGGGGGGCTTTGTGAAGAAGTCAGGCCTTTTCCACAAATTATGAATCTTATAATTGTTATGGCTTTTTTTGGGGTAGTACAATGTTTTATATTATATTTATTTTATATATTTTACTTAACTTAATCAGGTTATTTTAGTAAAAATGTGAGTTTTAGTTGATATGTGCATTTAGTCATGCTGTTTCTCCCGTTTGTGGTAGTGTAGCCTGGCTAATTTGTGTATATATTTTATCAATGATGTTGTAGCAGCCACATGTGTGGCCACTCTATGTACCACACACATATGGCCACTCCTGTATCACTAGGTATACCACTCCTAGATCCCTGGTCTATTCTTAGCTGGCGAGGTACATTAATCCCCGACCCAGGCAGACCTAAGCCACCCTCGGGACCATGCCTACCTCCAGCCATGCTGCCGTAAGCCCCCTGGGGACAGCAGCTGTTGCCTCCACTCCCTGGCTCGGACCAGATATAAGGGGGGGCCAGCCCTGCTGAGTCACTCACTCCAGCTCAAGCACCGGAAGAACAAGGTTCCTGCCCACCATCGTCCTGCCTGGCGCCACACCACCTAGCTGCCCTACGTCTACCCGTGTTCCCGTTCTGATCACACGGTTAACCTCCTACCTCCAGCCAACTCTCCTGCAGCGACTATGGCTCCTCTATGGCACAGCACGGCACGCCAGCATACTACCATATTCTGTGTGACCTTTGTGTACTATCAATAAACTGTATTGTGTATCCTAGAGTGTGTTCACCCAGGGTAATGACGCAAGGTCTTCCTTGACGTTATAATTGGTGACCCTGTTACAGCTCTATTACACTAAAACGCAGTAGTATACCTTCCACATAAGTCTCGACATACGTCCAAGCACCCTCCACAATTTCACCACTCCACTCTCCAAATCACGTGTTGCTCCTGGACCACTCTCCAATATATGCAACCCCAACACTCCACTCTCCAACCCACGTGTTGCTCCTGGACCACTCTCCAATCTATGCAACTCCACCACTCCACTCGCCTGGACCACTCTCCAGCTCCACATCACGATGGACCACCACACCTCTACACCACCCACGACGTCGCCAGCGATAAGCCACAACTCCACTCTCCACTCCACAACTCTATGCCATCCACGACGCATACAACAAAGGTAAACTATTCCCCCCCTGTGCTGTTTTTGTACGCTATGTCCCCAGTGTTCTTCCCCCCCCCCCACCTCGCATAACGTAATTGCCCCCATTTTTGTTCACTTCTTTTTGTCCCCACGCCCTATTAACCCCTACTTACCTACCTGCCTCCTCGTTCCCTTCCACGCTCCTCTACCCTGCCCTCCACCTACTTTCATCATCGCCACCCTTATTACTTACCACTAACCCCTGTCGCACACCTGCCGCGCTTGCCCTCCGCGTCCCCCACACACACACGACCCACACATTTACCCCCAGTGCTTCAATCCCCTCGAAACCACACCACAACACCTGTCGTACCTTTTGTTCCTTTCTCTTTGTTTACACTGTCATCATGGCCACCCATACCGACACACACTTCTCTCCGAACACGTCCCTACCACACTCCTTTGCCTCTTCTCCACATGCCACCGCTCAAAACGCTACTCTCCCCGTATCTTACGTTCGCCCCTTCAACCACGATGTACATGCCTGGTTCCTCCACTTAGAGGCAGTATGGTGGGGCCAAAACCTTACACAGGACCAACGCTACCAATCCATCATTTGTGCCCTTCCAAATGAGGTATTTTCTCCATTGTCACCACTCCTCTCTAACTTCAACCAACTCACTATATATGACGAGTTTATGGCCGCCATTATCTCAACCCACGGCATGACTACACAGCAATACCTCAGGGATGGGCGTCGCCCCTCCGAAGTGTGGTGACTCATGCAACAGTTAAATGAAAAAGCCTCAACGCCGTTCAACGACGACGTGTTGCATATCAGACACTCCAAGCTGTTGCATATCATCATCCAGTTGCACCTCTAGGCACTGCCCAAGCTCACTCTCCATGAATACGGCAAGTGTGCTGACGACCTGATGTCCACTTATGCAGACGGTGTCCATGGGGGGCCCACTCAACATACCATCGCCACACCACCCACACCTACCACCGGGCCGTCACCTCCGAAATATACCCAACTCCAACCACCGACACCACCACCACAACCATCTCCTCCACCTCAACAGCAACCGCAAGTAGTACAGATGCACCAACACCAATACGCAACACCAACACACCATCACCAACACATACAAAATCATCCACAACCCCCCCATACCAATCACACACCAGCAACACCCCTCAAATACACCACATTTTAACATCACCCCGCCATTAGCACAACCACACCTTACACTACAACAACTCTCCTCTTTCGCACAACACGTACAAACATTCAACCAAAACAGGGACACATACAGCACACCATACCCCCAGCACCACCAACAATGGACCACACCAGCCCAGCATCTGCCATACCAGACACCATCAGCGCCCCTACAACCATGCCACCAACACCAATGGACGTCACCACCCCGCCTATCTCCACCAGCACCCCATCATACACTCACTACCACACCACAGCACTGGCAGAATTCCGATTTCTGCACGTACCATCAGAGGATTGGCCATGCTGCACGCAATTGCCAACTCCCATGTAACTGGGGTTTCGCCGCCAATCACCGTCCTACAAGACCTTCTCAGGGAAATGAGTAAGGCGGTGGCAAGACGATGCCCTCCACGCTACTGCCTACTCAACGACACCCAATTCAGGGCCACGCATCAATACACCTACCCTTCAGCACCATCATACCAACGCACCTCCTCCGAGCAGCCACAACACGTCTGCCACTGTTGCCACCACTCCACTACCTCCTGCTGTGCAACAAGCCACCAAACCTGGACGTACTCCTCACCCTACCGCCCGCACTCTCCTGTGGGTGGAGGACCTAGAAACGGGGGACAACTTCCTCATCAATTTTGGATCAGAGGTTAGTGTTGTACCCTGGTGGCTAGAGACAGAGAGTGCCAAGTTTCCACGGCATACGACCTCCTCGCGTCCAACAAGTCACCCATCGCTACGTTTGGCATGAGGAGTAGGGGCGTCACCCTAGTTCGGCAGGAGTATGTTGTGAGGCGGATGTGCAGGCCCCCATCCTGGGCCTTGATTTCTTAACTGTACATAATTTCCTGATAGACGCCAGAAGACAATGCCTCATACACCAAGCATCAGGTGCCATCATACAGGCAAAACACTGTAAACACCATACACCTTCCATCACACAAATTACACACTCCAACTCTTACGAACATGTTATACAAAAATTCCCTAATCTCCGTTCTACCTCATCTACACAGCTTGTGCATGACCCAAGAATCAGACACACCATCACCACGACCAGCTCTCCTGTTTTCGTTAAACCCCGGAGGATGCCCCCTGAAAGACTGGAAGCAGCCAAGAGGGAGTTTCAGGATATGTTACAGCAGGGTGTGGCGAGGCCGTCTGACAGCGCGTAGCCGTCACCCCTGCATATGGTCCCTAAGCAGCAAGAAGGCGAATGGAGGGCATGCGGAGACTACAGAGCCTTAAATGCTGCCTCCATTCCCGATAGATATCCAATACCGCACGTCCTGGACTTCCACTCCAAGCTCCAGGAGTGTGTGGTATTCTCTAAAATGGACCTTGTTCGTACCTTCCACCAGATTCTAGTAGCAGAGAAAGACATTAAGAAGACTGCAATCATTACCAATTTGGGCCTGTTCGAGTTCCCTTCTATGAACTTCGGGTTACGCAATGCTGCCCAGACCTTCCACTGCTTCATGGATAAAGTGCTGCGTGGATTAAATTATGTCGTTGTCTACATCGACGATATCCTTGTCGCCTCACACACCCACGACCAGCACAGGCAACACCTGACCTAGCCGACACCACCCTCCTCGCCTACCCCACACGCCCCCACTTCAATCTACACCGACGCATCCAACGATACTATCGGGGCTGTCCTACAGCAAGAAGTTGATGGTATACTAAACCCTTACGTGCCACAGCTGAACTCATCTTTGGAGACAGGTCACATCTCCAAACACGGACACTTCCAACCTCTCTTTCCTCCCAGCCTTGAAGGCAGCCATCTCCAGTGCTCATCCGACGCAGACGAGGAAATCCAACTCGAGAACTTCCTACACACCACCGGGCCTACACGCAGCCACACACCTATTCCTGAGTACCGTCTCCGACAGGATACCGCTGCAAGAACCATATATCGGCCCTCAACCCGTTATCTCCATGACGGACGCTACAGTCACAATTCAGGTATCAGGAAAACCTTATGTCACGTCCTGGGAGTGGGTCAAGCCGGTGGTCACCACTACACCCCCACACTCACGTACACCCACACACCATCCAACACACCAGATACCACCGGTACCACCCACCCCATCCTCAATATTCCCTCACTACAGACCACCACTCCTACCCACTCCACAACCCCATCACACATTCACGCCACAACCCTCTATTCCTCCTACCACCACAACACAGCCTTCATTGTTACTGTCATCCCTACCCCGCTCTCGCTCATCATCACCCATCCCTACCACACCCACCACAGAACCACAACCACCCCATCCTCCCCCCAGCCCACACAGCCCACATCATACCTCGCCCCCGTCCCCTCCCTCACCTACACCGCACACCCATCTCATACTCCCGTCTCCAGTTCCACCCCTACCTATCCCTCTTCCACCCTCTCCTACGACCCATATCTCCCCCACCCAGTCCGCCCCGCCTTCCCGTACTCCCAGCTCCACCACTCACCCCTCCCAAATCCTCCACGACACTGTTAATCCCTTTTGATCTTCCCCAGGACATTATTCCCATCACACGACTATTTCCAGCCACACACCCTCGCACCTTTGACCCAGACCTCGCGTCTGAGCCACCACCGCTCGCTGCCACACCTGCTCCTCCTCGGGAACACCTACAGGACGACGAGCCTTCCTTGTCACCCGATGGTTTCACATCACGTGCTGGGCGGACCATATGGCGCCCATCAAAATATCTATCCATGCTTCAAAACGCATACAGACACCCACTCCTCACACAAACAATATCACACACCCCAAATCGTTAATTCAATATGTTTCTTTCATACACCTTACACACTACCCGCACACTATTGTACTACACTTAATCGTTATTTTGTTATTATGTATATTTTGTATATGTTTATTCCATCTCCCCTTCCTCCATGTATGTTTCTAACATTTCTGGGGGGGGGGGGGAGTAATGTAGCAGCCACATGTGCGGCCAAACTATGTACCACACACATATGGCCATTCCTGTACCACTAGGTATACCACTCCTAGATCCCTGGTCTATTCTTAGCCGGCCAGGTACATTAATCCCCAACCCAAACATACCGAAGCCACACTCGGGACCACATCTACCTCCAGCCATGCCGCCATAAGCCCCCTGGGGACAGCAGCTGTTGCCTCCACTCCCTGGCTCGGACCCGATAGAAGGGGGGGCCAGCCCTGCTGAGTCACTCACTCCAGCTCAAGCACCGGAAGAACAAGGTTCCTGCCCACCATTGTCCTGCCTGCCGCCACACCACCTAGCTGCCCTACGTCTACTCGTGTTCCCGTTCTGATCACTCGGTTAACCTCCTACCTCCAGCCAACTCTCCTGCAACGCCTACGGATCCTCTACAGCACGGCACAGCATGGCATGGCACGCCAGCATACTACCATATTCTGTGTGAGCTTTGTGTACTACCAATAAACTGTATTGTGTATCCTAGAGTCTGTTCACCCCGGGTAATGACGCAAGGTTTTCCTTGACATTATAATGTGAATGGCCTTGTTTAGAAATCCTTAGAATTTATTATTATGTTGGCCGGTATATGAGCCTAGATGTTGTGCCGCCAGATGTCTAGTGGCATCTATCAGTCAATCAATCAATTCTGCAAATTGTACTAATCCAATCACCTGTGCCTATATCTGTTCCGAGGAAGCTGTATTGTGGGAACTTTTCAACAATATAGCCCATCAAACCTCATTTCTTCTAATTCCACTGACTTTTCCAATGTATCTTCTTTTTATGTACCTACTGGAACACAGTTCTCAGTGTCTTCAGTTTCATGGAAGGAATTATCAAAATCAAAATATGTAAAAAGCATAGAAAGGTGAGATGGTGAGCTACGTGTCATTTCAGTGACGTCATGTGCGTGGTAGGACGAATTTAGAGACCGGTGTATTATGCAAAACGCAGGACCATGCAGATTCCAGGATGAGAGAGAAAAAGCGATTATAGCGACACCTGTTGGTGCGCAAGTAAAACAGGAGTGTTCAATATTATTAAATATGCTTTTTTAATACATTTCAGCTAATTAATTTAATTATTTAATTAATTTAATTATTATTGATTTTCAGGAAAAAAACGGCTCTTTTATCAAATTAATTACTATAAATGACTAATATAAATAAAAAATAAACATTTTAAAGTTAAATAGCATTGTTTTGTAATTAAAAATAAATTTTAATTAATTATATTAGTCATTTATACTAATTAATTTGATAAAAGCCGTTTTTTTCCTGAAAATCAATAATAATTAAATTAATTAAACAATTAAATTAATTAGCTGAAATGTATTAAAAAAGCATATTTAATAATATTGAACACTCCTGTTTTACTTGCGCACCAACAGGTGTCGCTATAATCGCTTTTTCTCTCTCGTCCTGGAATCTGCATGGTCCTGCGTTTTGCATAATACACCGGCGCGGGAAGACCTTGTACGTCAAACGGCTATGGTACTACCCAAGGCCGCTTGAAGAGTAGGTCGTCCCACCGCGCAGGTAGGTAGAGCGTGATGACGTCACCGAGAAGAGTCTCTCGCTCCCTCACTCATAGATACCCTTTACAAACCCTGCCCAAAACTCGACCTTTTGCACATGTTACATGATATTTGATATTGTTGGGGGCAGATGGGATATGATGCAGCTTGTGACCATCATCCCTTATAGCATTTGTTTATGCAAGCACCAAAAGAGTAGCCTACCTTTTGATATGATAAATGTCTCTCTCTCTCTCTTGTGATCAGCTGTCAACTTTAAACTATTTCAAAGCTTAGTTGAAGAAAAATGGGGTACATACACTTGAGGTAGGCATTAATATTTTAATAAGGAAACAAATATAATACATAAATTACAGTACTAAGAGTAAGTTTGAACTTCATAATTTATCAAGTATTTCATGTAGGATATATACAATACTTATTCATAAATAGTACCATGCTTTGCTCTTTCATTGAATTCTTATCTTAGTTTTGACATATTTGTTAGATATTTTCCTCTGTGAATTTCGCTTTCTGTTGAATATCCGTATCCTGAAAAATATGCGACAACGAACAAAAAACCTAATCACATCATCTGGTAAATCTACAAAATTTCTTATTTCACTTGCTAATGTTGTTACACATTTTGGTCCCTCTCTGAGTTCCTTATCTCTGTGATAACAAATAAACAGTCTTTCCATTTGTTTCAGTTGATCAAAAACAATATTGCTGGATATCTTTAACTTCCCTACTGTTCTAGAAATTGTGCCAATCTAGTCATCTGTGCCTAGGAAATTGTACTGTGGAAACTTTTTGACAAAATAACCCCCAATGTACCTCAGTCCTTCTGTTTCCATTGCTTTTTCTAATGTCTCTTCTTCTTCTTCTGTACTTATTGGAAGACAGTTCTCAGTGTCTTCCTTTTTACACAAGGAATTATCAAAATCAACTGAACAGCCTTCCTGACATTCATCCTTCGAACTCCTGTTACATCAACATGATTATGTGACACATTCACTATTGACTTTCGTAGTATAATGTACAATAAACCCATAGTCAAGAAAATTGTTACGAATCAACTTCATCAAGTGAGGGGCATCTGCAAACACGTATATTTCCCTGTATTTAGCAGCTGGATTAGTGAAAGAGGTATGATCTACATTTACACTCAGATTGTTCCATAATCTTACATTTGTGGGACTGAGATTATTCACTATGGCTACTACTGGGTATCCAACTGCTTCTACCCTGCTAATTAAATCAAATGAAATATCCTTGTTCATGTCCGTATAAAAAATATAGTATATTACCTGTTTCCATGGGCTAGTAAGGCCTCTTATCATTTATTTTGGGGGGCGTGTCGCGGACTACTACTGAGTGTGAGTGAGAATACGTGGGTCTGATTGGGTGAAGGTGATGTGAAGTGAGGTGAGGGGAGTCACCAATCCTGTCTCTCTTCTGTCTGACGTCATGCGCGGGGTAGGACGAGTTTAGAGACAGACCCGGGAAGACCTACTCTTCAAGCGGGACTCTTCAAGCGGCCTTGGTACTACCCTCACTCGCTACTGCGATGTAGCTGTTGCTCGCATCCGTATTGGATACCGCTCCACATGGGATGTTGCAAGGCAGCCGACCGCAGACCAGACAATGTGCAAACTCTGTGCAGCTCCCAATTCTCGCACACTTAGACATTACGTCATGTGTTGTCCCTCAATTGACCACTTTAGGCCCTCTAACCTAATGTATTGTGATATGTGTGACTATTTAATTAACCAGCCCGATGTCTTAGAAAATATTTTCAATATATTTTTCGAGTTTCTCAGCCCCTAGCAATGCCAATTTATAATGTTCACATTTAACTTGTATGTTAGACTGTCCCAAAGCCGGGGGAATATTATTCCATCGGCCTTTGGATGACCATTATCGCATAATCTTTAATATTTACTATGTAACTTTCTTTTTCCTGCAACATTATTACTCTCAATGTGGTTTTCTTATTTGTATGTGTATGTCAATGTGTGTGTCTGTATGTGTGTTTTTGTGCGTATATGCATGTGTCTGTGTGTGTCTATGTTTGTATGTGTACCTATTTATGTACAGTGGGCAGAGGGAATGATGTCGCCCTGATGGGACACACGGTGTTCAGGGGATCGAGTCAGTGGGTGTCGTGGGACTGGGTGGGTGGGTGATGCGGCGGATGTTTTTCAACTCGTTGTACGATATGTTTATTATTGTTACTTCATATGATTCTCAATGTTGTCTTTGTTCTCTTTCATGATATTACTGCAATTGTTTACGTATAAATACTCATATTAATTTTCCACCATGTATCAAATATCTTCATGACCTTTAGCGGCAACATTCCCCAGAGTGTTGGGACTTGTACTTAATTTAGATCAAGAACTTAAAAAAATAAAATAAAATGTGTCCACTACGCAAGCTACCTCCACCAATGCATTAATTAAATAACCATCGTGGTTGAGTGGTTAACTTTCACATCTCGCTCTCTATCTGTGTGTGTGTGTGTGTTAAAACACTCTCACTGTCTCACTGGTATTTGGGATTTAGGGCCATATTCAAGAGCAGTCGTGGTATTGACGATGGTGTTGTACCGTTAAGTTGGCTGTGTTAGTGTGTCTATGGAGTAATAGTCCCGGTTCCACGCCTTCATCAACACCATGGATGTTAATTTTTGCATACTCCCCTTACCCTCACATCCTTCTATCTGTAGCTGCAAGGGTTGCCAGTTCGGAGGTAGTGATATGTGTGTGTGTGTGTGTGTGTACAGGAGGTGACCTGGGCCTAGGTAGCGGACTTTATGAATAAAGCCGATTTCCAGTGTCGGAACATAATAATAATAATAATAATAATAATAATAATAAAGGAATCCATTGTGGCAAATATCGATGGATATGAACAAGAGACTGAGTGATATGATGTTGAGAACATAATTATAAACACTAAAACTACTTCTTCGAAGTAAAATAGGCTCTTTCTCACTCAATACCTAATATTTTGCAATAGGAATTTAACAATGAAAAACCTTTTCCTTGAAATATTTTAAAAATAACACCTTTTACGAATAGAGGAAGAGACAAAGAATCAATCTTCTTGGTGACATTAATGATTACCTTTCTTGATTTAATGAGATGTAAAAAAAATGCAGTGGATAGTAATAATAATAATCTAGAGAGAGAGAGAGAGAGAGAGAGAGAGAGAGAGAGAGAGAGAGAGAGAGAGAGAGAGAGAGAGAGATAATAGCCTCTATTCCCACCTAGTAAATGCCTCCTTTCCTCTTATTCATCTTATTCCCACACTTCATTCATCTCTCACAACTGTAATATCATCTACGTTACTATTTTATTCTTTTATTTAAAATGTATGGTACTATGTATTATTTTATTACTTAAACCAATGCCAATAACTAGTACAATATGCATTCGGTCCAACTTTTGTTTAGGTATCCCTTTCAAAATTTCCAAAATTATTTTTTACGTATTCTCATTTAACGTATGCACAATAAAGTGAGTAATTTTTTACACCTAATAATTACAACAATAGAAGAATGTCATTGCGCTAGTCAGTCAGCGACATCAATTATAGATATTATAAGTATTGATGGCGGGGCTTATTGGGTGAGGCAGGAGGAGTATAGGGTTTTTCACGCTGACACGTAATTCCTCCGTTTCCGTTCACCATCCACCGATCTAGAGATAAATTTGCCTAGCTCAGATTCCTCGTTGTCCTCTACACCTTATAAAATGAGTTGGAGGACGAAAGAAGCCTTAGAATGGCCACAGGGCGGAGAAAAATAGCCCCGTGTGATACTTGTTTCACCATCTAAGTTCGGGTCCTTTTGAGAGTGACCACTCTCTCGCCTGGGTCTTTTATCTGCCTAGCACTCACAACGTAAACAACACATTTGACGGCTAATGGCGTGTAAACCACTCATGCTACATGAATAAATGATACATGATATTGAAATACAATCCTTTAGCTGTCTTCTGCTGTATTTGTGAAGACTAAATGGGCATCTGGAGGATAGGTAGTAAGATCAGAATGACCACAACTCAAAATTCACTTTTACACTCTCCTTACGTATTTAAGTACGTTTTCACGTTCTGATATCGTCATAAAACGTATCAAAATAAAAATTTTCAACACAACCATATAAAATATAATGTCACTGTCGTTTTTACACACTATATGGTAATTATCGCAAAAAGGGAGTGCTGAAAATACATCCTCACAAACTCACAGCTCTTCCTACACTGGCTGCCAGTGACTAGGGTGACTCGAGGAAGTCCCTAGGCACACACAATCACCGTTGTGTGCCTAATCAAGCACGTCAGATGGCACGCAAATTTAAATATTGCACGGTCGACTTAAGTCAACTGAAGATGTCAACTTATGTCGTCATAAGGGGTTTAACCCCTTAAACCGATGTACTGACTGACTAGTAGCAGTAGTATTTGAAATGTTGTGTACAGTACCTGGCTTTTCCCGTTTTTACGGCAATTTGTTTACTTCTTGCCATCTTTAAATGTATAATTATATTAATTTTCACTGTTCTCAATGAGAAATATTCAATAAATACGATGATGTCCGCTCTCACATGGTACACATCGTTATCTACTACCACCTATTACTACACCTCGGGAAGTGTTATTAGCGACGTCGCTAACACACCCTTGACGTCACCATCTTGCTTCTTGGATCGAGTCGCTAGTGGCCGACGTCGTTAACGCGGTTTACCGACATAGTAAAGTCACTTTGGATTCGGCCCTAGGTTCCGCAGCAGACAGGTGCTCGGGAAAGTGCGTCGGGGTATAATACAGAGCAACTTGCCAGCTCGCCACTAGGCATTGAAGAAGTAGAGCGATACCAAGATCTCATTATATCTTGGGCGATACCTTCTCTTTCAAGTACTGGAGGCGAGGGTTCTCTATGGCATCCAGCGTGTAGTCCTTCATTAAGGGAATGAGCGAGCGGTGAACTGTCATAATGGTGAAGTTCTGTAGACCCGTTAGGTACTGTACAGTACAAACGACCTTACTTTTCGCGTATCCGTATACGTCAAGAAACGGGAACCACACTGAACTAGGCGTAGATGTCCAACACCATGTTCTTGTTAAAATGAGATCTATATGTCATCAATTTGTCTTGCCTATGAAGTATTGCTAAGGGGGTAAAGGGGTAATATACAGTTGGTGGTAAATCTGGAGGAACTGATTCCTTCAAAGTATTCCAAGCAACAGACCAACATTATTTTTGTTTATCTGGTTCTAATTCCTGACATGGTTTGGAGGAAGCGAGGAACCTCAGTTTACCAAAAATATACTACTCCCTTAAGTTGTTGGTAGTTTGGAGGATTTGTGTAAATTCAACACTTCGGTAGGCCCTCGATATAAGATGATTAAATTTATCACATATATCCTTTTAACACGGGCTCAATAAATCACTTAGTCTGTATGGGAATGAATAATAGAACCCTGGGTAACATTTGGTGGTCTTGAGTGAGGGACTGAGTGTAAGATTAATTAAGTGGTGGATCCAAGTAACCTATTTATTTATAGGCCCATCCAGGGTCTTTAATTAACATAATACTTAAACATATTCTTACCCTCCTTTTAATCCTTAGTATGTTTTCCCTTGGTGTTCATACACCGTTGAAGGAGGTTTTGAACAGATTCTGATAAATGTGCATTTTTGCAGGGTCAAGAATCTACCATATAGACTTTCGACGATAGTGGCTCCCAGTTCACTTTATGAATGCTGGAAATGACTTGCCCACATACGATAACACTTTTCTTTTCTTTTTTCGATCCCCCACGCAGATTTTCAATGGATTAAAATATTAAGCAAAAAAATTAACAGTAGCTTGACAGCAGTATTCGGGGTCGTACGGATGACTCACTGCTTAAACTTGCTTAGCTTAGAATAGACTTTTGGTACAAAATAATTAAGAGCGCCTTGATTCCTCCAAAGGATTGCTTGGAATAACTTAAGGAACGAATCAATTGCTTCATATTTACCACCAACACTGTAATATCCCGTCAAACATTTGCTTTAGTTACGGTTCCTAGTCACATCAAACACAATATGACTGTATGCAAGAACCTTCATGCTGTCGACGATGGCATGGTACCGGTACGATGGCTCTGTAATATGTCTATGGAGTCATTGTACTGGTACCACCCCATTGTATGCAAGAATATCCGTGGTGTTGACGATGGCGTGGTACTCGTACGATGGTTTTGTAGTGTATTTAATGGCGTCATCGTACCTGCACCACGCATTCGTCAACACCATGAATGTTCTTGCACATGACACCCGTAGTGGTGTCACTGTACAACACTGTCTATTTTCCAATTTTACACATCCCACTGCAAATATTTCTTGGCGTTATTTAATTGTCTGTTCACTCTTTTTTTTTTTTTTTTTTCTGTGAGAATTGGTTTCTTGTGCCCCATACACACACCTCTTGAATTTCAGGTCATGGTGAAGACGGTTACACACACTCGCGACGCAACAGCCTGTTTTATATTGTTAATTATTTTTATGTGCATCACTGTTAAAGGATTCGTGGAAGTACTTAGAGATATCATGTCCATCTTTCAACTACTCTTGACAGCTCCAATATTTCCGTTTAAGTCGACACCACCAACAAGTGCAGAGGTCCTCGGGTGACAATATAAGTTGACAGCACTGCCATGGTAAATAAGGCCCACGCCTAAGTGGTTACTCGGTTATTTCTCGATTTGACTTTGTAGAATATTTTCACTATCACATTCTGTCAAGTCCTTCCTGGGAGCCATTGAAACAGAAGAAGCTGGCAAGGAATTAATAGATTGAATGATTCTGGTGGCGCAACAGAATATTATATTCTAAGGATTTTAAATTATGGTCATTTATATAATTAATAAATATATATACACATTAGCCAGGCTTCATTACCCCTAAAGGGAGAAGCACCATTTAAAAGGTCATATCATTAACAAAAAATATTTTTTTTACTAAACTAACCTGATATAAGAAAATCAACATTAAAATACTTGAACCATCTTTAAATGAAGCCATAAATGAAGCCATGAAATTCACAATTTGTGGAGGAGGCCAGCCTCCACCGGACATGAATAAGTCCGGATCGGGGTGGACACCCCGGATGTGACAGAAGTGCATAGCAACCGTCTTGGCAGGAGAGAAGCGAAACCCATGAGAACCAGCCCAACGCAACACCCTATCAAGGGCAAGCTGCATGCGTCGCTCCGCCACTGACATACGGGAAGCAGCAAACTAGACCGCCAAGTTGTCAAAGTACATTGAGTTGGCAATACCGTCAGGAAGAGAAGAGGCAATGGCTTTAATTGGCACTGTAAACATCGTGACACTGAGGAAGCTTCCCTCGGGTACACCCTCCTCCTGTGCTACGGGTGCAGAGAGGGCTGTACCAACCCTTACAGAAAAACTGCGACCACTGAGAAACTACTTAAGAAAGCACGGAAGACAACCCCACAGGCCATATGCATGGAGTTGCTGCAGGACACCATATTGCCATGTAGTGTCATAAGCTTTCTCTAAATTAAATAATTCACAGACCAGATGTTGATGTCATGCAAAAGTTGACAGAAAACCACCCTGTTCCAGGAAGTATACAAGTCTGACATTCACCATCTTCTCAGTAGTTTACAGAGATAGGAGGTCAAGGCAATAAGTCGGTAATTTAGGGCAACACTAGAGTCCTTCTCCGGCTTGGGGAAAGAAAGGATGGTAGCAACCCTCCACCCAGAAGGGAAGACACCCTCCAGCCAGATTCTTTTATATAAAGTTAAAAGAAATGAGATCGCCTCATCACCCAAGTGTCACAACATTGCATATGGAATGTTGTCTGGCCCAAAAGTGTTGTCTCAGAGAGAGAGAGCAGAATGCAGCTCTCTCAGGGTGAATATATGGTTATAACTTTCATTCTCGTTCCCCGAGAAATCTAGGACAGTGCCCTCCTGGGCTCCCAAGTCATGACTGACAGCCAGATATCGAAAGTTACGGCTGGACGCTCTTGCAACTGCTTCTGCCATGGTGTTGGCCATTGCTAAACCATTCATGATCTTAATTCCATTGATCTGAAGAACAGGTGGAGGACTAAGAGAAAACTTCCCCTCCATCTTACGAATTCTCCTGAACACTTGTGTAAGTGGGGTTTTATTATTAATTGAAGACACATAGGACTTCCTAGATGCACGTCGTGCTTCTTTTAAAACTCGTCTAGCCGGAGCCCTTGCCCTTCGGTAATCTTCTAAAAGAATTGGGTCCCCACGACTGCGACAAAGGCGAGAGAAAGCAGCGCACTTCTCTCGCACAGTGGTGGTGCAGAATGGTGACCACCAAGAGACAAGACGTTTGGGAAAGTGGCCAGAAGTTTTAGGGACAGAGGTGAAAGCAGCAGAGTGTAGCATATCAGTGAAATATGTTACAGCCTCGTCAGAGCTACCAAAATCTGCTACAGAAGAGACTAGAGAAGTTAGATCTCTAAAAAACTGCCAGTCAGCCTTCTTTAATCTTCACCTAGGATGACGAGACTTTGGTTCGTACCTGTTATTTTCCAAGAGTATAGGGAAGTGGTCACTACCATATATATCGGGTAACACACACCAAGTAAAATCCAACAGAGCACTGGGCTAGCAGAGGGAAATGTTATTGGCGGTAAAAGTCCCAGTAGGGCTATTAAAATGTGCCAAATTTCCCGTCTTTAAAACCCCTAATTCCTCATCCTCCTCAATAAGAGAAGTCAATAAAACGCCCATGGGATTGACGGAACTGGCATCACACAGAGGATGATGACCATTAAAATCACTCAATAAAGTAAAGGGAGAGGGATGGTCCCGTACAAGACGGTTGAGATCATCCCTTTCAACTGCAACACTGCATGGGAGGTAGGTATAGACTACACACAATGTAGGGGCGGTCTAAAAAACTTTAACAGCAACAGTCTGAAATGGAGTGTCAAGCTCTAACTAGGATGGCAGTGCCACCATGGTGACTTTGCCCTTAATAGGAATTGGAATAAAATGCAGAGTATACAGGAGGACTGGCAGGACTGTAAACCCCAAGCATTGTCTCTTGGAGACAAACACACGCAGGGGAGAAGCAAGAGAGAAGAACACGCAGTTCCTCCATGGCAATTCCACTGAAGGACCTTGAACAGTGTTACTTTAACACGGATTTTTGGGAAGCCTCACGGAAGGACTTCCAACTATAGTCTGGCAAATTTTAACTGGCGAGTATCACTTTTCTGGCTGTTGGTACCCTGCTGCCACTTCTCCCATACAGCTCCCTTTACACCCTGCTTTCTCTCTTTGTCTCTTTAAGTTAGCTGTAAACATTCAGTATAATTTTTCTTCTACAAATATGTTAAATGCTTTTTATGAATGACTAGCGGAGGTACCCGGCGTTGCCCAGGAAAGATGCACTCTATGGAGTTTAGAAAGTGTCAATATTAACTTTATAATATGTGAAAGCATTTCAGTCTTGTTGCGTTAGTTAAAAATATTCTGCGATCTCAGGCCGCTTGCCAGTTGCCATACGTACAGTACATACAGTTGGACACATGAATGGGTGGTACAGCCCAGGTGAAAGATACTTGTTCCATTTGAGTAACCATTGTCTATTATCAGGTACCGTACTTGCTTTTTATTACCATCCTCAATACTGACTTCTGCCCCTGGTGTCTCCTATTTGGCACTAAAGAACTTGATATTGGGAGAAATTGACCATCTTCCACTTAGGCTGTACCACCCATTCATGTATCCAACTGTACGTTCGCTCCTCCCTACACCATTTTACCCGAGCAGACCTCCAGGCAAGATTGGAGGAAGCAAAGTTGCGTGTAACAGAGACGGTAGCGGATTCATAGTAGATGACGTAATTTTTACGTCGAGTTAAGTCATGTTACGTCATACCAACACCTGCTCCTGGTGATGGTGATTCAGAATATATATATATATAAAATTAAAAAACACACACATACACGTAAGATTAAAAAACACACACACACGTAAGATTAAAACACACACACACACATAAGATTAAAACGCACGCACATACGTAAGATTAAAATGCACACACAAACACACACATGTAAGATTAAAATATTCACACACACGTAAGATGCAAGGCACACACACACTTAATGTATTTTTGGTTAGTGAACACTAAAAACTAAAAATAATAACAGCGTGTTTCAGCCGGAAATCGAACCCGGGCCGCATATTATCCAAGTCTGGAAGGGTATATGTCAGTGCTTGATTTGGTTAGGTTAAGGTTAGGTCCAGTTCAGCTTAGGTTAGGTTAGGTTAGGTTAGGTCAGGTTAGGTTATGCTCATAACTAATAGGTAAAATAAGCTGGGAAAGAGAATGAAACTATTTCAAAGATTATCCCATTGTTGGTTTTATCGTTACAACCCAAACGTTATTCTCTTTCCAACCGCTGGGGTTTTTGGCCCAGCAGTAAGCGGTAGCCCACCAGACTTGGATAATATGCACCCGGGCCTCACGCGTGGCAGACGAGAAGTCTACCACGGAACCACCGTTTCTTGTAACATTAATGGAGATTTTAGTGAAACCGGTTAAGCGGATTCATAGTAGATGACGTAATTTTTACGTCGAGTTACGTCATGTTACGTCATACTAAAACCTGCGCCTGGTGATGGTGATTCAGAATATATGTGGGTTTTGGATGTAGGTGTAACAGTTTTGGAGACGGATTGCCATTTATAGTAAAGATTTGCTATTTGTTACTAACTACAAATAATTATTTACAACATTTGCCATTGACACCTTGCCTGCATTGCCAGTGCTGGTCAAGGTCATACAGTGACAGCCATAGGGATATTTAATACCTCCATGATGACAAGTGACTCATTACCACCCACACCCCTGGTCAAGAAAGAGGCTGGCTTCCCCACCGGGCAAACCCAAATTCATCACCTTGGAAAATTCTCCAAATCATCCTACTCACCTACATACTCAAGCCAAGGATATTACATACAAAGTAAATCAGTATTTTCATAGAGAGAAAGATAATGATGGGGGGAAGGGGGGGGGGGTGCAGGTGTAATATAGGTGCGGTACGTGAGATCCATGGTGTGGTCAGTTGGAGAGGTGGCAACAGGGTACCAATAGCCAGAAATGTCATATTCGTCAGTTAAGATTTGCCAGACTATACCACCTTGACCAGAGGTTTTACTCAAACGATAAGCTCTCTCTAATCCTGGGCCACTAGAAGAAAATCGAACACGAGGAGTAGCACTCGGGGCAGTAATTGGGATCCATACACGAATCACTTGATATATTAGAGAATGGTGAAAGGAGATGAGCAGGGATATTCTTGGAAACAGCTACATTGGCATTGTCCTGTATAGTAGTGGTATCACTGACACAGGCAGAGAGATCTACATCCATAATACAGGTGGAAGAATCACTCCGCTGCTCAAGCGAAAGAGAAACTGTATCTTTTGAAGTCACAATATCCGAGGCATCCACAGTCACTTCACGCCCTTCCGATGTTCCCAAAGGAAGCTTAAGAGGGGGACCATCTGTTGACTCAAGAGATTCATCAGAGCCACGAGAACCCTTCTGGTGAAATTGAGAGGAAAATATGGGTGAGTCTACTGAGATGGTTGCTTTGCAAGGAGGAACGTCCATGGAGTCCAGTGTCTCAGAGAAACCACGAAGACGTCTCTGTTGCAATTTAGTTGACTTAAGTTTCCTTTAGTTAAAGCCTGAGAATTGTCATCAGTTGAAAGGTCACCAGAATGAGTGTCTGATACAGTTTCCAAGACAGAGAAACTATTATGTAGTGAAACCGTAGAAACATTCTCACCAGAGTAAGAAGCAGCTGCTTCTTGAAAGTTGAGAGAGTGCTGCTACCGATTTAGAAGTTGTCGACTTGGGATGATGAGGGCGAAGGGAGGAGGAGTATGTTCTCACACCACCATCCTTCTGTCGGCTGAAGTTGAGGTGCCGTCTGGCATTACCAATGCTGATGAATTGGGTGTTAGCAAGTCGAGGATATCCTGCTAGAGGAGGTTCATCTTACATTGGAGAGAACGTAAGGGGTGAGCATCCCTGCAATAAAAGCAGTAACTCTCACTGACACTCAGAAGTAGGATGTGAGTCAAGATCAAAACAATTACCACACCAGGAACGGTTTGTGCAGTTTCTTCTCCCATGACCAAACTCAAAACAGCAGAAACACTGTAATGGATGCTCAATAAAAGGCTCAGACCTCAAAAGAGGTGGGGTTGATGTTAATGCGATCTGGGATATGCGAGCCATTGAAAGTGAGGATGATCGTATTTTCACTGCCCCTCATCTTTGTTACTTGTTGGACACTATCTGGTCACATAGCAAGAATGTCCTCCTCTGAGAATTTATATAGATCCTCATTGTAAATACGCCCCTTGCTATAATTAAATGTTCGATGTGGTTTGATGGATTCAGAAGGACAGGGGAGATTGAGAAGCATCATGGCCTGTGTAAGATATTTGGCTCTGATTAAAACACCCTTACCATACTCTTTTATATGGCCCTTCGGTAGTAATCTAATTTCTTTTTCCAGATACCTAGAAGCATGGATGTGGTTACCACTCCCCTCCGTGTGGTAAGCCACAAACCAAGAGGGTGTAGGAACCCGACGCTCCTTAGGGACATGCTGTATGGAATCATCGAAGATGTTAGGGCAGTAATCTTGTCACTGTCAACTACATTATGGACCACATCATCTGAACCTTACAGTCAGTATTCCCCACAGACAAAGAATCTTTTGCCTCAAAAGCTGCTTTGGCAGCAGCATTTGTATTAAAAGTAATATAACACCGATTAGATCTTCAGTCACTGTCATTGGTGATTCGGATACGAATAACCACTCCAAAGCATTTAAAGATGGAGTGGACAGCGTCATAGAACATAGATGCAAGTACATTAATCAACATTAACGTGTCCAAACCGCTAACAGGGTTCGTCGACACAACACTCGTACTGCTGGGTCTTCTCATATTTGCAGCCTACTGTGTAACACTCCGACCAGAGACTGACGTCTCGAGGGCCTGGTCGACCACCACTCGAGGAAGAAAAAGGGGATTTTTGTTACCCATATAACATTATTAATATTGAAATGGCCCTAGGAGCCAAGAGTTACTACCTACTGAGCAGATGAGGGGAGCGAGCGCTGGTCGCCATGGGCAGGGTACCTCGTTCCCTTTGGGGCCACTCATTTTAAAACGCAGCCCCAATGGCTCGAACGTTTGCCCATGACGGTGCTGAGACTCCCTTCCCCAACATCTCCCGGCCCAGACACCCAACCATCCAACACAGGACGATCCCTAGAGGGTGGTCCCTCTGGCGGGCAGCACTGTTAGGTCGTACTAGCAGCCTATTGCCTGGGAACCATTTAGTCTGGTTTTTCACTGGCTACCTTTCTAGCATTGGAAGCCCTCTCTTCCCTAAATCGGGGCAGAGCAGGGGACGGAGCCCCCTCTATTCTAGCTAGCCAGGCCTCAGAGACACGCAAGCCCCCCCACCACCACCACCACGTCAAGGCAGTTCCCGCTGGGGGGGGAGCTGGCAAGTAAGCAGATCGAAGTGGTAGGAGGGAATATGAAGCAAGGTAGGGCACTGAGCGAGTGATTTTCTTTTTGTGATGTTTTGTTTTTTGTTCGTTATCACTCAACATTATTATTTCCTTGAGTTGAAATGTTAAAGTATACTTCTAGAAAAAGGCTTTTTGTTGATCAATTTGCATAATTTTTGTTATAGGAAATGAGCAACGAAATTTCGTAATTTTCCTTGAAGTAGTTTATTTATACCACCAATTACCAACTACCTATAACCCCTTGGCTTCGGGGGGCGGGATATCCCTATTGCCCTGGGGATTTTGGGTGGTGGGATATCCCGCTAGTACCATTTTCTCACCAAAACTGCTGAGTTCGGCGGGATTTATTTCTTTCGGGCTATAGCCAACCCTGTCACACTGCTACAGCATACGTTACTCAGTAGCTACATTACCACTGTGATGACTAGGCCTTGAGGCAATTTTCCCGCCATGTCCGATTCTGTGCCCCCACCCCCATTGTACCACCTGTCACTTCCATTCCATGAGTGCAATCTTGAACCTTCTTAGTCCCTTCGCATTCCTGCAAGGTTATCAAACTCTGCAATTGAATGGGAACTGGATATAAATTTGTCACTTTATGATAGCGACGTGCTTTGCACTCAGTGTTGACAGAAGCTGTAGCCAGCCATCGCCACCCCGCTCTCGGGAACACAATCCAGCTCTCGGGGTGAAAATTACACCTCTTCATCACCTCCTATCTCCATAACCAAGAGGCATAGAGAGATGGGGTTGGTCTTATTGGAATAAGGAAGAGTCGATGGTGAGTACAGAATCAAAGTTTCTAGGCTTTGTAGCTTAAGAGTAGGGATGAAGTGAAATAGAGCATTTTTCACAAAATTGCCCAAACACAGTGGTAGACTCTGACCATTCTACCCGCCCGGGTACAAGGGGTTAACAGTTAACCCTTAAATCATGGTCATTACCGAGCGTTGGCTCCTCTGTCTTGTGGGCCTTTATCCCTTATTCCCACCGACGTTGTGAACTACACATATGACGGCTAATAGCTTGTAAACCACTCATGTTTCATAAATAAATGATACAGGATATTGGAGTACAAACCTTCAGCTGTCTCTTGATGTACTGTACTTGTGAAGACTAAATGGACATCTGTAGGATGGGTAGCCAGCTCAGAATGACCACAACACAAAATTCACTTTTTCTCTCTATTTATATATTTAAGTATGTTTTCATGGTCTGTTTTTGTTATAAAACTTTAAAAAAAAAATCAACATAACAATATGAAATATAATGTCTCTGTCGTTTTTACATACATATATGGTAACAACAGGAGTGATGAAAAGATGTTTTCTCACCTTCACTGCTCTAGTCACACTGATTGGAAGTAGCTGGCTAAGGACTGGCTGGGTAGTCTCGTGGCTATCACACGCACTGTTGCCAGCCCTAACTAGCATGTTATGGGGAGCACATATTAAAAAAATACATCGTCGAATTAATTCGTCACCCGCGGTCCTGCACACTTTTTGATGGTGTCGAATTATCACGTCACCTGCAGTTAAGCGAGTAGAGCGAGAACGAGTCACTGAGACACGAGTGATCCCGTGGTTTGTTTAAACACGGTTTGTGATTGGCTACAAGGCCTCCATGACGTCATTATTGCCGTGAATTAATCAAAGGCATGTAGTAGTTTGCGATGTGTTAACGACGTGGAGCCTGAAGTTTCTTCGATCAAGACTAAGTTCATGTCGCCTGCGTGTAGTTAGTTATTAACTGTGTCGGTCTGGAGGAGAGTTCACTCTGGGGTGAACGTCGAAAAGGCGAAGAAAACCCACAAAGGTAGACGAAAAGATATATTACCATTACCATACAGGTTCGGAGACGACTGTCGCCCACTTTAGTAGTGAATAGTCTCTCTTTGACTAATCACCACTGAAGAGAGCGAATAACTGTATGGTAATATCTCTTTTCGTCTACCATTCTGGGTTTTCTTCGCCTTTACTATGTCTGTATTACCGACACATCGCCAAGCCATCTCTTTGGATTCCACATCTGCCTCCCACCTAAGGACTTTAGTGACATTGCAGACATTCATCACCACAGATCAAGATCCGTACAGGACCTTGCATGATTTTCGAGATGCAACAAGAACAGACCCCACATACATCCGCCTCCTAGACTGTGTTACTTTTGTTCCTTGGGAGGTACAGGAACTACCAAGTGTATTTCTCTAGTAGCCTTGAATGTTGGCTGTGTATGTGTCCCCAAGCTCGAACCAGGAAATAGAGTCCCCGGTACCTGACCCAAAAATACACCCGTTCGAGAATGAACTGCCAACGTAAAAGGGGGAGGGTGTGTAGATAAATTACATGTCATATCAAATCAATGTACTAATTTATACACATATATGCAATACTCGGAGATATATGTACAGTAACTTTACCCCTTTAGTACTGTTTATATTATATACCGTATAAACTAGATGCACACAATACATACCGGCACCTCTGCACTACCCTAGTCCCAAGCCAGCCGGAGTAGGTGCACCTAGTGCAGCCGGTATAGGGCCCTGACCGGCGTACTGGTATTATTGTTGTCTCCTTGTAAGCTTTTGTAATAATAAAAACCTACACCTACGAGCAAGAATGGTTTCCACTTCCTAGTAGTAAACTAGGGAAACCGGAACATGAATCTACCTAATAATTTTGCAAATAATGATGAAGAAATATATAATAGATTTTTCTTGTAGTGAGTAACTGAAACAATGTGAGATACAACACATTTCTTTCACTGTCTCATTCTGAAGGACTATTTCAATAAATCAAAAGATCTAAAACTATCAGTTTTCGCTTATATGTACAGTTGCAATACCTATTTTTCTAAATACTAATTTTTCCTAACTAAAAAAAATCGTGAAACATTGAACTTTCTTCTACATTAACTATGGAGGGTTGAGTAAAGCCATCCTTTGGTTGGTGCCATGGTATTCATCATCCATCTAGGATTCAGATTATTGTCATAATTGGTTGGTGCAAAGTAATTATCTACGGTACATCACAACTTATCTGATTGAACACACATACTTAGGAGGTGAACACACATACTTAGCAAGTGTACACAATACATGTTAATAGCTGTATATTTGTGTATACTATTTAGGTCACCTACACTTTATATATCTTCATGTTTTTGGCCCTTGAACCTCTTCTAGTGAATTCGAGACAACAAACAATAATGACATACGAATGCAACCTCTTCAGTTATTGCGGTATCCTGTTTCCCAAATTGATTTTGGCTCCATACACAAAGAATAATTTAGCAGAAGCGAACAGACTCTACTTGTAGCTCACAGTAGCTGAAAGACACTTACCTTTCGGCTCACCATCCCTACCATTCCTGTGGTTCTGCCGTCAGCCAACCGAGTGCCAAAAGATCCATCAGGTGGCCGCTCAATGATATACCTGTTGAGTACAGGTAGATGTTATCACTATATTTGCTGCAACTTCAGGGTGCCAGTTCTGGGACTAAAACTGAAAGGAGCAGTGCCCGGCAGGCAACATTGTTACCAAAATCCGATCCAAGTCACGTTTGTTAGGTCGGTGGCAGGTGCGTTAGCGTGGGGCCTGCCTGGAACAGCTCAATCTGGTAACACTGCTAAAGAAGTTTGAGAGTTGAAATTGTCAAGGGTAGAATCCCATGAGGGGTAGCTAGCGTCAATTAAATCAGCGCCTAGTCCATCATTACAGGTTTTGTCAGAAATATATTATTTTCTATGGATACATCTTGGAAAGTTAGCTGTGGCAACCTGTGATAATGATCTATGGCCACTGCACATGTTTGTACACTACTACAATATATGAATAATGAAATTAATTTGGATCAGAATATTTTCAGAAATAAAAATAAAGCAATATTAATCAACAATATCATAATGAAAATCCAGCAGGGATTCAGTGGTTGAAGAGAGTGGTTACCGTCTTGGTGATAAACACTTTCTTGTACTCACGTAAAGTTCATAGACTGAGCCAAGAAGGAGGCCACCTGTGTCATGGCCCCAGAGAAGATGTATTTGGTGTTAGCCACCTCCCTTGCCCTTCCAGCTGCCTCTTGCCATTCTCCAATCTCTGCCATATCCTGTCTTTCTCTAATTACGATATGCGGCGGAAATTCCTCCGCTGCAGCTCTAAGCAGAGGTCTTTCTGAGAATCTGTGAGGTATAAAAGACAAAAGGTACACAGAGCTGGGAAGCTCAGGCAAACTCTACTTACGCAAACATAGGCTTGAAATAACAGAGTTAGCAATATTTTTGTTCAGGCAATAATGGAAGAGATGGTGTAATTTTTTTTCTTCTCGTCTTAGAGGCGACCTTCACTGGAGATGTAGTTGGAGTTATTAGGATAAGGGTTTTTTCTTCTTTAGGTTGACAGTACGAGTATCCAATTTCTTTATGCTAGTTCTCGTGACTAATGTAAGGAGACTATGGACTATGCCAATGAAGATTGCCTTAGCTGTGCAGCTTGCTGGTTTACATTGAGCTGATATCACGATTCACAACATGCCCTACAGGACCCAGAGTGCCTCATGCTATCCCACTTCGTAGATCGCCTCGAGCTGTCCTAGCCTTCTGCTCTCTTAATATGGAGACGTCCTGGCCTGCTATCCCTGCCCCTATCGTTCCTCATGCCCTTCTCCTTCTGAAAGATGATCTTTAGGCCATAATTGCCGGTAGGGTACCTGTAGGTAAAGGTATGTACGATCTGTTAGTCTTCCTTCAAGTAGCATATTCTTATTCTCTGCTGGAGAAGCAGAGTTGCCAGTAGGAATGGTGCAAAGGTGACTAATGTAGAGTAAATTGAGGGGTTACTAAGGCACAGTACCTAGCACTTATGACTGGTTTTATGGTAAGGGTGGTACTGTTCGAGACTGGCGGGGCTGGCTACAAATAGATTGAATGGTTTCTTGTTTAGCAGCATCTTAGATTTTCACATTTTGTCTTTAATTTTCCCCGTACAGTAAGCTCTTGCGTGCATAGTCTCAAAGGTTTATTTCTATAGTTCAATGAAAAACAAAGTTGTACCCGAACGCTAGGATCAAAGATTTAGCCAAGACTTTACTGGCTAATACATTTTTTTATATTTTGTAGCAGCCACATGTGTGGCCACTCTATATACCACACACATATGGCCACTCCTGTATCACTAGGTATACCACTCCTAGATCCTTGGTCTATTCTTAGCCGGCCAGGTATGTTACTCCTCGATCCATGCAGACCTAAGCCGCCCCTGGGACCACGCCTACCCGCAGCCAAGCCGCCATAAGGCCCCTGGGGACAGCAGCTGTCAGGCTCGGACCAAATATAAGGGGGGCAGCCAGCCCTGCTAGGACACTTCTCTCCAGCACCAGCACCGGAAGAAGAAGGTCCTTGTCCACCGTCGTCCTGTCTGCCACACCACCTAGCCTCCCTATGTCTACCTGTGTTCCCGTGCTGATCACACAAGTAACCTCCTACCTCCAGCCAACTCTCCTGCAGCGACTACGGCACGGTACGGCACGCCAGTATATTACCATATTCTGTGTGACCTTCATGTACTACCAATAAACTGTATTGTGTATCCTAGAGTCTGTTCACCCCTGGTAGCAACGCAAGGCATCCCTTGTCATTTCAATTTATTTGATATTCATTGTTTTATTGCCATAATATTGTCACGAGTCAGTCGTTGACAAGTGGCATATTAATTAATGATAATATCGTAGCATAGAGATAGGGCTTATTTGAGCCAGGCGGTGTATATATAGTCCACTGGTCTAGCTAGCTTAGGAAATTTCCGCTAGCAGTAAGTTGAAAGCATCGACGTGTCCAATGTAACCATCGTTTCGTTCGTAGTCTTTCGCTCGTATCCTCAGATTAATTTCCTTAAATTGCTTATGATTCGTGAAATGGAAAATCAAATGGAAGTAATTATGAGTCGTATATTAAAATTGCATGTATAACTAATGTGTATATGAGTGGCTGAGTGTTACAACCAGTCGAGCGCCACGCCTACTTAAGCGAGATAATTGCCTTTAAAGTATAGGTAATAATGTCACACGTAAGGTAAACACGAATAATCTGTTGACCGTTACTTCACTTCATCAACTTGATATAACCACACTATAACATATACTGTGGTATTTCAGACTTCATTAGAGGCCAAATTTTCTTAGCTTTCAACTGATATATGCCAAAAAGTGTTCAGTTCCCTATTAAGAAAGATATTACAGGTATAATAAATACGAGTACCATGGAGAAAATGTGAAAAGTTATTCTCGTACTGATATATTAGATTATAATGGAGAATTGGTAAATAATAATAAAATATACTATTTCGATTAAGAAACTACATTGTTCAAGCATTCTATGGGTATAGTTTAGATGTAGGTACGTTACAGGATAACTTTGAAAAGTTTAAAAGACTATGATACTCTCATAATTTCCCGCGGTCTAGCCTCGGCCTTGTAGCCTTGCCGGGTGCAGGTGGGGTGGTGCCGGTCGCTGTCACACGTACGATTCAACGGTTCTATGTATGTGAGTTTTCTAGGTTAAACTGTTATGAATGAGTGGTAAGCAGAGGAACTGCTGAGTCATCATGCATCAATTACTCCACACGGGCAGGCAACCAGATAGAGTCTGATAGACACAGACACAGAGCAAATTTTTTAACTCCTCCCCTCTCCTCCCTCCTCCTACTTCTGTACCCCGGTCCATCCTACTCGCCTCCCCTCTCTCCCACTCCTTCCTACCCGCCTCTGCCACCCACCCACTAAGGCTGCTGGCAAAGAACCGTTCAATCTCTAGAACCGATATTAACTAGTTGACAATGTTATAATATTATAATTGCTGTATAATGTATTATATTGCTGTATTATAATAATACAATGAGAGAGAGAGAGAGAGAGAGAGAGAGTGTGTGTGTGTGTGTGTGTGCAAAGATGTTTACATACTACATACTCTTCACATTTGACTACTCACTCGAAAAAAAAAAAAAAGTGATGCAGTGTAAGCATCTCTCTGGTGTGTAGCCTATAATACACAGGAATAAAGCTTGTATTTTCACGTTGCTGTAATTTCCGTAGCAAAAGAACAAGAGATACAGCATTACAAAAAATTGGAGCACAGGCTAAGGGTAAGCAAGTCTCATTTAAAATAATTTTAGTCTTACTTAATTGAATGTGATTTGCTCATCATTGCATTCTTTGTTGTTTGTCTGCTCCTGTGTAACGTCCCATGGTGAGTAAATTAATCACAAGACTCTCCACTCCC
The DNA here is from genome assembly GCA_033782935.1 of Petrolisthes cinctipes. Taxonomy (NCBI): domain Eukaryota; kingdom Metazoa; phylum Arthropoda; class Malacostraca; order Decapoda; family Porcellanidae; genus Petrolisthes; species Petrolisthes cinctipes. The sequence continues at coordinate 3,334,893 of JAWQEG010001559.1, forward strand.
TGCAACACATAAGATATCCCTCTGATTGCCTCCAGGTCCCCCCCAAATAATTATAATATTGGATGCAAAATCAATGATCAGTATGACATGAACACTTCATTAATATAAAAATAAATACCATGCCGTACTGTAAATTAAATGATTTACATCAATAACAACCTGCATCTGTACAACTAAATTGACTTGAAATAATCAGGTTGCTGCACCTTTCGCCCCTTCTCAATGGACACCACAATAAAGCCATTTATAACCCAGTCATTATTGTAATGTTTTCCCGCTCTGCCCGCCAATCCTCCCACCTCATGCTTCAATACAATACCACTCCACCACCCTGTGTTGGTATGTGTCCTGTTATGTGTGTGTGTGTATGTGTGTTATAATGTTTCCTTCTGTGTTTTGGTATGTGTCGTGTACACTACACGTATTGTCTACTCTGTTTGTCCTGTAATACAGCTTTCTATTTTCTCTTCTGTCCTAGCCCATATCCTAAGCAGATAATGGCGGTGGGGGGTTCAGTCTCTCTCTCTCTCTCTCTCTCTCTCTCTCTCTCTCTCTCTCTCTCTCTCTCTCTCTCATTTTTTCCTTCATTCTTTCCCGCCACCCTACCCTGTTTTACTTCTCTCTACTGCATTCCAAACCATACCTACAACCTTTCCCTCCCTTCCCACTGTCCCACCTTGTCCCCTGTCCTTCTCACCTACCCTACCTTTCCCTATCTGTCTACTGTCCCAACTTGTCCCCTGTCCTTCCCACCTACCCTACCTTTCCCTGTCTGCCTACTGTCCCAACTTGTCCCCTGTCCTTCCCACCTACCCTACATTTCCCTGTCTTCCTACTGTCCCAACTTGTCGCCTGTCCTTGCCACCTACCCTACCTTTCCCTGTCTGTCTACTGTCTCACCTTGTCCCCTGTCCTTCTCACCTACCCTACCTTTCCCTGTCTGTCTACTGTCCCAACTTGTCCCCTGTCCTTTCCATCACCCTGTCCTTCTCACCTACCCTACCTTTCCCTGTCTGTCTACTGTCCCACCTTGTCCCCTGTCCTTTCCATCACCCTGTCCTTCCCACCTACCCTACCTTTCCCTGTCTGTCTACTGTCCTTTTCATCACCCTGTCCTTCCCACCTACCCTACCTTTCCCTGTCTGTCTACTGTCCCACCTTGTCCCCTGTCCTTTCCATCACCCTGTCTTTCCCACCTACCCTACCTTTCCCTGTCTGCCTACTGTCTCACCTTGTCCCCTGTCCTTTCCATCACCCTGTCCTTCCCACCTACCCTACCTTTCCCTGTCTGTCTACTGTCTCACCTTGTCCCCTGTCCTTCCCACCTACCCTACCTTTCCCTGTCTGTCTACTATCTCACCTTGTCCCCTGTCCTTTCTATCACCCTGTCCTTCCCACCTACCCTACCTTTCCCTGTCTGTCTACTGTCCCACCTTGTCTCCTGTCCTTTCCACCTACCCTACCTTTCCCTGTCTGTCTACTGTCTCACCTTGTCCCCTGTCCTTTCCATCACCCTGGCCTCCCAACTGTCCACTATTCATTACCCTGTCCCACCGTGACATATCCTTCCCACCACATACATCACAGATGTATGTGTGTTTCCTTCTGTGTTTTGTTATGTGTCCTGTTGTGTGTGTTTGTGTTTGTGTGTGTGTCCTGTGTTTTGTTATGTGTCCTGTTCTATCTATCTATCTATAGCTCCGACGCCTCGTTCCCTCCGGGAACTCCCACCAATGGGGTGGCCACGGCAGAAGAGTGTCCAGTTTTCCCTGTTCCCGCACTCCCTCCTCACTTGCTCCATCCCCCCTTCCTCCCTCACACTTCTCTCTCTCTCTCTCTCTCTCTCTCTCTCTCTCTCTCTCTCTCTCTCTCTCTCTCTCACATACTCTTCCACTCTGTTCTGCCATCTAACCGGAGGTCTGCCTCTCACACCAGGTCCCACAACTTCACTTCCATACACCTTCTTTACAGACTCCACACTTTACATTCTCTCCACATGTCCAAACCACCTCAGTGTATTACGCTTCACTCTCTCAACCACTCCACATTCAATACCAACTGCCTTCTCACTCATACCACACCTCTCATACATATACACTCTCATTACTTTCTCCATCCCACCTAGTAAGTCCACATGCTCCTCTCAGATAACTCATTCCCACTGCACCTATTCTAGACTGATGAGCCCTACTCCATGTCCATGTCTCTGACGCATATGTCACTGTTGGCAGGAATATACTATTTCTCAGTCCCTTTTTCACTTCCATACTCACACTTCTACCCTTCATAATCCTTCCCAGTGATATTATGAACTGCCTGCCCCTCACTGCTCTCTCCCTGATTTCTCCTTCCATGTTTACACAGAACTGTTCCCAGTTACTTGAATTCCCTCACCTCCTCCATCCTCTCACCCCCTAAAGTTATCTCACATTCAGTCCCAGTTGGTACAGCCACTCTATAGGGTGTAGCAAAGTCAATTACTTCTGTTTTGGTCCTCTCAAATACCATCACCTTACTCTTACCAACATTCACCTTCAGTTTTCTTTGCTTACACACAGACTGAAACTTATCCACCACCCTCTGTAACTCCCTTTCACTCTCGGCCAGCAGCACAGTGTCATCCGCAAATAAGCTTGTAACCAAGGACCAATCTACTCCATTCAACCTCAGTTTCGCACCCAGGCCCTCCACCTTTGCCTTCATCTCTCTCATGCACCCTTCCATAAAGATATTGAACAACTATGGTGACATGACACACCCCTGCCTCAATCCTACACTGATATCAAAGTTCTCACTCAAATCACCCTCAACTCTCACACAAGCTTTTGCCTCTCTATAGAAAGCCTCAATCCCCTCCAGCAAGAGCCCACCAACACCGTAAATCCTTAATACATCTGTCATAGCTCTCCTATTAACCCTATCGTATGCCTTCTCCAAATCTATGAAGGCAGCATACAACTTCCTACCCTTCCCAATATATTTCTCCACTGTTGATTTTATTGCAAAGATCTGGTTCACACATCCTCTACCCTTTTTGAACCCTCCCTGCTCCTCACTGACTTTATTCTCAGTTACTTCTATCAGTCTCTCAGTAAGAACCTTCCCATACACCTTCCCCGGTACATTAAGAAGGCTTATTCCCCTATAGCTACCACACTCATCCTTACTCCCCTTCCCATTGTACAGAAGCACAATTATGACTCTCCTTCAGTTCTCTGGCACCTCTCCCTGTCTCCAAGCCAATGTGCATAATTTTAAGCAGCATCCACTCCACCACCTCCTCCCCCCCACACCTCAGCATCTCTGCAGTTATTTCATCCACCCCTGGTGCCTTTCCTATCTTCAACTTTCTTATTACTTTCCTAACCTCTTCCCTTCCTAATTCTCCCTGTACATTCTGTTGTCTACCTCTTGCCTCCATCCCCATGCATGTCACCACCGCCTCCCCTCCCGTCCCCTCATTCATCAACCGATCAAAATGCCTCTCCCACACTTCTTTCACTTCCTCACTTCTACTCACAGTAACTCCATCCTCTCTCTTCATTCTCACGCTACCAGACTTTCCTTCTCCTCTTTCTCTTTTCACCTCCTTCCAGAATAATTTCTTGTTTTCTCTAAACTTCTCACTCAGTTTCCTACCAAACTCCTCATCCACTCTCCTTTTGCTCTCACTCACCGTCCTCTTCACTTTCCTCTTACACTCATTGTATTCCCTCTTTCACCTCCTCTGGCACATTTCTCTGCAGGGTTCTCCTAAAAGCCTTCTTCTTATTCTCTACTGCATCCTTCACTTCTTCAGATCACCATGCACTCCCTTTCTTTCCCCTTTTGTACTTTGTACCCCACCACTTCTGCTGCTGTCTTACACACTAAAGTTTTGAATGTTTCATACACATCATTCACTCCCTCCCCTATCACCATCCTTGCATCCCCCAGCACCTCACCCACCCTCCTCTTATATTCCTCCCTATATTCTGCTTCATCTAATTTCCCACTAGCCACCTCCCTCTTTTTCCTCACCCCTTCATCCCTCCTACCATATTCCCACTTAGCACTAACCTTCATCCTTACCAACAACACAAAATGGTCGGAGCACTGGATAATTTCTCTCACCACTTTTGCATCGACCCTGTGATCTTGTATGAAACTTGGAGGCTTGTGATTCCTCCTGACTATGCCACGAAACACGCTCCTTCAATATGGGTGATGTTTCGTGGCAAAATTTGAAGGACTCGCAAACCTCCAATTTTCTGACTACATCACAGGGTCCCTTAACCTTTCATCCACTGCCACATAATAATCAATCAAACTCTCCTGCTCTCCTCTCTCATCCCTTCTCTTCCATGTATACCTGTGGATCATCTTGTGCTGAAAGGTGTTTGCCAAGAACAACCCCCTCTCAGCACAGACATCCACCAGATACTCACCCTTCTCATTTACTCCTTCTACTCCCCATTTACCCACAATACTTCCCACTTCCTCACCTCCCTTTTTTCCATACATATCTCCCATCACCACCACTCTCTTTCCATTATCAATCTTTCTCAGACACGCATTCAATTCCTCCCAAAACACACTCATACTCTCTCTCCGTCCTACTCTTTTCATCCTCTGGTGCATATGCACACACCCAGGCATATTTCACCATCCCAATCTTTCCCGTCATCCATACAATCCTCGACCCATGTCCATCCACTCCATTCCACACCAACCCATCCTCCCCCTACCCTCCCTCCATACCAACCTATCCTCCTCTTACTTTGTATACTCCCACCATCCCCCTGTGAGTTCCCTATCCTCCAAACGAGTGTGTAGCGTCAGGATTTGGTTGGTAGACACGCCGTTCCGTTGCCAAGCCAGCCAGGTCCAGCCAGCCTGTTTGAAGTTAGTTCGGCTTTACACCCGGTATAGTACACACGTTCATATTGCTCGTCCTTGTTTTCTTACCTCGCCCTTTGTCTCTCGAGACGAAGAGATGACCAGAAGCTGAATAATTCGGTAAAACTACCAATATTCCCAAAGCTTAACGGTTATTTATATATTATTCATCGATTGCAACAGACAATTGATTGGTAATAAGATAAGAAGGGAGCCGGTCTCAGTCGTTGAGCCCGGGCTAAAAGGGCTTGCCTATAGAGTCCGCATACCTATGGTGAGTAACGAGTGTTACGTTGTGTATTGACATTGAAAATTTAAAATTGGTGTAAAGACATAATATCTATTACTGAGTGTATGTAACGAATCTTGGTTTAGATATACCGAATTCGAGTGTTAGATTGCGATTTAAATATTAATTAAAGTAAATTGAGTAGGAAAGTCTTGAAATAGCACCTAACAATTAATTAACACAGTGTTAGATTTGATTAATCACAGTGAGTAACGTAAGCTAGGTTATCGTAAGAAAATCGACTGAACAATCAAAGAAAATTATTCTAGGAAACAGTACGAAAACATACGAGAACATTACGAGACCTTGATAGAAAACGAGTGCCATATTTATTGATATTATTACGATATTAGCTAGTTAGCTATTATTGTGCGGAAGTGTATGCGAGTGTTAATAATTTATTAATTGTTTATGTTGGTGCACGACTAATATTTAATAAATATAGTATGATATATTTGTAACATTGATTAATTGATTTTTGATGCAACTAAGCATCTAGCGGCGCAACAGCTAAGGTCATATACCGCCCAACATAAAATTGTCATCTACATAAATAATAAAACATGAACACCCGAAAGGGATAGGCACTATGATTAAAAGACATACAAACTAAAAAGCACATTATTACTATTGTTACTATTATAAGTGCATATACATCGAAAGAACCCACGAAAAATAAATATATGTTGACGGAATTGAGATGAAAAGGGGATAATTAACCTATGCAGACGTTCGATGAGCCAACACAAGGAAAGTCCACGAATAAGCCCGGGTAAGGTAAGTTACATTGCTTATAATATTAAAATCTTAATTAACTGTTACAAATATACCCCCTCAACGGGAACCGCCTTGACGTGGTGGGGGGGCATGTGTGTCTTTGAGACCTGGCGAACTAGACTAGAGGGGGCTCCGACCCCTGCTCTGCTCCGATTTCGGGGAGAGAGGGCTTCCCATGCTAGTAAGGTCGCCAGTGAGAGACCAGACTAAATGGTTCCCATGCTTTAGGCTGCCAGTACGGGCCAACAGTGCTGCCCTCCGGAGGGACTGCCCTATGGGGGCCGTCCTATGTTGGATGGTTGGGTGTCTGGGCCGGGAGATGTTGGGGAAAGGGGTCTCAGCACCGTCATGGGCAAACTTTCGAGCCATTGGGGCTGCTTTTTAAAACGAGTGGCCCCGTGGGGGAAGAGGTACCCCGCCCACTGCGACCAGCGTTCAGTCACCTCATCTGCCTGGAAGGTAGTAGCTCTTATCTCCTGGGGCCAACAACACTAAACAAATGATATATGGATAAAGAAAAGCCCCAATCTCTTCCTCGAGCGGTGGTCGACCAGGCCCTCAAGACGTCACTCTCTGGTCGTGGTAGTATGCAGAAAGCTGCAAATAAGACTAGACCTAGCAGGTCAGGTGTTGTGTCGAAGAACCCTGTTAGCGGTTTTGACACGTTAATGTTAACGAATGTACTTGCATCCCTTTCCCATGGCGATATCCATCCCATTTTTAAGTGTTTTGGAGTAGTTCTTCGTATCCGAATCACATATGACAGTGATTGTAGGTCTAATCGGTGCTATATTACTTTCAATACAAATGCTGCTGCCAAAGCAGAATTTGAGGCAAAAGATTCTCTGACTGTGGGGGATACTCACTGTCAAGTTCAGATGATGCGGTCCACCAATGTAGTTGACAGTGAAAATGACTACTGCCCTTTTTACATCTTTGATGACTCTGTAGAGCATGTCCCAAATGAACGTCGGGTTCCTACACCCTTTTGGTTTGTGGCTTACTACAGGGAGGGACGTGGTAACCTTATCCATGCTTCCCGGTATCTGGAGAAAGAAATTGGATTATTACCAATGGGCCACATAAAGAAATATGGTAAGGGCGTTTTAATCAGAGCCAAAGATCTTACACAGACCATGATGCTCCTCAATCTCCCCTGTCCTTCTGATAGCATGTTTGAATCTGTTAAACCACATCGAACATTTAATTATAGCAAGGGGCGTATATATAATGAGGTCCTGTATGAATTCTCTGAAGAGGACATTCTCGCTATGTGCCCAGACAGTGTCCAACGAGTAACAAAGATGAAAGCCAGTAAAAATGTGATCATCCTCACTTTCTATGGCTCGCATTTCCCAGATCGCAATAACATTAACCCCACCTCTTTTGAGGTTAAGCCTTTTGTTGAGTGTCCCCTACAATGTTTCTGTTCTTATGAGTTTGGTCATTGGAGGAAGAACTGCAACAACCGTTCCCGGTGTGGTAATTGTTCTGCTCTTGACTCACATCTTACTTCTTACTTCTGAGTGTTGGTCAGAGAGTTACTGCTTTTACTGCAGAGATGCTCACCCCTTGGGTTCTCGCCAATGTAAGATGTACCTCCTTGAGCAGGATATCCTCCACTTGGCTAATAGCCAATTCATTAGCATTGGTAGTCGCAGACGGCAACTCAACTTCAGGCGACAGAAGGATGGTGGTGTGAAGACATACGCCTCCTTCCTTTGCCCTAAATCGGTTGCAGCACCCTCTCAACCCTTTCAAGAGGCAGCTGCTTTTTGCTCTAGTGAGAGCGTTTCTAAGGTTACACTATATAATAGCTTCTCTGTCTTGGAAACTTTATCAGACACTCATTCTGGTGACCCTTCAACTGATGACAATTCTCAGACTTTAGCTAAAGGTGTCCATGTGGTAGAGGTTCACGCTGCCACACGCTCTCCAAAGAGGAAACTTAAGTAACCTAACTGCCACAGAGACACCTTCTTGGTTCCTCTGAGGCACTTGACCCCATAGATGTTCCTCCTTGTAAGACAACCATCTCTGTGGACTCATCCATAGTTTCCTCTCAATTTCACCAGAAGCGTTCTCGTGGCTCTGATGAATCTCTTGATTCAACAGAAGTTCCTCCTCGCAAGCTTCCTTTGGGATCAGAAAGGCGTGAAGTTAATGTGGATGCCTCGGATGTTGTGACTTCAAAAGATTCAGTTTCCCTTCCGCTTGAGCAGCGGAGTGATTCTACCACCTGTATTATGGATGTTGATGTATCTGCCTGTGTCAGTGATACCACTGCTGTACAGGACAATACCAATGTAATTGTTTCAAAGAATATCCCAGCTCATCTACCTTCATGTTCTTCTAACATATCAGATGCTTCAGGGACTCGTCTACGTGTCCAAATTACTGCCCCAAGTACTACTCCTCGGGTTCGCTCTTCTTCTAGTGGCCCAGGATTAGACAAATCTTATCGTTTGAGTAAACCCTCAGGTCGAGGTGGTAGTGGGAAGTACCTCCATGAAGCTTCCCAAAAATCAGTACTAAAGTAACACTGTTCAAGGTCCTTCAGTGGAATTGCCGTGGTTGTGTGCTTCTTGTGAGGAACTGTGCGTTCTTCTCTCTAGCTTCTCTCCTGCATGTGTTTCTCTCCAAGAGACAATGCTTGGGGACTACATTCCTGCCAGTCCTCCAGCATACTCTGCATTTTATTCCAATTAATTTGAAGGGCAGGGTCACCATGGTGGCTCTGCCATCCTAGTTCGCCGAGATATTCCATGCACGAGCCTGGAGCTTGACACTCTGCTCCAGGCTGTTGCAGTTAAGGTTTTTATGGACCGCCCGTACACTGTGTGCAGTCTATACCTTCCTCCCAGTGTTACAGTTGAAAGGGGTGATCTCAACCGTCTTGTACGGGACCTTCCCTCTCCCTTTAATTATTGGGTGATTTTAATGGTCGACATCCTCTGTGGGGTGACAGTTCGGTCAACCCCAGGGGTGTTTTATTGGCTTCTTTAATTGAGGATGAGGGATTAGAGGTTTTAAATACGGGAGATGTGACACATTTTAATAGCCCTACTGAGACTTTTACCGCCATTGACATTTCCCTTTGCTCACCCAGTGCTCTGTTGGATTTTACTTGGAGAGTGTTGCCTGATTTATATGACAGTGACCATTTCCCTATACTTTTAGAAGGTAACAGGTATGAACCACAGTCTCGTCTTCCTAGGTGGATATCAGAGAAGGCTGACTGGCAGTTTTTTAGAGAGCTAACTTCTTCGGTCTCTTATGTAGCCGATTTTGGTAGCTCTGACGAGGCTGTAACATATTTCACTGATATGCTCCACTCTGCTGCTCTCAACTCTATCCCTAGAACTTCTGGCTACTTTCCCAAACGTCCTGCTCCTTGGTAGTCACCAGTCTGCACCACTGCTGTGCGGGAGAAGCGCGCTGCTTTCTCTCGCCTTCGTCGCAATCGTGGGGACCCAACTCTTTTAGAGGACTTCCGACGGGCAAGGGCTCGAGCTAGACGAGTTTTAAAAGAGGCCCGACGTGCATCTTGGAAGGCCTATGTGTCTTCAATTAATACTAAAACTCCACTCACCCAAGTGTTCATGAGAGTCCGTAAGATGGCGGGGAAGTTTTCTCCTAGTTCTCCACCTGTACTTAAGGTCAATGGAATTAAGATCATGGATGGTTTGACAGTGGCCAATACCATGGCGGAGGCTTTTGCAAGAGTCTCCAGCCGTGACTCTCGACCTCTGGCTGTCAGGCATGAGTTAAGAGCCAAGGAGCGCACTATCCTGGATTTTTCAGGGAACGAGAATGAAAGTTATAACCAGATATTCACCCTGAGAGACCTGCATTTTGCTCTGTCTCTCTTTGCGGCGACACTTCTCCTGGGCCAGACAACATCCCATATGCAATGTTACGACACTTGGGTGAGGTGGCGATCTCATTTCTTTTAGCTTTATATAACAGAATCTGGCTGGAGGGTGTCTTCCCTTCTGGGTGGAGGTTTGCTATCATTCTTACTTTCCTCAAGCCGGGCAAGGACTCTGGTGTTGCCCTCAATTACCGACCAATTGCCTTGACATCCTGTCTCTTTAAACTATTTGAAAAGATGGTGAATGTCAGACTGGTATACTTCTTGGAACAGGGTGAGTTTCTGTCTCCGTCCCAGTCTGGCTTTCATAAACACCGTTCCACTACAGATGCTCTGGTCAGGTTGGAAGCTGCTGCATGTGAGGCCTTTGCATGATATCAACACCTTGTCTGTGTATTCTTTGATTTAGAGAAAGCCTATGACACTACATGGCAATATGGCTTCCTACATCAACTCCATTTATATGGCCTGCGAGGTCGCCTTCCACGCTTTCTTAAGGAGTTTCTCAGTGGTTGCAGTTTTTCTGTGAGGGTTGGTACAACCCACTCAGCATCTGTTGCACAGGAGGAGGGCGTCCCCCAGAGAAGCGTCCTCAGTGTCACATTGTTTGCAGTAGCAATTAATGCCATTGCCTCATCCCTTCCAGACGGTATAGCCAACTCGATGTACGTTGACGACCTGGCAGTCTTGTTTGCTGCTTCCCGTATGTCAGTGGCAGAACGGCGCAAGACAGTTGCTATGCACTTCTGCCGCATCCGAGGCATCCACCCCGATCCGGATTTATTCATGTATGGTCATCGGATACGTTGTGTCGAGGAGACTCGCTTTTTGGGTGTCCTTTTTGACAAACGTTTGACTTGGGTTCCCCATTTACGTACACTTAAGGTCTCTTGCCTCAAGGCTCTTAACCTGTTGAGGGTCCTAGGCCATACGTCCTGGGGGGCGGATCGGGCCACGCTCCTCCGCCTATACCATGTTCTTATTAGGTCAGAACTCGACTATGGGTGTGAGGTGTACTCTTCTGCCACCGATGCCCGTCTCAGAGTTTTCGACCCTGTTCATCATGCTGGCGACCGGAGCCTTCAGGTCGTCCCCAATCCCCAGTCTCCTGGTGGACGCTAATGAGCCTCCTCTTGATCTCCGTCGCCAGTCCTTGATGGTTCGTTGTTGGCATCGATTACATCGACTTCCTGACTCCCTTCCCTCCTTGGCGGTGTCATCTGATATCATGTCTCAGTTCTACCTTTTACATTCTCGTACACCATGGCCCTTTGGCTTTCGGGTCAGGAAGGCTATGGAGGAGATGGACATTGATGACTTCCAGATTTGTCCTGTGGGGGTCCCCAGGGTGGCTCCATGGCTTCTTCCAGAAGTTTTCCCCTGCACCTGCTTTTCAAACAAGAAGGAATCTCTTCCTCCTCCAGTGGCTCGTTCCCTCTTTTTAGAACATGCCTCCACTCACAGGGAGTCCCTCCCTGTGTACACTGATGGGTCAAAGTCTGATGCTGGAGTTGGCTTTGGAGTTGTCTTTCCTGACTTTTGCTGTTTAGGCAGGCTCCTTTCTGTCATGTCAATTTTTACTGCTGATCTCTCGGCCATTTTATATGCCCTCCAAGTGATTTTTACTCTCCCTCAGCCTTCGTTTAGTATTTCTAGCAATTTCTGTAGTGCCTTGCAGGCCTTGTGCAATTTTAACTCTTCCCATCCCTTGGTGTTGGCCATTTTTGATTGGCTTGTCCTCCTGAATCGTTGGTGCGGTGGCATGGTGCCTGGGCGTGAAATCGCCCTGGTTGTGGATGTAGAGTTGTGGTTTAGATGTTGCATTTGTAGTGCTGGGCGTGGTGGCATAGATGGCGTGTTTGGCATGTGACAGCGAAACCCTGGCGTCGCTAGAGGCGTTGGCGAGGCGGATGTATGCGCGTGGTGAGTTTAGGCGCAAGGCAGTGTGTTGGCTGGCCACGTGCGGTGTCGTTAGAGGCGTGCGGGTGGTGTAACGAGTAAAGAAGATACGTGTGGGGAGGCGGGGCGGAATGGTGGCCTGTGGCATATGGGGTTGCGAGTGGCGTAGCATGGCAGGTGTCTGCGTGTGGTGTGTGGGGTCACTAGAAGCGTCTGAGTGGAGTAGCAAGTCAGGAGCCTGCGTGTGATGATAAGGCGTGGGGCGGTGTATTGAGCTGCGGCGTGTGTGGTTGCTAGAGGTGTTGAAGTGGCGTAGCGAGGCGGGGAGAGGAGTAGGGTGTCGAGATGGCGTGTGACGTATGTGGTCACTAGAGGCGTCGGAGTGGCGTAGTGAGGCGGGTAGAGGTGCAGGGTGGTGTGTATGGGCGCTAGAGGTGTCAGAGTGGCGTAGCGAGGCGGGTAAGGGCATAGTGTGGCGTGATGGTGAGTGGTATGAGCGGTCGCTAGAGGTGTGGGAGTGGCGTAGCGGGCACGTTGTGGCGAGGTATCTCGGGTGCGGTGAACGCGTTGGTAGCTTGTGCATACTGGAAAAGTGCGGGCATGGGCTTGAGTGGTGCGAGCTAGTGCGCAGAGTTGGGTGGTGTGGCGTTGTTGATAGGCGACGTTGCGGAGTCGTCGAGCATGGTAGTAGGGTAGTGTTGAGTGAGCCCTGCGTGGTGAGAATTGGTTTCCCTGCATGGGGCAGGATGTCTGGCGGTTGGCAGCGGTTCCCCACTGGTAGGGTGGTTCACAGTTACGGGCATTGGTGGTGAAACGTTGGCAGTGTGGAGTGGTATTGGGTTGTTGTTGGAGATGATGTAGAATATGTGGAGTAGGGGTGTAGTGTACTTGTGGGGGTGGTTGAGTTGTAGTGGTGTAATGGTATAGTAAGGTTTGTACTGCATGTTGTAGAGAGTCTAGTTGTTGCTGAGGAAGGAGTTGTTGTTGTTGTGGTGGATGAGGTGCGACTAGTGCAAAATGTTGCATTTGTGTCGAGTTGGAATGGTGAGGTAGCGCCTGTGGTGTGGTAGTAATATATATATAGTGTGGTTGGTGTAGATTGTGTTGGTAGTGGTATGTTTGTGTAGGTTGGAATGCAGACGGCGGTGTGGCGTGTAGCGGTGGTGCTGTTGTGAGGTGTGTTTGTGTGAGAGAGGTGTGTTTGAAGTGGTTGTTGGTAGCTGGAATTTTTCGTCTGGTGAGTACAAATCACGTGTTGTGGCACGTATGGATTGTTAGATATGGGTGTGGGTGGATGCTGTGCACGTGGTAATGGTGTCTGGGGTGTCGCGTGTGTAGGTGTCATGGAGATGTTTGCAGTTACGTGTTGGGGTTGCAATGGTGACTCGTTTGTGTTGTAAGTGGAGACCAGGGTGTCGGCCAGCTTGATGTATGACTGGAGAGGAAGATGTTGTAGTGATTGCAAGTGGAGTTGTATCGTAGGACGCAACAATTTGGCGTGGCGGCTCCTCAAGACCGACTCAGTGAATGGGTTGGCAGCCTTTTTGTTTAATAGTTGCATGTGTCTCATGAGTTCTGACAGACGGTGACCCTCCAGCTGCACGTTGTCCAGCGCCACCAGGTATTCGTGCTCCAACATACCGTGGGAGGTGAGGATAGCGTCCTTGATAGCGGTATAGTCGGGTATTAGGATAGGTGCCGGAGGAATGGCGTCGAACAAGTCAGCTGGGAGGGGGCGGAGTGCTGCGTTGAATTTCTGTTCAGACTTGAAGTTGGCCGAGGTCCAGAGTGTTTCCATGTGTCTGAACCATGAATGGACGTTCAGAGAGAATGGTAGAACGTAAGGCGTCTGAGGTCGAGATTCAGGTGCGGTGTTGCTCGTGTAGGAGGCCGTGGATGGGTTGTTGGGTAGTGAGTGTAGCGACATGTTTGGGGAAGATGGGTTGGTGGTGGTAGCCATGGTGTGGCGAGTACATAGGGTGGGTGAGCGAGAGTGTGGACGTTATGTAGTGTGGATGGCATGTGGTAGCAGGTGTTGGGGTGTGAGAGAGGAGTGGACGTGTAGCGAAAGAAAACGGCAGAGGCCAGGAAGTTAGAAAATGTGTGGAGAAGGAGCGCGGAAGTCCTGAAGGAGAATGAAGGTAGAGCAGCCGGGAGAGTGACGGTTACAAAACGGACACCCAGGGGAAGGTAGGAAGGAGAAAGTGTGTCCCAAGGGAGGTGTGTAGACAAGGCAGGGGCTAGGCAACGCAGGAGACAAAGGGTTTGGAGATTAAGGGAGTGGAGGTGAAGATGGGTACGTGGCGAAAGTTACATAGAATGTTACATAGAAACACAGACCACAACAGACCTTACGGTCCAAACGAGGTGACCTGATTAGAAGGTTACTGGTAGAGAATGAATTACTCCCCAGTGATAGTCGTAAGTAAAGATAGCAAAGTAGAAGGCTCTCTCCCCACCCTCCAATCCCTCCGGCCTGAGTTGTACAGGAAATAAAGTCAGGAATGGGAACCTTGTGGGATTGGCAGAAATACTCCACAAGGAAATTTTATAGGAAAGATAGAAAGTAGGTGAAATTTGGCTAACTTGCCACCTGTAATGGGCAAAAATGATTCATTAGTAAACATTGTAAGTCGGGGATTAGACGCAAGGTGTTTATCTAAGCGACATTTGAAGCTGTCTATGGTGTTACAGTCAATTACGTTACGGGGAAGCCCATTCCATAAGTTGACGACTCGGTTAAAAAAGAAATTCTTTGATTCGTGCAAATTGAAAGATTTACCTATGATTTTGCAGCCGTTTCCTCTCGTGTAGTTTGATTGATCAATAGTGAAATATTTGGTGCAGTCCATATAATCTATGCCTTTGATTATTTTAAATACCTGGATTAAGTCACCTCTCAGTCTACATTGTGTCAATGGGAATAGATTTAATTCGCTTAGCCGCTCATCGTACGTTTTATTTCGCAGACTTGGTATCGTTTTAGTAACTCTACGTTGGACTCGTTCCAATTTTGCTATATCTTTCTGGTAGTACGGGCACCAGGCTTGAAAAATAACTTCCCGTGCCGGGAATCGAACCCGGGCCTCGCGGGTGAGAGCCGCGTATCCTAGTCACTAGACCACACGGGACTTTAAGTGAGAGTGAAAACGTGCTCATACAGGAAAGAGTGTGTGTGTGAGAAAAAAATGGCGTAGAAGGTGAGTGTGTGTGGGTGATGGTGTGGGCACACAAAAATTACACAATATGCAATACACAAAAAATGGGCCCGCGGGCCAAGTACAAACAAAATATACAAGATAATATGAAGAAAATAGGGGCGAGTATCACTGGGGGAGGGGTCACTGAGAAACAGCGTAGGAAATAAATAAAATGTACATTTACCTTATACCACATGTGGACGAGAGAGAGTACCTTGGCTTGCTGGGGGCACGGTATGGCGTGGAGAAATCTTGTGTGAAGAGACGGGCACGTGAATGGTGATGTGATATACGTAGGTGCATGGTAGAGCTGGGTACGTCGAAGGTGTAGAGGCGAGCACGTGGGTACGTAGCGATGAGGAAATTGAGCTGCGATGCATGTAGTTTCGTCGTAGGATGGGCACGTGGCTAGAGTGGAGAAAGTGGGTACGTAGCGAAGATGGAGTAGGTGATGCTGGTACGTAGGGTCGTCGTAGGGCCGTGCACGTGGTTAATGTGGAGCACTTGGGCACGTAATGGTGAAGGTGTAGAACTGCGATGCATGTAGAATCGTCGAAGGGCCGTGTACGTGGTTAGAGTGGAGCATGTGGGCACGTAATGGTGAAGGTGTAGAACTGAGATAAACGTAGATTCGTCGGAGGGCCGTGCACGTGGTTAGTGTGGAGCACGTGGGCACGTTGAGGTGGAGGTGTAGGTGATGCGTGTACGTAGGTTCGTCGTATGCCCGCGCAAATGGGCATGTAGTGATTAGGAGGTAGAGCTGCGATGCACGTAAAATCGTCGTACGGCATAGCAGGGTACCCCAGAGGTAGAGTGTGTGTGTGGGGGGGGGGGGGAGGGTCATGAAATATAGTACCAAGGGCGGCACGTGAGACAAATGAGTTAGGGAAGCACGAGAAGTGAAACCAAAATGAATACACAGGGCAGAAAATAGCACACGGCCTATGAGGGAGATGGAAAATGGCGGCGGTAGGGCGAGCGGCGACCACAAAAGAATACGAATGAGAGGCAGGTTGCCGAAAGCAGGGTTGGCAGGAAAAAAACACAGCCGAAAGGAAGGAATTGCAAAGACACGTATAATGGGGAAAATTACATTAAAATACAAATGGTGGAGGGGAAGAACACTGGGGGAGTGAACACTGGTACGTACGTACAAACAATAAAGGAAGGTAAAAATGTGTATGTGTGGGGTACCTTGAGCTGGAGATGAACACGTGGAGATGGCGTCGTCGTCCAGGGCCTCATCCACCGGCCTAGTAAGTTTGCTAATACTCAAAGGGTCACCAATTGTAACGTCAGGAGGTCGTTACTACCCAAGAGTACCCAAGGGTGTATAGTATACTACCAATACTAGGCACGGTTTTACTCAGTGAGTATAACAATTGGTAGAGAGTGGACCCAAGCACGTCGAAGGTGACTACCGCTGCGTTGCCTGCCTAGAATGCCCGTGGGTTGCCTGCTGTGTTGCCAGAGTTCAGGAGCGTAGCTTGACACTGCAAGGGTGGCAGTACGGTACGGTACGAAAAAAATATCGTAATTCCGCACGCTTAAAAATATCTTACCATAATTTCGTACCTTACGTAAAGAACCGTACCGTACTAGTATGAAAAAGTAAGATTTCGTACCGTAATTTCGTACCAATGCCATAAATTACATCTCTAAAATTAATTAATTATATGAACTACCTCTGCAAACAGTTCCTTGTCGAGGCTCAAGATTAAGTTCCTATAATTGTGTTTTTAGTTTTGTTATTAGTGAATATTATAGTAATATCATTGTAAATAGAGTAAGTGTGTGTGACTGTGGAAGAGAGAGAGAGAGTCTATATAATATTATAGGAGACAATATTTTTTTTCTTTTCAGAATGGACTTGCCAATGTATTCCTTTCTGGAACTTGCAATAGGTTACCAGGGGTGAAGGGCCTGAAGGCTACAGTATATTATTACAAGGCAATGAGGCATACAGCATGATAATTAAAGGGTAAATTAGAACTGCAACTATTTTTTTTCTGTTAGCATGTGCAGTAGTTTGAACTTACATAATAGACTATACAGTACACATTTTCCATATTTGTCTTGGAATCAACTAAAGAAATCAACCAATAAAACATTAAGAGGACATACTAAACAGACGTCAATTTAAGCTTCGCATTTTATTAGAGGACTCCCGACTCAGGAATGTTAGTTATCTTTTAAGGGCCTACTGTGTAATTTTATATGCAAGAGGAATATATATCACATAAAAGAAAAGGTTAAATTCAACATGATGTAGATGAACATAAAACATTGCTGTTTTTTTGTGGTTTTAAATAAAAAATGAATTTGACATACATAAAACTGGTCCTTCGATTATTTATTAAGGGCCTATTGTACCATTTTATATAGGTTACAAGAGAAAGTGAATATATTTAAAGAAGTAGTATGGGTTTGGCACATTAGAGACTATAGGTGTTTCCTCCAAACTGATGTTAAAAAACACGCAAAATAGGGGAAATTAAAGTAGCTTGTTGGCTGCTGCCTAGTGTTATATGGAGAAATCATGGTCACCAAATAAGCTATCAGTGTAGTAACCCCTTAATTAAGTGTAATAGACTCAACTATATCCTCTTTCAGCCCTAGCCTCAGTTCATCCAGGATATACCTTAAACCTGAAAACGTACCCTCTACACTGACTTGGGAGGCAGGAAGAGCCAATGCCACTTCGGCAAGTCTCTTTAGGTCTTGATGTGGATGGTATTACCACCATTTGAAAATGTCTTCATTTCTGTCTACCCGCTTACAGTTATCAAAGTTCTTTACTGCTTGCCTAATGTCATCTCTAACAGTCCTAACTCGCTCACCACACTCTTCATTGTTCTTGTCACTTGCAATCAGAAACTGATCAATCACATCAATCGATGTACTTTCTTCTTCACACAGACGGTGTTCTTTGTTGTTAGTCTCACAAGGCACTGCATCTTCCATTTCCTTGCTGTTGCTGTTTCTTTCTCTGTTTCCACATTTAACATTCTCCTCCACAATTCGTATAGATGTTGTTGAGCTACTATCTTCTGTAGTTGCTTAAGAAGACACTGAAACCTGGGGATCTAAGTATATAGCGGAAAGAAGTGATCCAATATTAAGTAGTGCCTCCTCTCTATTCTTCATAGCTTGAAGTACAGCAAGTGAAGTGACTGTTGCTTCCTTGGAGAGAAGAACCTTGCACTTCATCCATTCTCCCAAGGATTGCCCAGCAACGAGATTTCTGAGTTGCAGAGTCTTTGTTGCTTCATAGATAGGCTTAAGACTGTGTAGCAAATCCTTAATAATTTCCCATTCGTCTTCTAATAGAAATATCCAAAGCTATTTGATCCAAAAATGATTTTCTGACAACTACACTCTCCAGCATGTCGTATGTGGATCCCCATCGAGTATCACGATCTAATTTTGGCAAAGCTTTTCTATTCTACTTGAAGACTAGTCGCATGTTTTGTGTGTGTGTCTTGTTTACGACTTTATGCTCTGCCCCTAGAACATTCTTTATTCAAGCATTAGAGCTGATGACATCATGTGCACTCAGTTGAAGTCTCGTATTTTCTCGCATGATCTCTCCTGCCTTTACTACATTTGAGCCATTGTCAGTCGTTAAGGAATATATTTGCTGTTTCTCGATCCCTAGTTTCTGCAAAGAAGAAACTAACATTGCACGGATTTCTATACCAGTTGCTCGTTCTGTCATCTCCTTCACAGTAACAGTAATAACTCTCAAGTTTCCATTGATGAAAACTTGGAAATTAACACCTATGAAGTGACGTCCACGTCGTGTACAGAGATCTGTTTTCACACAAACCATGAGCTGAGAAAACTCAGCTTCCACACCAATAATTTTTTCCTTTGCGGCTTTCATTGTCAGTGATCGCACTGCTTTCCGATTCAGTGACATATTATTGACATAATAGAAGGAAGCCCGTCGCCTCTGTAAAAGTCAGGAAAGACGATTATAAAACCAACTCCGGCATTAGACTTTGACCCATCAGTGTACACAGGGAGGGACTTCTCTAAAAAGAGAGAACGAGCCACTGGAGGAGGAAGAGATTCCTTCTTGTCTGAAAAGCAGGTGCAGGGGAAAACTTATGGTAGAAGCCAGGGAGCTACCCTGGGGACCCGCACAGGATGTTTGTGAAAGTGGCCAGAAGTTTTAAGGATAGAGTTGAGAGCAGCAGAGTGGAGCATATCAGTGAAATATGTTACAGCCTCGTCAGAGCTACCAAAATCTGCTACAGAAAAGACCGAAGAAGTTAGCTCTCTAAAAAACTGCCTGTCATTCTTCTCAATATTAACAGGTTCGTACCTGTTACCTTCTAAAAGTATAGGGAAGTGGTCACTGCCATATAAATCGGGCAACACACTCCAAGTAAAATCCAACAGAGCACTGTGTGAGCAAAGGGATAATGTCAATGGCGGTAAAAGTGCCAGTAGGGCTATTAAAATGTGTCACATCTCCCGTATTTAAAACTCCTAATCCCTCATCCTCAATAAGATAAGCCAATAAAACACCCCTGGTGTTGACCGAACTGTCACCTCACAGAGGATGACGACCATTAATATCACCCAATAAAATAAATGGAGAGGGAAGGTCCCATACAAGACGGTTGAGATCACTCTTCTCAAATGTAACACTGGGAGGAAGGTATAAACTGCACACAGTGTACGGGCGGCCCATAATAACCTTAACTGTGACAGCCTGGAGCAGAGTGTCAAGCTCTAGGCTCGTGCATGGATCTTCTCGGCGAACTAGGATAGCAGAGCCACAATGGTGACCCTGCCCTACAAATGAATTGGAATAAAATGCAGAGTATGCTGGAGGACTAGCAGAAATATAGTCCCCAAGCATTGTTTCTTGGAGAGAAACACATGCAGGAGAGAAGCTAGAGAGAAGAACACGCAGTTCCTCCCAAGAACCACGCAAACCAAGGCAATTCCACTGAAGGACCTCGAACAGTGATACTTTAGTACTTCCCACTACCACCTTGACCTGAGGGTTTATTCAAACGATAAGTTTAGTCTAATCCTGGGCCACTAAAAGAAGAGTGAGCCCGAGGAGTAGTACTTGGGACCCGTAGACGAGTCCCTGAAATATCTGATATTTTAGATGAAGATGAAGGTAGATGAACAGGGATATTCTTTGAAACAATTACATTGGTATTGTCCTGTACAGCAGTGGTATCACTGACACAGGCAGATACATCAACATCCATAATACAGGTGGAAGAATCGCTCCGCTGCTCAAGCGGAAGAGAAACTGAATCTTTTGAAGTCACAACATCCGAGGCATCCACATTAACTTCACGCCTCTCTGATGATCCCGAAGGAAGCTTGCGAGGGTGAACATGTTGAATCAAGAGATTCATCAGACCAAGAGAACGCTTCTGGTGAATTTGAGAGGAAACTATGGATGAGTCCACAGAGACGGTTGCCTTACAAGGAGGGACATCTATGGAGTCGAGTGCCTCAAAGGAACTACGAAGACGTCTCTGTGGCAGTTTAGGTGACTTAAGTTTCCTCTTTGGAAAGCGTGTGGTAGCATGAACCTCTACCACATGGACACCTTTAGCTAAAGTCTGAGAATTGTCATCAGTTGAAGGGTCACCAGAATGAGTGTCTAATATAGTTTCCAAGACAGAGAAACTATTACGTAGTGAAACCTTAGAAACGCTCTCGCTAGAGCAAGAAGCAACCGCTTCTTGAGAGAGTTGAGAGGGTGCTGCAACTGATTTAGGGCGAAGCGAGGAGGTGTATGTCTTCACACCACCATCCTACTGTCGCCTGAAGTTGAGTTGCCCTCTGGCACTACCAATACTGATGAATTGGGTGTTAGCTTCCAGTCTGGCTTTCGTAAACACCGTCCCACTACAGATGCTCTGGTCAGGTTGGAAGCTGCTGCATGTAAGGCTTTTGCACGACATCAACACCTTGTCTGTGTATTCTTTGATTTAGAGAAAGCCTATGACACTACATGGCAATATGGCATCCTGCAGCAACTACATGCATATGGCCTGTGGGTTCACCTTCCAATCATTCTTAAGGAGTTTCTCAGTGGTTGCAGTTTTTCTGTGAGGGTTGGTACAGCCCTCTCAGCATCCGTTGCACAGGAGGAGGGCGTCCCCCAAGGAAGCGTCCTCAGTGTCACATTGTTTGCAGTAGCAATTAATGCCATTGCCTCATCCCTTACGGATGGTATAGCCAACTCGATGTACGTTGACGACCTGGCGGTCTGGTTTGCTGCTTCCTGTATGTCAGTGGCGGAGCGGCGCATGTAGCTTGCCCTCTTGTTCATGTATGGTCAACGGATACATTGTGTCGAGGAGACTCGTTTTTTGGTTCTCCTTTTTGACAAACGTTTGACTTGGGTTCCCCACTTACGTACACTTAAGGTCTCTTGCCTCAAGGCTTTTAACCTGTTGCGGGTCCTGGGCCATACGGCCTGGGGGGCTGATCGGGCCACCCTCCTCCGTCTATACAGTGTTCTTATATTGTCGAAAATCAACTATGGCTGTGAGGTGTACTCCTCTGTCAAGGATGCCCGTCTCAGAGTCTTGGACTTTGTTCCTCATGCTGGCATACATCTGGTGACCGGAGCCTTCATGTCGTCCCCAATCCCTAGTCTCCTGGTGGACTCTGATGTACCACCTCTTGATCTCCGTCGCCAGTCCTTGATGGTTCGTTGTTGGCATTACATCGACTTCCTGACTCCCTTCCCTGCTTGGCAGTGTAATCTGATATCATGTCTCAGTACTACCTTTCACTTTCTCGCACACCATAACTCTTTGGCTTCCGGGTGAGGAAGGTTATGGAGGAGATGGGCATTGATGACTTCCCGATTTGTCCTGTGCGGGTTCCCAGGGTAGCTCCCTGGCTTCTTCCATAAGTTTTCCCCGGCACATGCTTCTCAGACAAGAAGGAATCTCTTCCTCCTCCAGTGGCTCGTTTCCTCTTTTTAGAACTTGCCTTTCACTCACAGGGAGTCCCTCACTGTGTACACTGATGGGTCAAAGTCTGATGCTGGAGTTGGTCTTGAAGTTGTCTTTCCTGACTTTTGTCGTGGCGGCAGGCTCCCTTCTGTCATGTCAATTTCTACTCTTGAGCTCTTGGCGCTTTTACATGCCCTCCAAGTGATTTTTACTCTCTCAGCCTTCTTTTACTATTTCTAGCGATTCCTGTAGTGCCGTTTTTTTTTTTTTTTTTCTATACCTCAACCTCGGGACTGTAGGCTGTTAGTAGCCCGTGACTCTTGCGAGGCCTCGAGATTATTGGGTGTCACACTAGATGAGACAGTGGAGCTTCGTGGTGATGTTGGTACAGTTGCTTCTCTTCTGTCCCACTAGATGACGACACCTTATTTATACACGTCACTATCAGGGGAGAGCAGCTACACCGTCACTCATAGCATTTTGGAATATGGTCGGGCATCTTCTATTTTGTGAGTTGACGACGATGTAGGGGGTATTTTCTTGACGTGTCGGTGTAGCCAGGTTAGTTGAGGAACAGCTAGACCCATCAGATCACCTCGAAAAAATCCCAGACGTTTTCTCGTGGACTCGAACCAGGGCTCTTGCCATTCGCAGTCCGTCACTCTATCCACTCTATCCACTCAGCCACGCCTTGCAGGCCTTGTGCAATTTTAACTCTTCCCATCTCCTGGTGTTGGCTATTCTCGAGTGGCTTGTCCTTCTGGGTCGTTGTGGTCGCAGAGTTATATTTTGTTGGATCCCGGCGCATGTGGGTGTCTATGGGAATGAGCTGGCTGATGCCCTTGCTAAGGCTGCAGTCTTCAGTTCTCGGCCTCCTGCCAGGCGTCATCCCATTCCTACAGTGGACCTTCGACCCTACATAGATGCTGCCATTCGTTCTCGCTGGCAGGACAGATGGGATGCCATCGGGGCTAACAAGCTCTGCGGCCTCCGCCAGCGCCTTGGTTTGTGGAGCTACATTGGCCTGTCCGGCCGGTGGGAGACGGCTCTTATTCATCTCCGCGTTGGCCACACACTATTGACTCATGGTTTTTTAATGGAGAGGGCTCACCCTCCCTACTGTGATGATTGTCTGTTCCCTCTAACAGTACGGCATCTTATTGTCGAGTGTCCCAGCCTTGGGGACCTTCATCGTAGGCACCTCTCCGAGTACCGGGTGGGTGACGGTTTTTACAGTCTCTCCCAGGTCCTCGGGGAGGAGGCTTGTGGTGTGGGAGGGTACACCCTCTCCTATGTGGAGGAGGCTGGCCTCCTCCACAAATTGTGAATTTTATTATATTTATGGCTATTCATTTTTAGGTTGGTAAAGTTTAATGTTTCTTTCGTTTATATTTTAATTTTTTTGTATAATTAACTTAAGTAGGTTATTTTATTAAAATATAATTATTGGAAGATGTGGCTTTTATTCATGCTGCTTCTCCCCTTCGAGGTAGTGAAAATTATTTAATGTTTGTACATATTTTATTAATGATGTAGATGACCATTTTATGTTGGGCGGTATATGACCATTGCTGTTGCGCCGCCAGATGCCTAATGGCATCTATAAATAAATCATAATCATAATCCATTGTTTACATGTACTCTTTATGAGTGCATTATAGGTTACTTGGAATCAGAAGGTGCTTCGTAACTTCTTTCTATTAATTATATATAGCTCACCACTACAGAAAACTTAGAAAAGCCACTAAATATTTACTTAAGCCACCCCTCTATGTATGGAAACTATTGGCCACGACTGTACTTGACCAATTAGTATATAATTGCACCAACCCACCGAATCTGCCAACTGGCAGCTGCTAGAGTTCTAGGTGTCTACTGCCATCTGCCGACTGCTGTTAAATAAGCTGTAGCCTGTAGGCTGGCCTGGCGCAGTCACTGACTATTTACTGAACACGTCAGCGACAGACGAGTAGTACGACTGTACAGTGTACACACACACACGCATGCTAAAAGAGGGTTAACCTTAAAGTAGAATGTTCGTCAAGAAAATTATTTTGTTGCCTTTTCATCCGGATATTAGGTTATTCTGGACAGACGACAGTGGAATGTAAATTCGAATTTTAATAAAGTACGAAAAGAGAATGGAAAATGCACGAAAAAATAACTTATTTTCGTACCGTACCATACTCAACAAGAATAATTGAGGCGCCTCGTCTATTTGCATAACGGGATAAACACCTCCTCTGGCAAAATTGAGTTAACACTGTCTTCCCCCCTAGTAAACATCTACAATTTACGGGGTGAAGTCCAAATCCCCTTTTGGAGTTTCTAATAAGGCTAAAAATGAAGTATAAATAGAGAGACTATAGCCTTTTGCACACAGATGTTAAACTTTAAACCCATTTTTCTCAAAACTTGAGTTGTGTCGCTTATCTCGTTATGCAAATAGACGCCTCAATTATTATCGTACCGTAATTTCATACGTACTGTTAGATTTAAAAATACCAAACCTTACCGTAATTCCGTACCGTACTTTACTGCCACCTTTGCTTGAGAGTTGCTAGAACGGTGCTTGAGAGTTGCGGTCCGAGAGAGGTGATGGCGGTGTACGGTGTCGGAGCGAGGCGGCTAGCAGGGTAGAGAGGGAGAAGAGTGTGTTCCCTGTGGTTGCTGCGAGCTAAGTGACTGAGCGGAACGGCGTTGAGGTGGGGAAGGATGCAAGGCTATGTTGCAAGCCAGCGGCAACAGCAGTAGTAGACTCGTGGTATTTCATGGAGGATGTAGAGCACAAGGAATATGGATACATGGTGCTTGGGTCACTACAATACCAAGAACACGAACATAAAGAAAACGTATAGCTATAAAAGCGGTAACTAAAATAATAATATTTTTATGTGAATTTTTCACTTTTGTCCTATTTTGAGCATTTATATAGCATTCGGTGTGGAAAGGGGTATATTCCGAGTTATTGTCACACAGCAGGTAACAAAAATGTTCTTGATAGCAAATTTCAGCTAGCAAAAGTTGACATAAATTTATACAAGCGTTGTTTCCTAGACTACCCATTTATATATTTTTTTCACCTCAAAACTTAGACTGACTTTTATTTATATAGATATGTAACTCAGTGTCATAGTTATGGCTGTCTATGTGTTCAACTTGTGCGTTAAGGATCAGATTAAGATGTAATTATTAAACATTTAGCTAAGTTTACCTGTGAATAATAACAAAACACTTGGTATTAGATAATGGAAATTAATTAGTAGCCTAAGCTGTGGAGTACTAAAATAACTATGAGTATAATGCACGCACCATGGAAATCCTGCAATTATATACAGCCTTTCGCTTATATATAGTAAGCTAGTGTGAGCTTAATATGACCCATAATGATGACACATTGTTTTTTGTTTACCTTACTATAGCACCAACAATTCCATACGTTGTCTGTTAACTCATTATATCAGCTCTCACGATTATTTTACTATACATATAAAATATACTGTATATATTAAACATATTATATAATAAATATACGCATCTACATTTTTGGTACTAATAAATATTCAGGAGAAAAAAAAAACAGTTGAAGAGACACGCCATTGCCGTGCGGTGCACAATTTTTTTCCTCATTATGCATGAGCCCATAGTAGTATATGATAGTACCCTTCCGCGTAGTAAAGTATTTCCCAGCTACTTCTTTATGTTATTATAAATGCTCAATATTTCGGAAGTGGCCGCCATCTGATTTTAAATAAGCAGTAGTTGATTGACAATTACATGAAAAAAAGATTCATATATCTTTCAAAGCTAAGTAAAAATATTATGCATTAGGCTACGCTCGGACTATATGTGATTATTGATTACGATTTCAAATACTTTACCCAGAGTGGAAGTAATAACTATTGGTCTGTAATTAGTTAGATCAGATGAGGTGCCTTTTTTGGGGCACTGGGTGGATATTTGCTTCTTTCCAGGTATTAGGAAAAGAAGGCAGTCCAAATACATAAACGGAATAGTTTAGAAAGAATGGGAGCCAAATCTGAGGAGCATTCTTTTAGGACAACAGAAGGGATTTCATCTGGGCCAGGGGCTTTGTCAGAAATTAAGTTATCTATGATTGTTTTATCTGTTTTGGTCTGGATCTTCAAAGTGGGAATTTCTTGGGAATCAATATTGAGTATGGGAACATTCTGTTCCATATCTTCCATGGTTGAGTTAGTGGAGAATATATTGGCAAGGATATTGGCTTTTCCACGTGGGTCACTTACTAGTGTACCTATTGGAGATTTTAAAGATGGTGTGGATGATGCTTTATTGAAATTGGAATTGAAAGAAATAACAGTTGACCAAAATTTTTTATTGTCATTGGGATTATTTAATAACTTGTTTGCCTGTTTATGAAGGAAGTTAGATTTGGCCAGACCTGTTACCACTTTAATATGATTTCTAACAATTTTGAAATAATTATATGATTCTAATGTTCTTGATTTTGTGTATGCATTATAGGCTATTGCTTTTTGTGACATTGCTCGGGCGCAATTATGGTCAAACCATTTTGGGGAGTCAGATCTTTTGTTGTATTTCTGGGAAGGTATGAAAAGTTTCAATCCGATTTTGAAATGTCGACTAGATAAATTCTGAATCCCTCCTAATCCGCCCTGTCATAGTGCCACTTTGTTACCGTGATGCGCTCGGAATGGATAGGAGTTTGGGACGTAGAAAAAGAGGCCTTTATGGGACGGTGGGCAGCCAAAGGTCGAAATATTCTTGTACATGGACGAATTGTTTTTAAACATTTCTATAATACATCTGTGGTGGTGGCAACACTCCCCCAAAGTTATATGGCTATATCTCTTTTCTAAGTATTTTTTCTAAAATAAATTAGATAAAATATTGACAACCGCTGGCAATCTCAAATATATACAAAATAACATGTATCTTGAGATAAGCGCAAATAATTTATAGCTATCTTTTTTGTTTCAAGAAATTATTTTCATGGAGGTATCTGGCAACTCCCAGTACCCTCTAGACACCCAGACGCCAAGTCGCCAACGGACAAAAGCTCAGCCGGGCCGCATTTTCGTGAAGTCTGGCGGGCTACGTGGCATCACCACTTACTTCTGGGCCAAAATAGTGGTGGTTGGAAGGAGAATAACGTTTGGGTTATAACGATAAAACCAACCATGGGATAATCTTTGAAATAGTTTCATTCTCTTTCCCAGCTAATTTTACAGTAAATGAACGTAACGTAACCTTACCTAACATAACCTAACCAAATCAAGCACTGACATATACCCGTATAGAGTTCACGAATATGCAGCCGGGCCGGGGCGCTGAGGCTCAGCTCACTGAGTCACTGTCTCACTGAGTTCAGTTTCAGTGCCTCTCCAAATCTGGTAGGAGGAGGTTGTCGCTTCCTGGCCTCTCCTACCGAAACACGATAGTCCTTGTTAATCACGTACTGTACTATTGCTGCTGTCAACATGGGAGGGGTTAAAATACACACTAAACTGATGAGGCAGAGTGCACAAGAGGCCCGTGAAGCTAAGAAGAGAAGGAGAAGGAAGAAACAAATAAGAAAGAGGAGACAGCAACTGTACCAAGTCCGTCCACCACACCACCACACAGACCACATCCTCGACCAGCGACACGCCATCGTCCGCTAAGAGGAGGAAACTAGAGGTTCATCTTGCATCAACGAAGACTGCAGTTGAAGACAAGAACATGATATTTAGTATAAATTAACTCCAAAAATCATTTTCTAAAGTCTCGTGTAGTCATTGCTTTGGAAAATTGAAAACTAGTGTTACTAATCTGTACATGGACTATAAAATAGACCTAGAATGCGAAGAATGTGGTAATAAAGTGATGGACTCGGATGTCAAGGACACTCCACTAACAATTAAAGTCTATGGTGTACAGTACTATGGATGTAGGTATAGGTAATAGAGGCTTTCATACCTTGACTGGAAATCTGAGCATGAAACCACTCCATAAAAATTAAGATTAAGTCTATGGTACTTGATACTACAAAAGACAAAGTACACTAATGAGGTATTAGATGGTAGTATTAAGGCTGCTAAACAACATTCTTCAGCTGATAAGTATGGCATTTATGACATGAGTTATTTTTTTTGGGTCATGGCAAAAACGAAGACACATGAGGAAACTAACTGTAGGTGCTGTCATAGATGTTGAAACAGGGTGTGTCTTATATTACGAAACTTACTAAATTTTGTGAGGTGTGTATAAAGAAGGAAAATGCCATAAAAAAAAAACAGTGACCAAAGATGAATTTGATAAATGGTTGATAGACCACAAAGACAAGTGCTTGAAAAATTATGAAGGGAGTTCAGGTGGTATGGAGACTGCAGCAGCTTTGAAGCTATTTGGTAGAAGCTTAGATAAGTATATAAGATACACAGTGTTCATATCTGTTGGTGACAGTTCTGCATATACTGCTGTATGTAATATGAATAACGGCAAAGGACCATATGATGGTGTGAAGGTTGAGAAAGGTGAGTGTATAAATCACGTAGGGAAGAGACTGGGCAAAGCATTGAGAAAAGTAAGAGAACAGGTGGTAACAGAGAAGAAGACGAAGACAGGAAAAATACGAAGAGTAAAAGACATGGGAGGTAAAGGAAAACTGACTGACTTTGTCATAGGAAAGCTACAGAAGTACTATGCTGCTGCAATTCGACGATTTGTTGGAGGGACGGTTGAGGAGCTGAGGAAAAATATTTATGCTTCATTTCTGCACTGCTCTTCCTCGGATAGCAAAGAACAGCACCACTTATGCCCCAAGACCACTGACAGCTGGTGTTTCTAGCAAAGAGCACTACAAAATAATAAGCCAGTACCCTCCAACAAGAAGATGAAAGTTAGTTTCCAGCTGTCGAGTGAACTTCGTCAGAAGGTGTGGGCAGAGTACAAGCGGCTAACATCAGACAAGTTACTAAGTGCATGCCTTGTAGGAAAGACACAAAATACAAATGAAAATCTTCACTCCAGAATCTGGCGGTGTTGTTCTAAGTATAAGAATGCAAACAAAAACATACTGGACTACAGTGTTGCACAAGCTGTTCTAGACTACAATGTTGGTTAAAAGGATGGATTTGTTCTTCCTCATCTTGGAGAACCATTCACACGTATACAAGAGGCAACCCTCACAGTGAGAGATAGAAAACGCGAGAGTGAGACGCAAAGCAGAAAACGTAAGCTTGTGAAGGACGCCTGGACAGACTACGACCCTGGGGCCTTTTGAAAATGGATGCGCTATACGCGCGTAAAATTTAAATTGATTTTCTCCTGGAAAGTTTATGTTTACTTTTTTATTTAATCTATATCTCCGTTAGTTTTTTGTTTTTTTACCAATTTCATTCAGTTTTGCTTTGTTCAAAGAGAAAAGGGTGTACTTTATCTTGCTCAAGATGAAATAAACGTTTATGTTACTGCAAATTCAATCTGATTTTTTTCAGTACTCAAAATAAACAAAAATCATAATAAAACAGAGAAGAGTGTTAGATTAAATTGAGCTTGCACAAGTTGTTACCTTGACTCAAATCTTTCATTTCCTGCCTTGCTAAAAGTTATGGAAGTGTTAGTTCCGAGGGCATGTATTTAAAAAAAAATTATCTTAACTATCTTCACTACACATCTTCACTACATGGGAATGATCTGTTACCTTGGGAAATTATACTCTATTGGAAGGGGTAAGTGTACATAAGCCCACCAGAGAAATCGGAAAAGTCTGATGTCACTTTCACCTATAAGACATGACTACCGTACCTTATGAGGCAGTGGTCAGAATATATATATATATATATATATATATATATATATATATGCCATTACCTGTAGAACTTGTCCGGAAAGAGGGATTGGTGTGATGAGAGGATCAGACCATGATGCGGGGACCAGCTGGCCACTTGCTCCACTTGTTTGGAGTAAGGCTGATGCGACCACACCCCGCAACTAAACACACACATACACATATGATTATACACACAGTAGTCAGAATATTCTGCGAGAGAAATTGCGTACTATATTCCTATGGAAATGCGAGTGAAATAATGCATGAGAAAGCAATGTAAAAAAATACAGGTATAAACTGCACCAGTAAAAAAAATTGAAAATCAAACACTTTTATGGAAAACTATTACTGTTTTGTTATTAGACATATTACTATTAATACTGAATTATCTTTACAGTAACTGCACAAGTGTGAAACTACGCACCAAAGAATCTTAACCCCATAACCCATAAACCACGGGTGACGATATAGGTCAAAACCACCAACCAGTTTGGGTAACCGCAAGTGACGACATAATTCCACTGCGCAGTTTTTTCAGTTTTTTTAACTTTACACACACCCTGACATGCTTGATTAGGCTCACAACAGATTGTGTGTTTACCTAGGGAATCCCTCCAGTTACCCCAACCAGTGTAGAAAGAGCAGTGAGTGTGTGAGGATATATTTTCATCACCCCGCTTTTGTGCTAAGTACCATATATTATGTTTGGTAAAACGACAGTGACATTATGTTTCATATTATTGTGTTGAAAAGTGTGATTCTGATATGTTAAATGACCAAACCAAAATGTGAAAACATAGATATGTAAGGAAAGTGTTAAGGTGAATTTTGAGTTGTAGTCATTCTGAGTTGGCTACCCTGTGACGGGAAATTAAGATTTTATTATTGTTATTATGTAACACTAACCATTTTTTTATGTATTTTCAGTTATTTCTAATACCTTAATTTCTGGGCTATTATAGCCTAACTATCTCGTGAGAGTGTGGGCGTGTGGGACTGAAATTAATGCAACCGACGAAGACCCACTGTTCGGGCACCAATGTGATGGGAGGTTAAGATTTTATATTTGTTATTATGTGATGTAAAAATTTCTTACTGTTAGTAATTCTTACCTTACCCGGACTTATTCATGGTCTTTCGTTGTGTTGGCTTCAACGATCGACAGCAGTGGTTAATTATCCCCTTTTATCCCAACTTCCATCAGCATAAATTTATTTCTATGGGTCCTTTTGTTATATATGCACTTATACAGTATTAGCAGAATTGTAAAGGTGGACAAAAACAACCAATTTACAATTACTTTACTATATTTATTAATTTCAGTCGTGCACCAACAATTAAATTATTTAAACAATTAATAAATTATTACCACATGTATACACTTCCACAAGAACAAAAATAACTAACTAGCTAATATTGCAATAAATCGATAATCACGGCACTCGTTTTCTTTTAACGGTCTCATAATGGTCCCGTATAATTTTCTTACGATTTTTTTTCCCGATAACCTAACTTACGTTAACTCATATGATTAAGCAAATGTAACACTGTGATTAATTATTAATTAGGTGCTATTTCAAGACCTTCCTACTCAATTACTTTAATATTCAAATGCAAACTAACACTGTCGAGTTCGGAATCTAAAACTTGATGATCGCTTCCTAGACTTCAGTTAAAGATTATGTCCTACACCTATTTCAATTTTCAATGTCAATACACACAATATCACTCGTACTCACATACACTCTACAAGAATTCCACCTGGACCACCCCCTCACTTGGCATAGCTAACGTAGAAACAGTGCTTCACTTTTGTCAGTTCCTGTGCATATATAAGACAATATTTCGTATCGGCTAAGCTTCATTTTCCGTATTCGGGTCTGAGAGGGGGAAAGTGGGGGAGGGGAGGGACAGACGGTTTTTGTGGGTGGAAGGAGGGGTGGTGGTGCAGAGAAGGACATTTATTCATTTTTGTAGACACCTGACTACACACTTTGGACACCAAGCATAGTTTACTTCATTTCCTATTACAGACAACAAGAAACCTGCTCTAGCTCCTCGTCTCTCTCTCTCTCTCTCTCTGTAGCCTACACATGCACACACACACACACACACATTATCAGGTTTGGTATAAAGTCATGACGTTCCATATTATTTGTTGTTATATATGCGTTTATCTGTCATTCAAAACCGTGTCAAAATATCATTATTACCTCATAATTAATTTGGTTTACCTCTGCCAGTAAGAATTCATAAAAATAAAACATCAGTGATTTAGTACAGCAGGGATGTATACAACACGTCGGTGTAACCACATATTTATTGTCAATGCAACTGTTAGTCGACTCCGACCACAGATGTTTCATAATTACGACTCCGATGTCGACTATTAATAATGTGCACCATGAGGAATGGCTAGGGTCTTCAATAACGACTTGTCATGTTGTTGCTGCTTTGGATTTTTCGTCGGTCTCTGGCTGTAACCAATTGGTTGTTGGTCCAACCCATATGAGAGGTGGAACCCTTGACCTGGTGATGACTGATGTTCCGGATCTGGTGGAAGTAGCTGTGGTCGCACCAATTGGACGTTCAGATCATTCTTCCCTCTCTGTGAAGGTTTCCACTGCCCAATCAGTTCCAAACCTGTGTGTGAGGAGGGAAGTGCTTCTGAAGAATGGTGTTAATTGTGATGCAGTTTGTGGTGCTATGTGTGGGTTTCTATGGCATGTAATGTATGTTACTGATAATCCAGTAGAGTTGCTGAATCAGCATTTGTCTATGGTAATTGAGCAATATGTGTCTAAGAAGATCATTCATGTGCGCAATAGTGATGCACCTTGGTTTACTGACGAGTGTAGGGCCGCATTTGATCTTAAGCAGGGTGCCTATCGTAGGTGGATGAGTGATCGTTGCAGAGCAAAGTAGGATGAGTTTATTGACTGCCAAAGAATGGCTAATGGTGTCTACGCGGAGGCAGAGCAGCAGTTCAATAATGGAGCCAGGGATGTGTTGCTGAATGCTCGAGCCCACATAAATGGTGGTCTACCGTGAAGAGTGCTATATTTGGGTCTGACTCTTCACTCACCCCCTTGGTTGGTGACGGTGGTAGCCTCGTGTATGAGCCCGATGGTAAGGCTGCATTGCTTGCAGCTCACTTTGATAGCAAGCAGTCTAGGGAGTCTGTAGAGTTGTCCCCCACATGTCACCCCTGTCCTGGTCTTTCCTCATTTGCCTTTAGGTCAAGGGAAGTTAAAAAACTCCTTCATGAGTTGGCTCTTATGGTGGTATTGACCCCTTGGGAATGTTTCCTCTGTTCTTTAAACAGACGGCTGATATTCTAGCTCCCCGCCTCAGTGTTGTCTTCAGGAAACTACTTCGTCTTGGTAGCTTTCCTGAATGTTGGAGGTCTGCTAATGTTACCCCAATTCCCAAGGGCCCCCCTTCATCTTCAGTTGGCGATTACAGGCCGATTTCCATCACTCCTATGTTGTCTTAGGTGTTTGAGAGGCTGGTAGCTGTGCGTTTAAGTAACTTCATGGAACGTAATGGTGTATTCCCACCCTCACAGTTTGCATATCGAAGGGGCCTTGGCACGTGTGATGCACGTCTGTGTGTCTCTCATGTACTGCAGAGTGCTTTGGAGTTGGGTCGTGAGGCTAGACTGGTGCAACTTGACTTTTCAGTCCTGTCTGTCTTGTCGCAATTCCTCATTGCTCGATCCCAGTATGTTGTTGTGGATGGTGTGCGGAGTGAAAGAGTTGAATTAGGGTCTGGGGTGCCCCAAGGTAGTGTCTTAGGGCTGTTGTTGTTCCTACTGTATACCTCTGAACTCTTTAACATCTTGGAGAATGACCTGTATGGTTATGCTGATGACTCCACTCTCATTGCTGATGTGCCGACCCCTGGTGCCAGGATTTCTGTTGCTCAGTCATTGGATCGTGACATGGATAGGATTAGTGATTGGTGCAGGTTGTGGGGTATGAGGTTGAATGCTGGCAAGACTAGGACAATGGTCGTCTCTAGGTCTCACAAGGTGTATCCTTTATCGCCACCCTTGATTCTTGATGGGATTGTGTTGGAGGGGTCTGAGAAATTGGTTATTCTGGGAGTTACATTTGATGCCAAGCTGATTTTTGAGAGGCATGTTTGGTCAATTTCAAGGTCTGTCTCCCAGAAGTTGGGTATAATGCGTAGAGCTTGGCGTGTGTTCGGAGATCACTCATTGTTACAGCAGTGTTACAACCCCTTTGTGTTGCCTGTTGGAATACTGTTCTCCAGTGTGGTGTTCAGCAGCTGATTGCCATCTCAAGTTGCTGTATAGGATTGTTTCCAATGCTAATTTTCTTACCGGCGGTTTACTTTGATTGCAATCTGAGTCACCGTCGTTCTGTTGCATCATTGTGCATGCTGTTCAAGATCAGAAGTAATGGGCTGCATCCTCTTAATTCGTCTCTGCCACCTCTGTATGTTACTGCTCGTGTCACTCGTGGTGAATTGGACTCCCATATGTATGCTTACGTATTGCCGCGCTGTAGAACCTGTCAGTACAGTCGATCGTTTGTCCCTAGGTCGGTGTCTTTGTGGAATGGCCTTGGTGAATCTGTCTTTGATGGTGTAGGACTGGCTGGCTTCAAGAGTAGGGCTAATATGATTTTATTAAGCCAACTGCTCATCTTTTTTTCTCTGAGCTGTCTTCTTTTCTTCAGGTTGGATTCATGGGGCTTGGGTCCTCGGATTGATAGAATGCTTGCATTCTCTCCCAGCTTTGTGTCTCTGGTCAATTTTAATAATAATAATAATAATAATATTTCTTCATAGAATTACTCATACACATCATTACCTGATTTTTTTTATATATAAACTTTACAGACAAGCTGGTTTTAACATTTAATACTCGTATGAATGATTATTCCTTGGCATGTAAGGTTATATTAATTAATCAAATTGACTAACAATCTTTACAGTGATAACTGAACACACAATCATACTTTCGGGGTTATGACATTTAGAGCACCTCCCTCTTGTGGTCAAAATATATCACTGTTAGTATGGCTACCGTGTCAATATTACTGAAAGAGCAATAAACATTTTCTTACTGGCAGACGTAAACTGAAATAATTATGAGGTGATAATTATATTATTTTGAGAGAGAGAGAGGTCGTAGCAGGTTGTTTATTGTCCGTAAAGAGAGATGAAGTAAACTATGTTTGGTGTCCAAGTGTGTAGTCAGGTTTCTACAGAAATGAATATATGTAAATGAATTTTGTATTACTTGGGGGATAACACATTACTGATATATTAATAAATATATTAAAATGGCTGTAATGTTGCAACAGCACATGTGACTCCTCATCTCTGCACCACCACCCCTCCTTCCACCTACCAAGCCGTCTATCCCTCCCCTCTCCCACTTTCCCTTTCTCCGACCCGAATACGGAAGATGAAGCTTTACCGATTCGAAATATTGTCTTATATATGCACAGGAACTCACACAAGCGAAGCGCTGTTGCCACGTTAACTATGCCATGTGAGGGGGTGGTCCAGGTGGAAATCTTGTAGAGTGTACCTTCTCGGTGAAACCCCAAGGCAGCCTCGACTGGCCTCGTGGGAATACCTCTCCTCTTACCTTATTTACCAACCAATTGTCTGTTGCAATCAATTAATAATATAACCATGAAGCTTTGGAATACTGGTATTCAACTTTGGTTATCCCTTCGTTACGGAAGACAAAGACGAGATAAGAGAGAGACTGAGAAGGGACGAGCAATACGTGTGTTAACTCGCATGGTGTAGACCGAACTGAATTCAAACTGGCTGCCTCGGCAGAACATCAACAGGCAACGCAACGGCGGGTGTCTGCGATCGATATCACTGACGCCATACAAACTGTTCGTATGCACACCTATACTGACCAAATTGACATCCTACACGTCATATGAGTGGCGAAGTGTTACAACGAGTCAAACGCCACATCTACTTGAGCAAGTTAATTGCCTTTAAAGTATAGGTAATAATGTCACGCGTAAGGTAAATACGATTAATCTGTTGACCGTTACTTCACGTCATCAACTTGATATGACCACAGTATAACGTATACTGTGGTATTTCAGACTTCATTAGAGGCTAAATTTTCTTAGATTTAACTGATATATGCCAAAAAGTGTTCCCTATTAAGAAAGATATTACAGATATAATAAATACGAGTGTCATGGAGAAAATGTAAAAAGTTATTCTCGTACTGAAATATTAGATAAAAATGGAGAATTGGTAAATAATAATAAAATATACTATTTCGCTGAAGAAACTACATTGTTTAATCATTCTATGGGTATAGTTTAGATGTAGGTACGTTACAGAATAACTTTGAAAAGCTTAAAAGAGTGTGATACTATCACAGTTTCTCCAGTCTATCTAGCTTCTCCGCCAGCCTCCAGGTGGGATGGCGCCGGTTGATGCCAAACGTACGATTCAACCTATTGCTTTTAACAGCGAGAGTTCTAAACAGTAGTTGATTATGTATCTGAGTTTGCTAGGTTAAACTGTTATGAATGAGTGGTAAGCAGAGGAACTGCTGAGTCATCATGCATCTATTTCTCCACACGGGCAAGAATTACAAAAGTTTTTTCAATGGATTATAACACACTCACACAACGCTCGCTTGTTCATCTGCTTCTGTAGTATGCTTATACAAGGAAATTTATTTATACAAAATAATTATAATCTTCTCTGATCATCTAATCGATCTTTCGCCATTGGTCTAAAATCACTAAATGAAAATTTCATGGAGTGACGTCACTATTCTTTGTCTTACCGCCCTCCTCTCCCAGAGCCGTATTCTATGGCTCTGGCCTCTCCTCCCTCCTCCTCCTCTTTGTCACCCCACCACTGATTTCCTCTATCTTCCTGACTAAATTCTAATACATTTCACTATCAATGTCCTTCGCCAATGTTTTTTACATTGAGGTACTAAAAGTAATTGTTACTAACTAGACTAATGTTTTAGAGTCAGTCTTAAAGGCGAGCAAGTCCTTCTGTGTATTATGTGTCCTATTCTGTGTGTGTGTGTGTGTGTGTGTGTGTGTCCTTCTGTGTTTTGTTATGTGTCCTGTTCTATCTATCTATCTATAGCTCGGACGCCTCGTTCCCTCCAAGGGGGTGGCCACGGCAGAAGAGTCTCCAGTTTTCCCTGTTCCCGCACTCCCTCCTCACTTGCTCCATCCCCCTTCCCCCCCTCTCACTTTTCTCTCTCTCACATACTCTTCTACTTTGTTTTGCCATCTAACCGGAGGTCTGCCTCTCACACCAGGTCCCACAACTTTACTATCGTACACCTTCTTTACAAACTCCATACTTTGCATTCTCTCCACATGTCCAAACCATCTCAGTGTATTACGCTTCACTCTCTCAACCACTCTACATTCAATACCAACTGCCTTCTCAACCATACCACATCTCTCATACACACTCTTATTACTTTCTCCATCCCACCTAGTAAGTCCACATGCTCCTCTCAGATAACTCATTTCCACCACACCTATTCTCGACTCATGAGCCCTACTCCATGTCCATGTCTCCGACGCATATGTCAGTGTTGGCAGGATTATGCTATTTCTCAGTCCTTTTTTCACTTCCATACTCACACTTCTATCCTTCATAATTCTCCCCAGTGATATTATGACCTGCCTACCCCTCACTGTTCTCTCCCTGGTTTCTCCTTCCATGTTTACACAGAACTGTTTCCAGTTACTTGAATTCCCTCACCTCCTCCATCCTCTCACCCCCTAAAGTTATCTCACATTCAGTCCCAGCTGGTACAGCCACTCTATAGAGTGTTGCAAAGTCAATTACTTCTGTTTTGGTTCTCTCAAATACCCTTACCTTACTCTTACCAACATTCACCTTCAGTTTTCTTCGCTTACACACGGACTGTAACTCATCCACCACCCTCTGCAACTCCCTTTCACTCTCGGCCAGCAGCACAGTGTCATCCGCAAATAAGCTAGCAACCAAGGACCAATCTACTCCTTTCAACCTCAGTTTTGCACCCAGGCCCTCCACCTTTGCCTTCATCTCTCTCATGCAACCATCCATAAAGATATTGAACAACTATGGTGACATTACATACCCCTGCCTCAATCCTACACTGATATCAAAGTTCTCACTCAAATCACCCTCGACCCTCACACAAGCTTTTGCCTCAACCCCCTCCAGCAAGCGCCCACCAACACGGTAAATCCTTAATACATCTGTCATAGCTCTCCTATCAACCCTATCGTATACCTTCTCCAAATCTATGAAGGCAGCATACAACTTCCTACCCTTCCCAATATATTTCTCCACTGTTGATTTTATTGCAAAGATCTGGTCCACACATCCTCTACCCTTTCTGAACCCTCCCTGCTCCTCACTGACTTTATTCCCGGTTACTTCTATCAGTCTCTCAGTAAGAACCTTCCCATACACCTTCCCCGGTACACTAAGAAGGCTTATTACCCTATAGATACCACACTCATCCTTACTCCCCTTCCCCTTGTACAGAGGCACAATTATGGCTCTCCTCCAGTTCTCTGGCATCTCTCCCTGTCTCCAAGCCAATGTGCATATAAGCAGCATCCACTCCACCACTTCCTCCCCTCCACACCTCAGCATCTCTGCAGTTATCTGGTCCACCCCCGGTGCCTTTCCCATCTTCAACTTTCTAATTGCTTTTCTAACCTCTTCCCTTCCCAAATCGCCCTGTACACCCTGTCGTCTACCACCTGCCTCCATCCCCATGCATGTCACCACCGCCTCCCCTCCGGTCCCCTCATTCATCAAACCATCAAAATGCCTCTTCCACACTTCTTTCACTTCCTCACTTCTACTCACAGTAAATCCATCCTCTCTCTTCATTCTCACGTTACCAGAATTTCCTTCTCCTCTTTCTCTTTTCACCTCCTTCCAGAATAATTTCTTGTTTTCTCTAAACTTCTCACTCAGTTTCCTACCAAACTCCTCATCCACTCTCCTTTTGCTCTCACCCACCGTCCTCATCACTTTCCTCTTACAGTCATTGTATTCCCTCTTCTATCTCTCTTTCACCTGTGGCACATTTCTCTGCAGTGTTCTCCTAAAAGCCTTCTTCTTATTCTCTACTGCATCCTTCAGTTCTTCAGACCACCATGCACTCCCTTTCTTCCCTCTCTTTTATCCTTTGTACCCCACCACTTCTCTTATATTCATCCCTATATTCTGCTTCATCTAATTTCCCACTAGCCACCTCCCTCTTGTTCCTCACCCCTTCATCCCTCCTACCATATTCCCACTTAGCCCTAACCTTCATCCTTACCAACACCACAATATGGTCGGAATATTGGACGGTGACAGACTGGTGTATGAGCCCAGTGGTAAGGCTGCATTACTTGCAGCTCACTTTGATAGCAAGCAGTCTAGGGAGTCTGTAGAGTTGCCCTCCACATGTCCCCCCTGCCCTGGTTTCTCCTCATTTGCCTTTAGGTCAAGGGAAGTTAAAATAACTCCATCATGAGTTGGACTCTTATGGTGGTATTGACCCCTTGGGAATGTTTCCTCTGTTCTTTAAACAGACGGCTGATATCCTAGCTTCCCGCCTCAGTGTTGTCTCCAGGAGACTACTTCGTCTTGGTAGTTTTCCTGAATGTTGGAGGTCTGCTAATGTTACCCCAATTCCCAAGGGCCCTCCTTCATCCTCAGTTGGCGATTACAGGCCAATTTCCATCACTCCTGTGTTGTCTAAGGTGTTTGAGAGGCTGGTAGCTGTGCGTTTAAGTAACTTTATGGAACGTAATGGTGTATTCCCACCCTCACAGTTTGCATATCGAAGGGGCCTTGGCACGTACTGCAGAATGCTTTGGAGTTGGGTCGTGAGGCTAGACTGGTGCAACTTGACTTTTCTGCCACGTTTGATAGGGTAAACCATCTGGGTATCCTCTACAGACTTCGCTTTGTTGGTGTTGGTGGTTCAGTACTGTCTGTCTTGTCACAATTCCTCACTGTTCGATCCCAGTACATTGTTGTGGATTTTGTGCAGAGTGGAAGAGTAGAATTAGTGTCTGGAGTGCCCCAAGGTAGTGTCTTAGGACCGTTATTGTTCCTACTGTACTCTTTGAACTCTTTAACATCTTGGAGAATGACCTGTATGGTTATGCAAATGACTCCATTCTCATTTCTGATGTGCCGACCCCAGGTGCCAGGATTTCTGTTGCTCAGTCATTGGATCGTGACATGGATAGGACTAGTGATTGGTGCAGGTTGTGAGGTATGAAGTTGAATGCTGGCAAGACTAGGACAATGGTCATCTCTAGGTCTCACACGGTGTATCCTTTATCGCCACCCTTTTTAACATTTGATGCCAAGGTCTGTCTCCCAGAAGTTTGGTATAATACGTAGAGATTGGTGTGTGTACGGAGATCACTCATTGTTACTGTGGTGTTACAATTCTTTTGTGTACCTCTGTTGGAATACTGTTCTCCAGTGTGTTGTGCAGCAGCTGATTGCCATCTCAAGTTGCTGGATAGGATTGTTTCCATTGCTAATTTTCTTACCGGCGGTTTACTTGATTGTAATCTGAGTCACCATCGTTCTGTTGCATTATTGTGCATACTCTTTAAGATCAGAAGTAATGTGCTGCATCCTCTTAACTCCTCTCTGTCACCTCTGTATGATCCAGCTCGTGTCACTCGTGGGGCATTGGACTCCCATATGTATGCTTACGTATTGTCGCGCTGTAGAGCCTGCCAGTACAGTCGATCGTTTGTCCCTAGGTCGGTGTCTCTGTGGAATGGCCTTGATTAATCTGTCTTTGATGGTGTAGGACTGGCTGGCTTCAAGAGTAGGGCTAATATGTTTTTATTAAGATAACTGCTCATCTTTTTTTCTCTAAGCTGTCTTCTTTTCTTCAGGTTGGATTCATGGGGCTGGGGCCCTCGAATTAATAGAATCCCTGCATTCTCTCCCAGTTTTGTGTCTCTGGTCAATTTTTAATAATAATAATAATAATAATTCCTCTCACCACTTTTGCATCGACCACATCCTTCCTCAAGGGCCCTGTGATCTTGTATGAAACTTGCAGGCATGTGATTCCTCCTGACTCTGCCACGAAACACGCTCCTTCAATATGGGTGATGTTTAGTTGTCAGAATTTGAAGGACTCACAAACCTCCAATCTTCTGACTACATCATCCCCCCCAACGGGAACCGCCTTGACGTGGTGAGGGGGCTTGCGTGTCTCTGAGACCTGGCGAACTAGACTAGAGGGGGCTCCAGCCCCTGCTCTGCCCCGATTTCGGGGAGAGAGGGCTTCCCATGCTAGTAAGGTCACCAGTGAGAGACCAGACTAAATGGTTCCCAGGCATTAGGCTGTCAGTACGGGCCAACAGTGTTGCCCTCCGGAGGGATTGCCCTCTAGGGGCCGTCCTATGTTGGATGGTTGGGTGTCTGGGCCAGGAGATGTTGGGGAAGGGGGTCTCAGCACCGTCGTGGACAAACTTTCGACCCATTGTGGCTGCTTTTTAAAACAAGTGTCTCCGTGGGGGAAGAGGTACCCCGCCCATGGCGACCAGCGCTTGGTCCCCTCATCTGCCCGGTAGGTAGTAGTTCTTGGCTCCTGGGGCCAACAATAATAAATCAATGATATATGGATAAAGAAAAGCCTCAATCTCTTCCTCGAACGGTGGTCGACCAGGCCCTCGAGACGTCACTCTCTGGTCGTGGTAGTAAGCAGAAAGCTGCAAATAAGACTAGACCTAGCAGGTCGGGTGTTGTGTCGACGAACCCTGTTAGCGAGTTTGACACGTTAATGTTAACGAATGTACTTGCATCCCTTTCCTATGGCGCTATCCACTCCATTTTTAAGTGTTTTGGAGTAGTTCTTCGAATCCAAATCACATATGACAGTGATTGTAGGTCTAATCGGTGTTATATTATTTTCAATACAAATGGTGCATTTGAGGCAAAAGATTCTCTGACGGTGGGGGATACTCATTGTAAAGTTCAGATGATGCGGTCCACCAATGTAGTTGACAGTGACAATGACTACTGTCCCAACATATATGATGACTCTGTAGACTCAGAGCATGTCCCAAAGGAACGTCGGGTTCCTACACCCTTTTGGTTTGTGGCTTACTACAGGGAGGGACGTGGTAACCTTATCCATAGTTCCCGGTATCTGGAGAAAGAAATTGGATTATTACCAATGGGCCACATAAAGAAATATGGTAATGGCGTTTTAATCAGAGCCAAAGATCTTACACAGGCCATGATGCTCCTCAATCTCCCCTGTCCTTCTGATAGCATGTTTGAATCTATTAAACCACATCGAACATTTAATTATAGCAAGGGGCGTATATATAATGAGGACCTGCATGAATTCTCTGAAGAGGACATTCTCACTATGTGCCCAGACAGTGTCCAACGAGTAACAAAGATGAAAGCCAGTAAAAATAT
This sequence comes from Petrolisthes cinctipes, assembly GCA_033782935.1. Classification (NCBI taxonomy): domain Eukaryota; kingdom Metazoa; phylum Arthropoda; class Malacostraca; order Decapoda; family Porcellanidae; genus Petrolisthes; species Petrolisthes cinctipes. The sequence continues at coordinate 3,377,038 of JAWQEG010001559.1, forward strand.
GATCATCCTCACTTTCTATGGCTCGCTTATCCCAGATCGCATTATCATTAACCCCACCTCTTTTGAGGTGAAGCCTTTTGTTGAGCGTCCATATAGTGTTTCTGGTCTTATGAGTTTGGTCATGGGAGGAGGAACTGCAACAACTGTTCCCAGTGTGGTAATTGTTCTGCTCTTGACTCACATCTTACTTCTGAATGTCAGTCAGAGAGTTACTGCTTTTACTGCAGAGATGCTCACCCCTTGCGTTCTCGCCAATGTAAGAGGTACCTCCTTGAGCAGGATATCCTCCACTTGGCTAATACCCAATTCATTAGCATAGGCAGTGCCAGAAGGCAACTCAACTTCAGGCAACAGAAGGATGGTGTTGTGAAGACATACGCCTCCTACCTTCGCCCTAAATCGTTTGCAGCACCCTCTCAACCCTCTCAAGGGGCAGCTGCTTTTTGCTCTAGTGAGAGCGTTTCTAAGGTTACTCTACATAATAGTTTGTCTGTCTTGGAAACTTTATCAGACACCCATTCTGGTGACCCTTTAACTGATGACAATTCTCAGACTTTAGCTAAAGGTGTCCATGTAGTAGAAGTTCACGCTGCCACATGCTCCCCTAAAAGGAAACTTAAGTCACCTAAACTACCACAGAGACGCCTTCGTGGTTCCTCTGAGGCACTTGACTCTATAGATGTTCCTCCTTGAGATGATGGATTAGGGGTTTTAGATACGGGAGATGTGACACATTTTAATAGCCCTACTGGGACTTTCACCGCCATTGACATTTCCCTTTGCTCACCCAGTGCTCTGTTAGATTTTACTTGGAGTGTTGCCTGATTTGTATGAGAGTGACCATTTCCCTATACTTTTAGAAGGTAACAGGTACGAACTACAGTCTCGTCTTCCTAGGTGGAAATTAGAGAAGGCTGACTGGCAGTTTTCTAGAGAGCTAACTTCTTCGGTCTCTTCTGTAGCCAATTTTGGTAGCTCTGACGAGGCTGTAACATATTTCACTGATATGCTCTACTCTGCTGCTCTCGACTCTATCCCTAGAACTTCTGGCTACTTTCCCAAACGTCCTGTCCCTTGGTGGTCACCAGTCCGCGCCACTGCTGTGTGGGAGAAGCGCTCTGCTTTCTCTCGCCTTCGTCACAATCGTGGGGACCCAACTCCTTTAGAGGACTTCCGACGGGCAACAGCTCGGGCTAGACAAGTCTTAAAAGAGGCCCGACGTGGATCTTGGAAGGCCTATGTGTCTTCAATTAATATTAAAACTCCACTCACCCAAGTGTTCAGGAGAGTCCTTAAGATGGCGGGGAAGTTTTCTCCTAGTTCTCCACCTGTACTTAAGGTCAATGGAATTAAAATAATGGACGGTTTGACAGTGGCCAATACCATGGCGGAGGCTCTTGCAAGAGTCTCCTGCCGTGACTCTCGACCTCTGGCTGTCAGGCATGAGTTAAGAGCCAAAGACCACACTCCTGGATTTCTCAGGGAACGAGAATGAAAGTTATAACCATATATTCATCCTGAGAGACCTGCATTCTGCTCTCTCTCTCTGCGGCGACACTTCTCCTGGGCCAGACAACATCCCATATGCACTGTTACGACACTTGGGTGAGGAGGCGATCTCATTTCTTTTAGCTTTATATAACAGAATCTGGGTGGAGGGTGTCTTCCCTTCTGGGTGGAGGGTTGCTACCCTCCATCCTTTCTTCAAGCGGGGCAAGGACTCTAGTGTTGCCCTCAATTACCGACCAATTGCCTTGACCTCCTGTCTCTGTAAACTATTTGAAGAGATGGTGAATGTCAGACAGGTATACTTCTTGGAACGGGGTCAGTTTCTATCTCCATCTCAGTCTGGCTTTCGTAAACACCGTTCCACTACAGATGCTCTGGTCAGGTTGGAAGCTGCTGCATGTGAGGCCTTTGCACGACATCAACACCTTGTCTGTGTATTCTTTGATTTAGAGAAAGCCTATGACACTACATGGCAATATGGCATCCTGCGGGGTCGCCTTCCACGCTTTCTTAAGGAGTTTCTCAGTGGTCGCAGTTTTTCTGTGAGGGTTGGTACCACCCACTCAGCATCTGTTGCACAGGAGGAGGGCGTCACCCAGGGAAGCGTCCTCAGTGTCACATTGTTTGCAGTAGCAATTAATGCCATTGTTTCATCCCTTCCAGACGGTATAGCTAACTCGATGTACGTTGACGACCTAGCAGTCTGGTTTGCTGCTTCCCGTAAGTCAGTGGCGGAGCGGCGCATGCAGCTTGCCCTTGACAGGGTGTCACGTTGGACTGGTTCTCATGGGTTTTGATTTTCTCCTTCCAAGACAGTTGCTATGCACTTCTGCCGCATCCGAGGTGTCCACCCTGATCCGGACTTATTCATGTATGGTCTTCGGATACGTTGTGTCGAGGAGACTCGCTTTTTGGGTCTCCTTTTTGACAAACGTTTGACTTGGGTTCCCCACTTACATACACTTAAGGCCTCTTGCCTCAAGAATCTTAACCTGTTGAGGGTCCTGGGCCATATGTCTTGGGGGGCTGATTGGGCCACCCTCCTCCGCCTATACCATGTTCTTATTAGGTCAAATCTCGACTATGTGTGTGAGGTGTACTCTTCTGCCACCGATGCTCGTCTCAGAGTTTTATGCATTTCCTCTATTTTTCTCTCTTTTTTTCCACGATTTGTGATAACTACATGAATTTTCAAGTTTGTTTTTGCAATAAAAGTGTACATTAATGTTTTTATACTCTATAGCAAGCGTTCCCAATGGCTAATAAAATAATCAGGTAGAGCACGAAGTAAACAATAATAAGTAAAGCACGCAGTGGCAACATATATTTTACTCAGCTGACCGACTGTCGACTCGACTGCCCGTGACTAAACTTAAGTCAGTAGTCACTTGGTTGTATTTCAGAGGTTCTAGAGATATTTACATGCAAGCTAAGATGATATCCATTCGTTCATTAGATAGAAGAGGAATTGTAGAAGTAATTCCTATTTAATGACTTAATTTCAGGGTAGTTGGCGCTTGACTTGTTGTAACAGTTAGGGCTACATATACACATTAGTTATACATGCAATTTTAATATACGACGTATAAATAGTTCCCTATGATTTCCCCACATCACGAATCATATGCAATTTAAGGAATTAACTGTTTCGGCATGATTCTTTCCTTCGGTAATGATACGAGCGAGAATTTCGGACGAGTCGACAGCCGTGGAGGGGACACCGTGGTTAGTATGCCTTAAATCTTGTACCAACTTGTACCTCGATATGGTGCTACGACTAGCTAACATAATACCAGTGGAATATCCTTCGCCTGGTTAAATAAGCCCTAATCTCTATGCTACGATATTATCATTATAATTATGCCAAGAGTCAATCATCGACTCGTGACATTTGCACACACAAAGAGACATTGCTCCACGCAATGTCTTATAATAGATTCGTGAAGTGGTACGACACATTGCATGTATAACTTTACACTAATGAATTCATCCACACTTCACTAAGTCTTGTATGTGTCAATGACTATCACCAGGTGCGTATTCATACTTGCCAATGGGTGAAAAACTCCAACATTTACGTTAACTTTCAATTTTCAGGAGAAACTCCGTTGCAAGAATGAACAACCTGGTGATTCCTTCTTAGTACAATTTGTACACATCTAAGCAAGATATTAGTGTGGTGTATGTAATACATTGTGTAATTGTTACATGGTATGTAAGAAAAATGTAATAAACATTTCTGGAAGGCAATTTATATATTAGTTAATTATCCAATCATCATACAAGGGAGCCCCGCTGAATCTGAGTCTTGGATAAAGTTATTAAAAAAATGCAATACATATATCATCGAATTATCCCAACATCAGATCAGAATGAATCACTGGAATCTGAGTTTGGATAAGGGTTTGTGCTCATTGCACTTGGAGAGGTAAAAAATAACGAGTGAAATAACAAGGAAAGCTAAATAGCCTGACTATTTCCTACGTAGGAAGAGGGTAACTTTGCTACAAATTATTTTACTCGCTTAATTCTTCTTCAAGCAATCTTGACATAAGGTTTGCCCCGATGTTCACACTTCCCTTTATGTATCGCACTGTGAAATTAAATTGCTGCAAGTACAGAGCCCAGCGCATGAGTTGTGCGTTGGCGTTCTTCGATGTACGCAAACTTTCTAGAGGCATGTGATCAATTTCTAGTTCCTTTTCTACTGTACTTTAGTTTGGTTGTCAGGCAACTGCAAGATCGGTTCCTTGCAAAGAAGATTATTAAGTGAAACGAATACTTCTTGCTCTGATCCCCAGGAAATCTTATTAGGAGCATTCTTTCTTAAGAGCTCACTAAGTGGAAGTGCAATAACAGAGAAATTTGGGATGAACTTACGGTAATAACCTGTAAGACCCAAGAATGACCGCACCTGCTTCTTCGTAGTAGGTCGGGACTCATCCTTAATCTTCTGTATCTTATCATTCTGGCACCCAAAACATCCTCCGCCTACAGTGTGACCCAAGAATTGTACTTCCCGTTGAAACAATTCACACTTGGATGGTTTGACTGACATGTTGTATTCCTGCAGTCGTTGCAACACAGCTTGCAATATGACAAGATGCTCCTCAAATGTGGTTGAGTGCACAAGAACATCATCAACAAAAGCTTCGATGCCATGTAACACCTGACGCATGACACGATTAAAAACGGCGGGAGAATTCGTGAAACCAAAAGGTAGTACCTTGAAATGGTACAGCCCATTTGGCATAGATATCGGTGAGATGAGACGACTTCGCTTCTCAAGAGATATCTGGAAGAAACCTATAGCCAGATCCATCTTAGAAACTTCCTTTGAATTGCTAATCTCTTGCTGGTCACACATGGGTTCTGCATCAACCCTGGTGACAGCATTCACACGACGATAATCCCCACATTTACGCACGCCGCGGTCCTTCTTCTGGACTACAAAAATAGGGCTAGAATATAATGAGTCTGACCTTCCAAGCTTGACCGCAGGTTAGCGGAGGTGGCACAACATATATCCTCGTGCACTTCCCCTCCCCTTCAAACCACACCAACACAACCACATCAAGCTGCCACACCTCTTCCACACGCGCAGCCTACACCGCGCCTACCTCCACCATATATATCATTTCGCACCTACACACACACCTTCCCCACCCCTATACCAGCCTCATCTAACTCTTTTGTACACCCTTTCACCCCAGCCCCTCTACCCCTCCAGACACCCACCAGCGTGGCTCCTGCCAGTGACGCTCTTGGACCTAGGCTACTGTTACGAGAGACCTGTGCGTAAGCTTCCCCGCTACCACTGTGTCCACTCTAGCTCCGGTTCTGGAAGAAGGAACGACTCCTGCCCTGCAGTGACGGCCTGCCAGCATCTTTACACCTATTTATATATTTGATATGCTTTGTATTATTATTTTTTTCTTTGTATGTATCTTCCCTCCCCCTGTTTGTTTTCTAAACATTTCAGGGGGAGGGGGAGTAATGTAGCGGCCACATATATGGCCACTCTTGTAACAACATATATGGCCACTCCTGTAGCGCCATGTATACCACTCCTATATCCCTGATGTAGTGACCGGACCAGACATGAGAGATAAAGGCAAATCTCGAATACTGGACCAGTGGGGTACCCTTAGGGCTACGCCCTAGGATTTTTAAGAGATCAATTTCTGGGTACCACAAATGGTGGCTACAGCGGTGGAATGGTTAGTGTGTGGTAACTATGATGGAGTGAAAGTTGGGGCTTGGCTTAGTTGTCCTGGCCGGATCCTTCTGCATGGTGGCACTACTGCCGCACACTACCAACCTACCCTCGCCAGCCTTGTCTGCTCAGTCACACACGCTACCACGTTGAGGGCTTTCAGATAGAGCCCATAAATTAATCTACCCAGAGAAGAAAGGGATGTAGTGACCAGACCAGACATGAGAGATAAAGGCAAATCTCGAATACTTGACCAGTGGGGTACCCTTAGGGCTTATTGGTAGAGTTAAGGCCTGATGTCGGTCTGGACCGGGTTCGATTCCCTGTGGATACACCCTGGGATTTTTAAGAGATCAATTTCTGGGTACCACACTGTGTCTATTCATAGCCAGACGGGTACATTAATCCCTGGCCCAGACAGACCTAAGTCTCTCTTGGGAGCACGCCTGCCTTTAGCCAAGCCACCTCGTTCCCATTGGGACACCAGCTGCAGTCTCCATTCCCCGTGCCAGGCTGACTCATCCATGGGAACATCAACCTGCCCACGCACGTGGGTCAGGCGATCACATGATGATGCCTCATCCGGGACCTAGTTCGGACCATATTTTAAGGGCCCAGGTCTGCTGGGTAAATCACTTACATTCGAGCACTGGAAAGAAAAGGTCCTGCCTGCCGTCACACCTGCCTAGCTGCCTCGAACCTATCCGTGTTCCTGTCTTGATCACACGGCCATCCTCCTGCCTCCAGTCAATTCTCCTGCAGCAACCACGGCTCACCTATGGCACGGCACGACCCGCCAGCATACTACCATATTCTGTGTGACCTTTGTGTACCACCAATAAATTGTTACTGTGTATTCTAGAGTCTAATCACCCCGGGTAATGACGCAAGAGCTTCCTTGACGTTATAGGTTTAAAGACGAAGTGAATGAGATCAACATTGACTATACACATACATACATACATATACACACGCACATATACATACACACACATATGCACACACATATACATTTACATACTCATATACAGTGTATGATAAATTGTTAACACAAATTCAAGGAGTTGGTTATTATCTTGGATGATGAAAAAATTATTTGCTTCGTAACACTGACCTAGTTTGAGACGGACAGGAGATGGTGAGAGCGTTGGCCTGCGAAAAGGCTACGTGGAAGGAGTCCAGGTGTGAAACAGGGAGGCGGGTGAGAGCCAGTAGCTGTGTGGGCCAGACCAGGAGTCCAGCTTGGAGAGCCATGTATGTCCAGTTGGCGAGGAAACTTGGGTTTGCACTCAACACCACCATGGTTACACACCACCATTGTCGTACACCCTGATAACACAGTGGACACACACAGAGTAAATAATAAGGTATCAGAAATGAAGACAATGAGTTTGTAATACTGATACAACACAAAATATAACGAATATCTTCATCATCCTCATCATGGGGGAAATGTGGCCAACAATATTATAATTGCCAAGCCAATCACTTAGCATCATCCTCTTTAATTCTTTCAAGCAAATTTCTAGACAGACATCCTTTCCAGATCCAGTGTTTCCTAAAAAATAAGCTTCATCTTACTAATGCCAAGAATTATACAACTGTCCACATACCCTTTTCCATTCAAGGTTAACCAAGGATGATAGACTATATCTATAGACTATATGTATAGTTCTTGGGGCTAACCTTGACTGATAATAACTCTGTTGACAAAATCAGCTTCTGAGAAACGAATCACATGCTCATATAGCTGAGTTTAGGGTTCTGATATGAGACTGGTTAATGAGTCACATTCAAGTGGTAATCTCTGATTAGACACTCAGCCTCTTCATGTTTATCTCTTTATTCGCAAAATCACCTTTTAGCAGAGAGTTAAGACACACCATCATGAAGCAATTAAATGGACTGTAACATCAGGAGTATAAAGCTCCGATAAGACCCTCATCATCATCGTCATCCTACATCAACCAAGAAAAAGCATATGATCGAGTCCCAAGGTCAGAAGTTTGGAGGTGCCTGAGGCGGAAGCGAGTGAGTGAGAAATATGTGAGACTTGTCCAAGATATGTAAAACAATATAACCTCACAGGTCAACAGTTGTGTGGGCATAACGGAAGAGTTTGGAATAAGAGTTGGACTACATCAAGGATCAGCATTAAGTCCATATCTCTTCGACCTGATAATGGATGTCATCAGCGAGGAAATCCGAGAGGAGGCACCGTGGTCAATGCTCTTCGCAGATGACATTGTCCTGGTGTGCAAGACGAAGGCTGAAATGAGGGGCAAGCTCTCCAGATGGAGGAAGGCTTTGGAAGTCAAGGGTTTTAACATAAACAGAACCAAAACTGAATATTTGTCGTTCAATGGAAGTGAAGAAGGAAAGGAAATTAAAATAGACGAAGAGATCATCAAGAGAGTGCCTGCTTTCAAATACTTGGGCTCGCATGTTATGGAGACTGGGGAACATGATGTGGAGATTGGCCACCGAATTCAGTCAGGATGGAATGCATGGAGAAAAGTATCAGGGAATCTGTGTGACAAAAATTTAAGTTCAAAATTAAAGGGAAAGGTGTATAAGACGCTATGCTGTATGGTAGCAAAACATGGGCAGTGAAGGAAGCACAAGAAAAGAAGACGAACATGGCAGATTGATAGATTGATTCATTAAGGCCATTAGGAATTTGGCGGCGCAACAGCTAGGGTCATATACCGCCCAACATAAAATGGTCATCTACATAATTAATAAAATACTTACACACACCAAACAGGGTTCACCACCCCGACAGGGATAGGCAGCCTGATTAAAAGAACATATAAACTAAAAAGTACATTTATACTAAAAGAACCTGATTAACTCAGGCAAAATATATAAAAGATCAAAATAAAAAAAACATTGAACTATCTAAAAAGCCATAAATAAAATAAAATTCACAATTTATGGAGAAGGCCAGCCTCCTCTACATAGGAGAGAGTATTCCCTCCCACACCACAAGCCTCCTCCCCGAGGACCTGGGAGAGACTGTAAGAACCGTCACCCACGGAGAGGTGCCTACGACGAAGGTCCCCAAGGCTGAAACACTCGACAATAAGATGCCGTACTGTCAGAGGGACCAGACAATCATCACAGTAGGGAGGGTGAGCCCTCTCCATTAAAAAGCCATGAGTTAATAGTGTGTGGCCAATGCGGAGATGGACAAGAACCGTCTCCCACCGGCGGGACAGGCCGCTGTAGCTCCATAAACCAAGGCGCTAGAGGATGCCGCGGAGCTTGTTAGCCCCGATGGCACCCCATCTGTCCTGCCAGTGGGAACGAACGGCAGCATCTATGTAGGGTCGAAGGTCCACTGCAGAAACAGGGTGACGCCTGGCAGGAGGCCGAGAACTGGAGACTGCACCCTTAGCCAGGGCGTCAGCCCGCTCATTCCCATCAACACCCACATGAGCCGGGACCCAACAAAATATAACTCTGTGGCCACGACGACCCAGGAGGACAAGCCACTCGAGAATAGCCAACACCAGGGGATGGGAAGAGTTGAAATTGCACAAGGCCTGCAAGGCAATACAGGAATCGCTAAAAATAATAAAAGAAGGCTGAGGGAGAGTAAAAATCACTTGAAGGGCATATAAAATGGCCGAGAGCTCAGCAGTAAAAATTGACATGACAAAAGGAAGCCTGCTGCCACCAAGACAAAAGTCAGGAAAGACAACTCCAAAACCAACTCCAGCATCAGACTTTGACCCATCAGTGTACACAGGGAGGGATTCCCTGTGAGTGAAGGCATGTTCTAAAAAGAGGGAACGAGCCACTGGAGGAGGAAGAGATTCCTTCTTGTCTGAGAAGCAGGTGCAGGGGAAAACTTGTGGAAGAAGCAAAGGAGCCACCCTGGGAACCCGCACAGGACAAATCGGGAAGACATCAATGCCCATCTCCTCCATAGTCTTCCTGGAAGCCAAAGGGCCATGGTGTGCGAGAATGTGAAAGGTAGTACTGAAACATGATATCAGATGACATCAACAAGCAGGGAAGGGAGTCAGGAAGTCAATGTAATCGATGCCAACAATGAACCATCAAGGACTGGCGACAGAGGTCAAGAGGTTGCTCATCAGCTTCCACCAGGAGACTAGGGAATGGGGACGACCTGAAGGCTCCAGTCGCCAGACGTACGCCAGCATGATGAACAGTTCCCAAGACTCTGAGATGGGCATCGATGGCAGAGGAGTACACCTCACACCCATAGTCGAGTTTCGACCTAATAAGAACACGGTATAGGTGGAGGAGGGTGGCCCGATCAGCCCCCCAAGACGTATGGCACAGGACCATCAACAGGTTAAGAGCCTGGAGGCAAGAGACCTTAAATGAACGTAAGTGGGGAACCCAAGTCAAACATTTGTCAAAAAGGAGACCCAAAAAGCGAGTCTCCTCAACACAACGTATCCGATGACCATACATGAATAAGTCCGGATCGGGTTGGACACCTCGGATGCGGCAGAAGTGCATAGCAACTGTCTAGGCAGCAGAAAATCGAAAGCCTTGAGAACCAGCTCAATGCGACACCCTGTCGAAGGCAAGCTGCATGCGCCGCTCCACCACTGACTTTCGGGAAGCAGTAAACCAGACCGCCAAGTCATCAACATACATGGAATTAGCTATACTGTCCCGGAAGGGATGAGGCAATGGCATTAATTGTTACTGCAAACAATGTGACACTGAAGACGCTTCCCTGGGGGATGCCCTGCTCCTGTGCAACAGATGCTGAGAGGGCTGTACCAACCCACACAGAAAAACTCCTGAAGAAAGCGTGGAAGGTGACCCCACAGGCCATATGCATGTACTTGATGCAGGATACCATATTGCCATGTAGTGTCATAGGCTTTCTCTAAATCAAAGAATACACAGACAAGGTGTTGATGTCATGCAAAATCCTCACATGCAGCAGCTTCCAACCTGACCAGAGCATCTGTAGTGGAACGGTGTTTACGAAAGCCAGACTGGGATGGAGACAGAAAAAGACCCATTTCAAGGAAGTATTCCAGACTGACATTCACCATCTTCTCAGTAGAGTACAGAGACAGGAGGTCAAGACAATTGGTCGGTAATTGAGGGCAACACTAGAGTCCTTGCCTGGCTTGGGGAAAGGAAGGATGGTAGCAACCATCCACCCAGAAGGAAAGACACCCTCCAACCAGATTCTGTTATATAAAGCTAATATAAATGAGATTGCCTCCTCACCCAAGTGCCGCAACATTGTATTTGGGATATTGTCAGGCCACGGAGAAGAGAGCAGAGTGCAGGTCTCTCAGGGTGAATATATGGTTAAAACTTTCATTCTCGTTCCCTGAGAAATCCAGGACAGTGCGCTCCTGGGCTCCCAACTCATGCCTGACAGCCAGAGGTCAAGAGTCACGACTGGAGACTCTAGCAAAAGCCTCCGCCATGGTTAAGCCATCCATGATCTTAATTCCATTGACCTTAAGAGCAGGTGGAGAACTAAGAGAAAACTTCCCCACCATCTTACGGACTCTCCTGAACATTTGAGTGAGTGGAGTTTTAATATTAATTGAAGACACATAGGCCTTCCAAGATGTGCGTCGTGCCTCTTTTAAAACTCATCTAGTCCGAGCCCTTGCCCGTCGGAAGTCCTCTAAAAGAGTTGGGTCCCCACGATTGCGACGAAGGCGACAGAAAGCAGCGCACTTCCGCACAGCAGTAGTCCAGACTGGTGACCACCAAGGGACAGGACAATTGGGAAAGTGGCCAGAAGTTTTAGGGATACAGTTGAGAGCAGCAGATTGTAGCATATCAGTGAAATATGTTACAGCCTCGTCAGAGCTACCAAAATCGGCTACAGAAGAGACCGAAGAAGTTAGCTCTCTAAAAAACTGCCGGTCAGCCTTCTCTAATTTCCACCTAAGAAGACGAGACTGTGGTTCGTACCTGTTACCTTCTAAAAGTATAGGGAAGTGGTCACTGCCATATAAATTGGGCAACACACTCCAAGTAAAATCCAACAGAGCACTGGGTGAGCAAAGGGAAATGACAATGGCGGTAAAAGTCCCAGTAGGGCTATTAAAATGTGTCACATCTCCCGTATTTAAAACCATTAATCCCTCATCTTCAATAAAGGAGGCCAATAGGCGAGCCCACACTTTGAGTGATGTTGCCAAATGGTGATCTATTTTTTATTTGCGACCTTTTAAGTGCTGGTCATGGGTAACTTAGTTAAATTTCATACCTTATTTTACACTAGAAAATTAGCGTTCTAGTTCACGACCTTTTACTTAGATGTATAAAAAAATACATACTTTTGTGTTTTCGCATAATATATGCTGAATATACTATATTTTTCATATAAATTAGTAAATAATAAAAGTCGAAATGTGTGCATTAAGCGGCTTTCATGAACTGCATGAGTATAACAGCCTACAAATATTAACAATTGTATTTAGCATGACCCATACCATGAAGCGGAAAATGTTGAAATGCCATATTTTCACATTTATTAGCATTAGAAATATGCATACCTTGCGCTGGCAGGGCCTCCATGAGCTCCGAAAATATTACCCTAGAATCGAGCCAGTTTTACCCTAAATTACTATGTATTACCCTAAAAAATCGGCAACATCGTAACTTTGAATAATGTAATGCATTATTACACAGTCATTTAGGATCATATATAAGACAAACTAAAATAAATTCTATTTGTAAAGATCATCATGTTTTTCAGTGAAAGAAAATAAACTTAGGATATCTGGGTTATGCCCCAATACACTGTATTATGGATAATTTGATGGGTTCAGCAAAATTGTAAAGCAACGTAAATATGTAGCCTCAGTATTAATTAACTTTCAACTTTCTTTTCATGTCTACAACAGCTTTGTGTACTATTTTTAATTTTCGATAGATTTTGACATATAAAATATGTTTTGCCTATGAATTACCCTAAAATTACCCCAAATTAAGCCTTACCCTAAACACTACCCTAAAGAGGATCTAATTACCCTAGTTTAGGGTATTTTACCCTAAAATGGAAGCACTGGGTGCTGGGTTGGTTTGTTTACGTGTTGCTGCAGCAGCGGAGACCGTATCGTATGGACACCAATATATTATCAACATCTTATTGTGATTTAGTACTGTTACTATCATTGACGACGTAAAATGTAAAATAAAATTATAAAAGGCCTGTATAAGTTTGTATATCATTCTAATTTTGTTATCTTTGCGTATAATCGGACTAAAAAGCCTCTTCTGAAATAATAGGATATATATTTTTATTCATGGCTGTATTCGTATGAAAATAAGTCCAAGATAAATTAAAAATATGTAAAAAATATTGAATAAGTTATAATAAGTCGTTCCACAATAGGAAGCCCAATACAACTTTGCCCGACATAGGACATTTTTTCCAGCCTAGAAATCGCCATCAAAATGCCGTTTGGCAACTCGTATTAAAGTGTGGGCTCGCCTATTAAACACCCCTGGGGTTGATCGAACTGTCACCCCACAGAGGATGATGACCATTAAAATCACCCAATAAAATAAAGGTAGAAGGAAGGTCCCGTACAAGACGGTTGAGATCACCCCTCTCAACTGTAACACTGGGAGGAAAGTATAAACTGCACACAGTGTACGGGCGGCCAATAAAAACCTTAACTGCGACAGCCTGGAGCGGAGTGTCAAGCTCCAGGCTCGTTCATTTAACATCTCGGCGAACTAGGATGGCAAAGCCACCATGGTGACCCTGCCCTTCAAATGAATTGGAATAAAATGCAGAGTATGCTGGAGGACTGGCAGGAATGTAGGCTCCAAGCATTGTTTCTTGGAGAGAAACACATGCAGGAGAGAAGCTAGAGAGAAGAACTCGCAGTTCCTCCCAAGAAGCACACAAGCCATGGCAATTCCACAGAAGGACCTTGAACAGTGTTACTTTAGTACTGATTTTTGGGAAGCCTCAATGAGGTACTTCCCACTACCATCTTGACCTGAGGGTTTATTCAAACGATAAGATTTGTCTATACCTGGGCCACTAGAAGAAGAGCGAACCCGAGGAGTAGTACCTTGGGCAGTAATTGGGAACTGTAGACGAGTCCCTGATGCATCTGATGTTTTAGAAGAAGATGAAGGTATATGAGCTGGGATATTCTTTGAAACAATTACATTGGTATTGTCCTGTACAGCAGTGTTATCACTGACACAGGCAGATACATCAACATCCATAATACAGGTGGAAGAATCACTCCGCTGCTCAAGCGGAATAGAAACTGAATCTTTTAAAGTCACAACCTCCGAGGCATCCACATTCACTTCACACCCCTCTGATGATCCCAAAGGAAGCTTGCAAGGGGGAACATCTGTTGAATCAAAAGATTCATCAGAGCCACGAGAACGCTTCTGGTGAATTTGAGAGGAAACTATGGATGAGTCCACAGAGACGGTTGCCTTGCAAGGAGGAACATCTATGGAATCAAGTTCCTCAAAGGAACCAAAAAGACGTCTCTGTAGTAGTTTAGGTGACTTAAGTTTCCTTTATGGAGAGCGCGTGGCAGCGTGAACCTCTACCACATGGACATCTTTAGCTAAAGTCTGAGAATTGTCATCAATTGAAGGGTCACCAGAATGAGTGTCTGACATAGTTTCCAAGACAGAGAAATTATTATGTAGTGAAACCTTAGAAACGCTCTTGCTAGAGCAAGAAGCAACCACTTCTTGAGAGAGTTGAGAGGGTGCTGCAACCGATTTAGGGCGAAGGGAGGAGGCGTATGTCTTCACACCACCATCCTTCTGTCGCCTGAAGTTGAGTTGCCGTCTGGCACTACCAATACTGATGAATTGGATGTTAGCCAAGTGGAGGATATCTTGCTCAAGGAGGTACCTCTTACATTGGCGAGAACGTAAGGGGTGAGCATCCCTGCAGCAAAAGCAGTAACTCTCTGACTGACACTCAGAAGTAAGATGCGAGTCAAGAGCAAAACAATTACCACACCAGGAATGGTTGTTGCAGTTCCTCCTCCCATGACCAAACTCATAACAACAGAAACACTGCAAAGGACAAAGGCTTCACAATTTAAAAGAGGTGCGGTTAATATTAATGTGATCTGGGATATACGAGCCATAGAAAGTGATGATGATTATATTCTTACTGCCTTTCATCTTTGATACTCGTTGGACACTATCTGGGCACATAGCGAGAATATCCTCTTCTGAGAATTCATACAGGTTCTCATTACATATACGCCCCTTGCTATAATTAAATGTTCGATGTGGTTTAATAGATTCAAACATGGTATCAGAAGGACAGGGGAGATTGAGGAGCATCATGGCCTGTGTATGATTTTTGGCTCTGTTAAAATGCCATTACCATACTATTTTATATGGCCCATTGGTAGTAATCCATTTTCTTTCTCCAGATACCGGGAAGCGTGGATAAGGTTACCACGTCCCTCCCTGTAGTAGGCCACAAACCAAAATGGTGTACTAACCCGATGCTCCTTTGGGACATGCTCTACAGAGTCATCAAAGATGTGAGGGCAATAGTCATTGTCACTATCAACTACATTTGTGGACCGAATCATCTGAACCCTGCAGTGAGTATCCCCCACAATCAGAGAATCTTTTGCCTCAAAAGCTGCTTTGGCAGCAGCATTTGTATTAAAAGTAATATAGCACCAATTATACCTACAGTCACTGTCATAAGTGATTCGGATAAGAAGAACCACTCCAAAACACTAAAAAATGGAGTGGATAGCGCCATAGGAAATAGATGCAAGTACATTCGTTAACATTAACGTGTCAAAACAGCTAACAGGATTCGTCGACACACCACCCGACCTGCTGGGTCTACTCTTATTTGCAGCCTTCTGTATACCACCACGACCAGAGAGTGATGTCTCGAGGGCCTGGTCGACCACCGCTCGAAGAAGAGATTGATGCTTTTTGTTATCCATATTTCATTGATTTTGTTAAATTGGCCCCAGGAGCCAAGAGCTACTACCTACCGGGCGGTATGAGGGGACCGAGCGCTGGTCGCCTTGGGCGGGGTACCTCTTCTCCCACGGGGCCACTCATTTTAAAAAGCAGCCCCAATGGCTCGAAAGCCCACGACGGTGCTGAGACCCCCTTTCCCAACATCTCCCAGCCCAGACACCCAACCATCCAACATAGGATGGCCCCTAGAGGGCGGTCCCTCTGGAGGGCAGCACTGTTGGCTCGTACTGGCAGCCTATTGCTTGAGAACCATTTAGTCTGGTCTCTCACTGGCGACCTTACTAGCATGGGAAGCCCTCTCTCCTCGATATCGGGGCAGAGCAGGGGCCGGAGCCCCCTCTAGTCTAGCTCGCCAGGTCTCAGAGACACGCAAGCCCCCCCCCCCCCCCCCCACCACCACCACCACGTCAAGGCGGTTTCGGTTGTGGGGTGAATGTGGCAGAGATGAGAATGCTTCGATGGATGTGCGATGTAACAAGGAAGGATAGAATAAAGAATGAGTACATAAGAGGGACAGCGAAAGTTACATATATAAGTAAGAAGATGCAAGAGAAAAGATTGAACTGGTATGGCCATGTAATACGAAGAGATCAAGAGTATATAGGGAGAAAAGTAATGAACATGGAGGTGGAGGGGCGCAGAGGAAGAGGAAAACCGAAATTTAGATGGAAAGACAAGCTGAAGGAAGATATGCAGGAGAAATGCTTAAAAGATGACCCATGAGAGATAGAGCGGAATGGAAAAGACTAGTAAGGAACAGCGACCCCATATAGAAATGGGAACAAGCTGAAGAAAAAGAAGAAGGAAAAAAAGAGGAGTGATAATTGAGTAGTTAGGAACCTCCACTGAAAACCACTACACTCTGGTAACACAGATTAATTTTTAAGAAACATGTCTTGAGTAAGGCTAAGTAACGCAATTGGCATTACTTGTAATTGTCTCTCAACACTGAGTGCGTGGTGGAAGGATTGATTTTGTAATGTGGTAATTTTCTAGGGATTTTAGGATACTTTAAAAGATTTGGCGCCACTGCGGACTCTAGCCATTTCCAATGAATTATTCAATCGTCCCTTCTTTCCTTCATGCTTGCTGTACCTCTGTACCTCTTTCCCTCTCGTGTTAGTGTCATCCAGGCCAAGGGTGGTCTTCTTTCTACCTCTTCATTTCTTTCAAGATACTTAAACTCATCCATTCATGGTAATGCATATTTTTCTTGGAAATGAACGCCATTTCTTTAACTTCCCTAATCAAGAGACACCGAGTGAATGTGTGCTCAGCTGGTATAGGCATATGTAAGTGCTACCGAAGGAAAGGAAGGAAGAGGAATGAGGTAGGGAGAGGACAAGGGAGGGAAGGTTGTGTGAGGTTGCCAGTTACTTGAAAGATATATGCAAAAACAATCAGACCAATTTTTTTTTAAACGTCAAATAGCGGCGCCAATTGATGTTTAACACCCAGTATTTAAAAATATAGATTAATTAAAGTGTATTCGTAGACAAATATGATCGATTATTTAAAGAGATAGAAAGAAAAACAGCCTTATGCCTGTAGGCTGTGGGAGATGAAAATTTAATTTATATTTTCTTTATTTTACGGCGAGAGAAGATGATAAAAATAAGGGACTGCAAGCATGAGGGATAAAAGGAATATAGGGATACCCGAAGACAGAGAAGGGATTTATTCGGGTACGAAGGGTAGCCAAACACCTTTATTTCTTGTCTAATATGCAAAGAATAATATTCAGTATCCCAGCACGGGGGTGAACAATAGACAGTGCCTTTACTTAGTAGATAAGATGCAATATAATGCAGCAGATATTTTAATAAATAAATGTTTGTAATCTCTTTTCAACTACTCTAATGTAGGATGCAATTCTATAAACTATTGCCGAATCGACACTATATCAACGGTGTATCCTAATATATATTCATACTTCTTGACACACTTGTCTCCGCTACCCCATCATTCGTTCCCCCCCCCCTCCCACCAGCCTCACCATGATTGTTACTTATTCACCCTCACACATTTCTCTCCTCACCCCCACACATCCCTCCCTCCCTCCCTCCCTCCACCTGCAACTATTACTATATTCAATGAGGCCCAAACCAAGTCGCTGGTGGATGGGGTGTTGTCGTTTGATTTGTCCGGAGCTATACCTCTCCGGGTATCGGGTTGTGGACGGTTCTTACAGTCTCTCCCAGGTGCTCGGGGAGGTGGCTTGTAGTGCGGGAGGGAGCATCCTCTCCTTTGTGGAGGAGGCTGGCCTCCTCCACAAGTTGTGAAATTTATTATTTTTCTGGGTGCTTTTTTAGATAGTTCAATGTTTTTTCCCGTTTCTATTTTTATATATTTTTCACTGAATCAGGTTATTTAATAAGATGTAAGTTTTAGATGATGTGTCTTTTAGTCATGCTGCTTCTCTCCTTTTATTTTTTTTTTTTTTTGGTAGTGAAGGCTGCCATATATGTATATGTATTTTGTAAGTCTTGAAAAACTGAAAACATCTTCCACTGTTGCTTGAAGTTACCACCCCTGTGAGCAGGGGGTGGGGGAGTTAAGTCGGCTGTCTGAGGCATTCCTGCTATCGCAGCTATAACCGACCTCTGTGATGTGTGCTATAGTTGTGTTTCATGCAGTCTAGTGTGTGCTTAACACTGTCCCATTGACTGCCACTCATTGGCGGCCTTTAAAGGTATTTAAGCTTGAGAATACCGGGAAATGGTCACTGATGTTGTAGTGTACGATGCCATTGAGGGTGTTTTTATTCATATTGTTGGACCAGATATGATGTATTAAAGCAGCAATAGTTGTAGGGGTGAGACATCTAGGCAGCCTTTGCCAACAACTGCTATGTCTGCTGCTGATGGGGCAGGAATGACTTCCTCTCCCATTGACGGTGAGTGGCACACCGTTGGAAAAATGAGGAAGAGGAAGCAGACTGCCAATACTTCCACTATGGAAGTTATGAGTAAGGAGGCTGCAGTATCCCAAGGCTCACACTTCGACCTCACAACATAACCTCAAAGACTCTTTCCATTAAACAGAGGTCTACAGCACACAATCTTTCCTCCAAGTTACCATTGTGATACATTCCCCACAATGAACCTATATACTATTATACAGTGGAACTGTCGAGAATTACATACAAGTTAGGAATAATTACGACTTATCATCAATGAGAATTAACCAGTATGCCTATGCCTCCAGGAAACAGTGGTTGGTTTTGGGTTTCCTACTGCTCACACTGGATATCAGGCATTTTGTTCAAACCCTGCACCAGATCAGGGACATAGCGGGGGTAGTGCTGTTATGGTAATAGGAGATATTTTTCCTAGGTGCTGAATATAGCATCTCTTCAAACTGTGGCCATTTTAACATATTTAGTCAGTGGTATAGTGTAGGTTCTTTGTATCTACCACCATCATCTTTGGTTCTCCCTAGAGATCTTCAGAGCCTCTTCATCAACTCCCTAAACCAGCGCTGCTACCGGGAGATTTTGATGGCCATCACCCCCTGTGGGGTGGCTCGAATATATATTCCCTTGGAGAGATGTTGGCTTTATAACGACAAAGATGCCCTTGCGTTACTACCCGGGTGAACAGACTCTAGAATACACGGTAACAATTTATTGGTAAGTACAGGGTTACACACACAAGTAAATATAGAAGGCCAGCCTGCAGTGTAGCGTCATGAGAGGGTCGTAGTTGCTGCAGGAGAGTTGTGTAGGACTGGAACGCACTCGTGTGATCAAGGCGGGAACATGGTGGGAGGCTTGGTGCAGGTAGCGGCAGGTACGACGGCAGGGGCAGGTGCTTCTTGGTCCAGAGCTTCTGTGAAAGTGACCGAGCACTAGCAGTGCAGCCCTTTTATCCAGTCCGGCCGTGCGGCGTCATCACGTGATCGTACGATCCCGGATGTAATCGCACGATCCTGGATGAGGTCTGGGAGCGGATTATTGCAGGCGGTGTGTTGGGGTCGACAAAGGCAGGACATAGGAGCGGCCGTCTATGGCGCCGGAGCAACAAAGGAGGTGATATATCTGCGGTCCGGGAGCGGATTAGTGTTGGCGTCTCTTTGGGGTTGACTCAGGCGGGAATAAGGTGCAGCCATGTATGACGGCGGGGCAACAAAGAAGAGAATATAGGAGTGGCCATGTATGGTGACACTACAGCTTCCTTCATTTGAGCTGAAGTTCTGATTCCTCTCAACACTGCAGGATATACTTACTTCCCTATCCAGACAGGAACCACCACTGCCATTGACCTATCCCTGTGGTCCTCTAATATTCTTTTAGATTTCACATGGAGGGTGTCCCACCCATCTCCATGGTAGTGACCACTACCCTATTTTTTTGCACTTCGTAAAGCCTTTACTGACCACTCTCCTCCCTGAGTGGTGTCTTGGTATTTCTGATTGGGCCCAATTTAGTGAACTTGTTTCTTTTCCTGTTCCAGAGTCTACCTTTCTGTAGTGTAATGCAAGGTTGTAATAAGTGAATGAGTAATGTCATGTAATATAATGTAATGTAATATGATTTGGTGTAATGTAAGGTCATAATGAGTTCATGAATAATGGCATATAATTATAATGTAATGTAATATAAGGAAATATAATGTGATATAATATAATATAAGGAAATATAATATGATTTAATGTAATATAATGTAAGGTCGTAATGAGTTCTTGAATAATGTCATATAATATAATGTAATGTAATATAATGAAATGTAATGTGATTTGATGTAATATAATATAAGGTCGTAATGAGTTAATGAGTAATGTCATGTGATGTAATGTAATATGATTTGAGGTAATGTTTTGTAAGGTCATAATGAGTTAATGAGTAATGTCATGTAATGTAATGTAATGAAATATAATGTGATTTGATGTAATATAATGTAGAGTGGTAATGAGTTAACTGCTAATGCCGGTTGTGTGTATGTGGTGTTATCTTTGTGAAAGACTGTGTTGTAAGTGTGAGAATGTGTTGGTGTGTTCGAGACAGTTTGGTTGGAGGGATGGTAAGGCAGTTGGCAAGAGAAAATGGTAGTTGGTCTCCAGCCCTCAGTGGAGAGAGGTGTGTTTCTGTAATCTTGTGGAATAGAGCAGTGGTGGAATAGAGCAGCATTACAACATACCAGTTTTTAAAATCATTTTCCACCATGAAGTACTCTAAGTTCACTACAAGCTATCTAGGCACCATGGCGCCTATGGCGGAAGAGGAGAAAACTTATTCAAGTGTACTACTTGCACCAACACCTACAGTATCGTTTGACGCCCATTTGAGTATGACGGTTCTATGACATGGGCGTAGATGTTGTGTGAGCTTCGCGGTGTCGCCCTTGAATCAGTGTTGCCGTTGCGACTGACTGGTGGGGCATTCGCTGTTTGGTCACAGTTACCGGCTGCCAGCCGCTGTTCACTGACAGCTGTGAAGGACGCACTTTATGCAGCGTTCGCCCTAGACCAATATGCGGCATACGAGGCCTCCACTGCACGCCGACTACAACCAAGTGAGTCAGTTGATGTCTTCCTAGCTGACCTACGGCACCTGTCAACGTTGTTTGGAGATATATCTGAGCGTGCCCTGGTGTGTGCTTTTGTGGCTGGGCTGCCAGATGATGTTTGGCGTACTATTCGAGCTGGATCGAGAGCTGAGGGACTGGACCTGGTCAGTGTTCTAGCACGGGCTCGGGCCATGCTCAGTGATGAGCGTGTGGCTGCTGCTGCGTATGTCAACAGTGCTGGATCAGTCTGTGACGGGATATTAAGATTATTTTATTAAATTAAGTGATGTAAAAATTACTTACTGTTAATTCTTACCTTACCCAGATTTATCTTGGACTTTCATTGTGTTGGCTTCAACGATCATCAACAGAAGTTAATTATCCCCTTTTATCACAAATTTCGTCAACATAAATTTATTTTACGTGGGTTCTTTCGATATATATGCACTTATACAGTATGAGCAGAATTGTAAGGTGTACGAAAAACAACCAACAAAAGACAGGGCCTTTATTTAATAGACATAATGTAACAGATATTCTAATTATATTTGTTTGTTATTAATTTTCAACTAATCACCTTCATTTTTCTTACCCTCTTCCACCTCACCCTCGCCTCAAATCATCACATTTCTTCTCTCCTATATCCACCTATGTTAATGCAGTATGCACTTCTTTAAACCCAGGTTCTTCAAACCGGGTCCCGAATTCCTCCAAACTGGGTCGCAGGCTCACAAAAATAAATACATGAATAAAATAGAATAATAATGTTCGTGACAATAAAATAAATATGAAGTTCATACATGAATCCACCTAACATATTTTTATAATCGAATATTCATATATCTAATTATCAATAAAACAAAATAATTGCACAAATATTAGCCTTCTCCAGAGAGAATGAGAGAGAGGGAGGGGTAGGCGAGGCAGTGCTTATAATTCTGTTTATAATTCTGGTTAGAATGCCTTCTAATTATAATTATTGCATTTCAGTTTCTGGCCTTGTATTTTCTTAGGTTGATAATTCTGGTCATTTGTAATAGATCTTTCTGTATGGGTCGCGAGAATGATGTCATAGTAAAAACTGGGTCACGACTGAAAAAGTTTGAAGAACCCTGCTTTAAACTATTGGTGATTCGATACCGTTCACAGTGTATGCTTCATTCATCCCTCCTGACACAAGTCTTCTCTACCTGATCATTCGTATTACCCTCGCACATTACCTCCTATATAGCTCTGCCCACATTTCTCTCCTTCTCTCCCACTAACATCCCCCCTCCCTCCACCTGCAACTGTTGCCAGATCTGGCGAAGCCCAAACCAAGTCGCTGGTGGAAGAAGTGTGGACCTTTGATCTGTCCGGAGCTGTACGAGCAGAGACGCTAAGGCTGCCTTCTACACGGGCTCAACGAGAGAGACCGGCTCCCCTCTTACCTTATTTACCAATCAATTGTCTGTTGAAATCGATTAATAATATATATAATCATGAAGCTTTGGGAATACTGGTAGTTTTACCGAATTATTCAGCTTCTTGTCATCTCTTCGTCACGAGAGACAAAGGCGAGGTAAGAGAGCAAGGACGAGGAATACGTGTGTTAACACTACCGGGTGGTAAGTCCGAACTGATTCGAAAGCTACCAGCGGTGGTGTTGGCGGGGTGGTAACATATCCACAAAGCAACGGCGCGTCTGCGATCGATATCCTGGCGCCACATTGTTTCAACGCACCTACACTGACTAACTTTACATCTTATACTATCATACACATCAGTTATACATGCAATTTTAATATACGACGTATAAATAGTTCCCTATGATTTCCCCACTTCACGATCATATGCAATGTAAGGAATTAACTATCTCGGCATGATCAATTCCTTTAATAATAATATGAGCGAAAGGCTATGGACGAGACTACTCTTGCGAGGGGATGCTGTGGTCGGTATGCTTTCAAACCTACTGCATTGTTCACTCCTCCACCCACATACGGTAAAGCTAACTAACTTACCAGTGGAAACTTTATAGCTAAACTACACCAATGGAATATCCTCCGCCTGGCTCAAATGCTTCCTATGCTACGATATTATTATCATTATTATTATACCACGAGTCGATGGTCGACTCGTGACACAGTCATCGGTGCCAGTTAGAAACCTGCCACAGGCACAAACGACCCGGAGAACACGTCGTCTTCGTTGTTGCTGGATGTTTGGCCAGCCAAGACATTTTGCTGCTGCATACCCCCAAACGGGAAACGCCATCGGAGGGGTCGTGTCAGTGCCAGCGGCTTCTCCCGCATACCAGTAGGTGTCACACTTCCCGTGATGCAGCTGCTCGTTCATGGTCAGCAACGCCAGGTTCTGGTCGACACTGGTTGTACAGATACGATTGTGTATGCCCTGTGCTGTATGCAATGGCTACTGCAGACAACCAACATCACAACAATCAGTGGAGACTTGTTCCAGTGCATCGGAGTTGGCAGTGTGATGATGGAAACTCCCACTGACCAACGTGCCCAGATGAACGTGCTAGTGGTGCATGAGCAGCCTTTGTCTCCATCTGAAATCCAATTATGTGGCAGAAAGAAACAGTGTGGAGCAGCTACAGCATCGGCACTGCTGGTAGTGGATGCGCCTGATGGAAATAAAGTACGGCCAGTGTTAGACTACAGGGAACTCAATGACTATGTGATAGTGACATGTTTACCTATCAGCTGCGCAAGTAGCATCGTCACAGGAGTAATGTGACCGTCCTTGACCTCTGTAAGGCCTATCTGCAGGTGCGTGTCGACAAGCAGTTGTGGCCATTTCAGACAGTAATGGTACGAGGCCGTCGGGACTGTCTGACTCGCCTTGGATTGGGCCTGAACATTGCTCCGTCTGTTATAAAGGCTGTTGTTAAGACCATCTTGGCTCAGGATGCGAACATCGAGAGCGCAGTGGTACCCTCTGTCGATGATCTGTTAGTGAACGAGGATATAGTCAGTGCAGAGCAAGTTGCTACACATTTCTCTGCATTTGGTCTGGAATGCAAGCCACCAAACTGGGCAGCTGATGGGGCATGCCTATTGAGGCTGCATGTGCAGTCACCAAATGGCCAGCTACAGTGGACACGTAACAACCCAGTTATTCCGCCACCTAAATGAGTGACGCATCGTTCTGTGTTTGCA
This sequence comes from Petrolisthes cinctipes, assembly GCA_033782935.1. NCBI lineage: Eukaryota > Metazoa > Arthropoda > Malacostraca > Decapoda > Porcellanidae > Petrolisthes > Petrolisthes cinctipes. The sequence goes on from JAWQEG010001559.1 coordinate 3,401,415, forward strand.
TGGGGCGGAAGGTTGGTCGCGAAATTGACAGTAGGTGGGTGGCTCTGGCCGGCAGCTGCATGGTTGAAGCACCAAACTAACGCAATGACACAGGGCTGGGATGATGTTGTGGATGATGACTCTTTATGCAGGCGTATGAAATATGTGGCAACGAGGCTGGTCAGGGAAGATCCATGCTGTGGCCTAAGGTGTGTGTATGGTGACCAGGCAGTTGTGTGGATGGATGCCAGTGCTATAGCTACTGGTGTTGTCTTGGAAACGCCGCAAGGTGATGCCATAGAGGACGCGTGTTGGTTGAGACGAGATGACAGCTCACACATCAACATGGCAGAATTGGATGCTGCAATCCGTGGTATTAACCTGGCCATCGCTTGGGGCATGAACAGACTCTGCAACAGTGTATCGCTGGATTAACGACGCACTGAGCGGACTTGCACGCCTTCGAACCAAGGCCCATGGAGAGATGTTAATCCGCCGCCATGTCAACATCATCCGCCAACTGGTGAATGAGTTAGGTCTAGCATTGTCTGTAACGCTTGTCAAGTTCACAGAAAATTGTGCTGACAGCCTTACCCGTGTCCTGGAGGAGTGGGTGCGGAGTGACAAACAGGTAGTTGGTGTGGCAGTAAGTGATGAGCAAAGTACAGTCGTACCCAGTATCGCCGACATCCATGTACAGTCTCCTCCACTGCTGCGTTCATCACTCCAGCATTGTCAATGTGTGTAACCCACAAGGTGTGAACCTCCAGTGTCGTCGATTCTAGTATCCGAAACGCATACCATTATGAGTCAGTGGGAAATTGATTGAGGGGTGGTGGGGCTTGGGTGTGGTGTTCTATAGAGGCAGGGTAGGGCTGGAACTGTAAGCAGTAATGCAGTAGTCTTGGCTAGGTGCTATTTTTATGAATGCGTAATATAGGTTAAAGATAATAGTAACACATGGTGGAGTTTTTATGTCATGTTCTACATCATAACGATTATGATAATTACTGCATGTAAGAATATTATCTCGAGTGTGATATTTGAGCACGTCACCGTGTTGCTATATCATTTCACTCCACCATTAGTCCTCACAAGTAAAGATAGGCTCGTTCCTTCAAGTTAGTAATTTCATATTAATATGGTATTTATTTTGTGACGATGACACAGATTTCTCAATAACAACAATGACCATCATTTGATGAACATTAAAACAGTGGTAGTGGTGTACTGACAGTTGTCATTATAAGTTGTTTCTTGACAGTTCCGACCGAAGATAATTCATTATATATTTTTCATTACATAGTGAATCTTTCACAGTCTTTAGTGTTGACATTACTCTGTGATCGTAGAGAAATTGGTAGAGGATGGAAACATAAATCAGATCATTAAGGTGTTTGATGCTTCATATGTGTCAGAGTTGTTGTTGTTGTTGTAGTTCCCCAGACTGTCTAGCCGAGCAGTCCCGAGTCTGGTTGACCGAAGCCGTGCAGATGTTTGGACCCCCAAATGGGAGTCAGGGTGATAGTGAGATCTGTTTCTTGGAAGGCAGCAGACGAAGGGATTGCTGGCTCACAGGCATATATTCCCGGGCCAACAAGCCCACCGGCTGTAGTCTTCCTTGTTGTGCCACCCAATCAGGTGATCTGGTCGGCTACCCAGAAGGAATGAGAGATAGTAAGAGAGACAGACAGAACGGGCCAGGGTGTGGTAGAGGAAGCCAGATTCCTCATTTCTGGATAGAACCAGCCCTCACCAGTGTGTTGCTGGGTAGTTGAGATGTGTGCTGGGAAGTTTACATTAACACATCTTCCCCCACCAGTGTGTGCTGGGTAGTTGAGAAGTGTGCTGGGTAATTTGCGTCAATACATCTTCCCTCACCTGTGTGTGCTGGGTAGTTGAGAAGTGTGCTGGGTCGTTTACATCAACACATCTTCCCCCAGCCATCAACATATGTGTCGGAGTTGATGAATACAGTCGAGCTTCAAGGTGTTGGTTGATTCAGGGTATACATAAGTAATTATTCTGATATTTCACTTTCATACAGATTGACTTGCACCTTATATTATGTGACTCACAATACCCTATTTACACAAGACGACATATTTCATTAAAATTAATTGAGTTTATGCCATGACGATATGATGCTAGTAACCACAACTGTGCACGCCAATTAATGTGTGTGAAGAGAGAGAGAGAGAGAGAGAGAGAGAGAGAGAGAGAGAGAGAGAGAGAGAGAGAGAGAGAGAGATGACCTCCAAGGTATTCGCAACTTTAACTTTAAATGTATTAATTTTGTTGGCATTCTCGCTCAATCCGTCTATAACCACTTAGTAATGTCAAAACTGAAGTATGTGAAAGTTTAATATGTAATGATAAATATATATTACTTCGGTTATGACACTACTACCAATCTTCCCAATGCTCGTAAATTGAAGATATGTGTTATAATTGACAGAAAATAAAGCCATCATCACAATAATTAACTTGGTGGGACCAACCTATGGACATTTATGAGGCCTGATTTTGATATGTTATATTCTACGAACATTGTGATGTTTAAAACATCACATTCATTATAATTTACTTATTATGTGTAATAACTATCATTAACGTTATGATGTAGAACATGAAATATTAATTAAAACCAAGATGCGCTGCTGATAGCTGGCATATACTAAACATTCATAGAGACATCTGGCCGAGACTAGTTACTGCCTCACTAACCCATCATTTCTCTTACCGTTTGAGAGCATAGTATACACTGATAACAAACAATAACAAATGACTTTACTAACCATCACAATGTTATGGTCTACCAATGTCATGTTTGTTATGTAACAGATTTATATAGCTGACGTATAATTTAGTACAACATTACTGCTTACAGTCCCCTCGCTAACTTTCCTCTGTAAAACATACACCACACCATTCCCAAGCCTACACCCCTCCATTACCATCCCCCTGATATATCCTGGCCAGTGTTGCCACTCCTCCTCAACAAATTTCCCACAGATTTTACCTCATTTCTCACACAGATTCACACAGATGATGCGATGCTTCCCTCAAAACTCACACAAAACAATAATTATATTGATTATAAATACAAAAGCATGAATGGTTCTGTTTATTATGTGATCATATACCAGACATATAAATGCTTCAAACTATTTTTAATTTTTCACAATTATTTTATTGTCTAAAGACTGTTGGAAAAGTAATAAACTATAGATGGAGGATCTTTTACTCCAAAATGTGTCACCATTTCATCACTAGCACAACATGCACATATCCTTGACTCCAGCCTTAACCTATACAGTATTTGTAAAATTGCTTCCACTGACCTTACATGTACAGTCCCCGACAATAGCAATGCCCATCTCTTTGACCCATACGAAACCCTCAGTGTGAGGGATGAAGGAAGGCAGTGGGTGAAAGGAGGCAGAGTTGGTTTTAAATTAATTATATGAAAATTACCATAGTATGGAAACAAAAGCTTGTGATTTTGGTTCAGTGTACCTCAAGGCATCGCAATGGTCGGCGACTGTACCACTTTCATTTGAGAAAATATCCTCTCCACTGAATACCGGGCACAGCCTGCTGATACCTTCGAAAATGGGAAGGGGAGTTAAGTTAAAACCAAGGAAGACACATAAGGATTAAAAGACTTTCCTCAAATTGAATTTAAGTATTCCCCTCAGCTCAAAATAATACTGTATTACTAAGACATGACTTTGGTCACTCTTCATCCATATATCCTGTCTCAACTCGTGTTTCGACTCTCTCTCTCTCTCTCTCTCTCTCTCTCTCTCTCTCTCTCTCTCTCTCTCTCTCTCTGGAGCATAGAGGAAACAGACCTTATAAGAGTTCGTCCAGCAGGCAATATGAGAGGGACAGGGGAGTTTGGTCTATGAGAAGTCCTGACTAACTGAGAGTAATGGGGTGAAAGATGTAGGAAATGGAGGCACTTGACAGTGAAACAAGTAATATTAGAATAAATTCTCTCGACTAATGAAGGAAGACACAACTCACGCTGCATATTCACTATCCTGATCGACATTGTACAGCCTAGAATTATTTTCATTGCTCTATTTTGACATTTTTCTAAAGGTTCCAGAGTAGCCCTAGGAAGTCGAATTAAAGCAGTGGAAAGGTAATGAACAAACAAACTGATAAGAGCAATATAGATGGTCCTGGCTTCTGGTATGGAGATGCCCGAGGAGTTGTTAGTGAGCCATTAAAGTGGTGTAAGTCGGCGCTAGAGACGACCCAACAAGTCCTGGACAATGGGATGGTCTTGAGATATGGCAGTGACAACCGGCCAAATATTGACTGGTGCACCCAGGTAGCGGTACTGGGAACACATGGGAATGACAGTCCCTCCAATGGTGAATACTGGCCGAGCTTGAGGAAGGCGGCAGATGAATATTCTGCCCTTATCTGGTGAGACAATAATGCCACAGTGAGAGGAGGCCACAGAGAAGGAGTCAAGAAACCGCTGGAGATCCCTTGGCACGGTAGAATGAACACAGATATCATCAGCATAGCACGTAATTGTAGTTCCAGGAATATCAGGGAGATAAGTGAGCAACCGATGCATCAAAATATTAAATAACAATGGGCTGAGAACACCACCTTTAGGTGTACCAAGATGAAAACTGTGCAAAGAACTGAGCGCACCACTGTAAAACACAAGGAAGGTCCTGATACTGAGGTAGCCCCCGAATCCGCTGTAGTAGATTACCCTTTATCCCAAAGTCAACCAGTTGATCTGAAATGGCGTCTCTATTAGCAACATCGAAGCCACTTCGAGGGTCAATGAAGGCCACCACACTGTCCATGGAGAGGTGAGAGTACAGGTCGACTAGGCAGTGGTGTGTGCTCTGCTGGGGAAGGAAACCAAACAGCCATGGAGAAAGACGATCCTGCAGTCGATACATGAGACGATTGAGTAAGATTCTCTCCATGAAATTACAAAAACAGGAAGTAATGTAAACAGGCCTGAACTTTGCAGTGCTGGGCTTAGGGATGGATATTATTGTGCTGCTGGTCCAGGCTCGAGGTATACAACCGCCACGAAGACAATTTTTGTACAGCCGAAGTAGAGGGTTCCCGGGAACTCGTTGAAGTAAGTGCAGCACACCATAAATAATACCATCATCGTCAGAGGAAGAAGCTTTTCCCTGAGAGAGAGCATGGCGCAACTCCTCTTCAGTTATCTGCTCCGCATCATCTTCATCATCTTGCAGCAGAGCAGACACCAGACGTAGCCGATGGACAGCAGCACGGGAAGCGAGTGCATCTTGTATGTGGATGGGTAGACTGGCTGGGGTAGATTGTTCTGACCAGGCATTGACAAGTTGTTGGGCATAGGCGACGGGAATGTGATGACCAACAGTGGCTGACGTCTTTTTAACAAAACGACGGATGAGGTGCTACATAGAAGCCACATTCTTTTGCTGATTGATGCTGTCCGTAAACTGCTGCCAAGACTCAGTGAGAGCACACTCTTACAGGGCGACTAAAGCATCTCTATATATCTGGTAACGATGGAGCAGGTCATGGGTTGGGTTGGCTTGAAGAAATAGGTCATCATGTTCATTCTCCTCTTTCGCCTCCTGTATATGTGCATCCAGCGTCAAGGAGTAGGCAGTATGGCGTTGTTGGAGGTGTGACCGAGAGATGTATAGCCTATAAAATTCATGAGTAGCAGATAAGTAAAGATATGTCAAATGTAGGGAATACATGGGCCATATGTAAGATGTAAATCGGGCAATATTTAGGGGGCACAGCAATATGCACACGAGTAGCTAAAGCACTTGACCCAGCAGGTATATAATAATGAAATCGAAGATCGACGTGATCAGAGAATAAGTCTGGCGCGGAGGAGCACTGGACCTGAGATGCTATCAGGCCAGACGAAAGGATGTAATCTAGATTACCTCCCCAGCAATGAGTGGTACCACCAGTGTCCCAGCGTGTCAGATGATGCTTGCAGATGTATGAAAGGAGACGAACACCATTATGGTTAATAGAGCCAGAACCATCACCCAAGTCAGAATGCTGAGCATTAAAATCTCCCATATACACCATACCACGCACTGTTGGAGAAGGAAGAGCCTCAAGAGTGAGTCTAGCTGGGGCAGAATAGACATTGCATAATTGGAGTACTCCATCCACAGGTAGAACCTCAAATACCTGAAAAGTCATGTCCTGATCAGAGGAGGTATGGAGAAGGCGATGTAGCAAGGAGCTATGTATGTAAGTCAGGAGACTATTCCTTACAAGATGAACATATGGCACATAATCTGAGGGGGGAGGATCTTGCTCAGCAGCGAGCGGCTGTCCTGGAAATGCTTCCTAGAGAAAAATAACATTGGGATGATGACGAAAAACATAGGCCTTGAGTTGAGTGATACCACATACATTTCCAGGAGATGACATCCAGCTGGCAATCACTAGCGAACTCTGTATATGGAGGTAGAAGTCCGGTGAGTGGGGGCAGATGAGCGACCTGGAGAATATGATAGACCAGTAGAAGGGACTGACTCGAAAAGCTTTTCAAGTTTTTCAAGGCTTTCGGTGAGGGTGGTAACAGTTGAGATGAGAGGCTGGCTGAGCCTCAACCAAGGTAGAGAGTTTGGAGTCATTAGCAGCCTGAGCGGCAACCAGCCCATCAATCCTGGCTTCAAGGGCAGAAAAGCGGTTCTCGAGGGCTGTACATCGTGCCATGAGGGTAGCAACAGACTTGCGGAGGGCCAGGTTTAGAGGCGAGGCAGGGCTGGTGGGAGGAGAAGACTGGGGAGGTGATGATGGCGGCGCTGGAGGCTGTGCAATAGTAGAGAGACGAGTCTGGACCTGACGTCGAGTACATCCATGCCACACGTTAACCCCTGGCTAAAGGCATCGTGGACACTTCCATCGAGACGTATCCTCAGGAGGTGAAGACTCAGAGGTGGAGGCAGCAGGACGTGATGGTTCACCCTTGACAGGACATGTCCTGGAATCATGGTCGGCGACACACCAGGCACACTTCAGCTAGGCAGAACAATACCGGGAGATGTGCCCAACTCCCCAGCACCTGTAGCACCAAGGCTGGTCATTATGAAGTTTCTGCACCTCACACGGTGGAAGACAGGGTAGGAAATCAAAGAAAATCTCAATTGGAGGTGGTTCGGGAAGACCTTTTACAACAACAATACGACTAATGAGGGAATCATCTTGGAGAAAATGACGGGCAGAGTACACACCAGGATATCCCTTGGCAAGTTTCGGGTCAACATCAATAGGAAAACGGGTGAGGATGTAGCTGGGGAACTTACGAGCCCTCCCGGGGTGAGTCTTGACTTTAGCCAGTTCACGCTGCAGTTTGAAAGCCCTGTTGACATCAGACAACCAACGCAGCTTTGTGTCTGTAGATGGGTTCCCAGGGAAGGAGAGCTTGACTTAGTCATCTCTCGGGGCAAAAGCAGGAAGGTTAGACGAGGGCAAGGAGTTGGTATACAAGGAAGAAACACCAGGGTGAGGCAGAAAATGTACGTCGTGCACAGCTGAAGCACTCTTCGCCGTCCTGGCAGCCGGAGGCAAACAGTCTACACCATCGAAATCCTGCAATGAGTCGGACGAGGCGTCAACGGGTCGCTTGGTAGAGGTTGAGGAGGTGGACGGTTGCAGCCTGAGCTGCGGAGTGACCGAGGAGAGGGGGGGAGAGTTGTGTGAGGGCAGCTCAGGCCAGTGATCCTCAATTGGAGATCGTCGTCCTCCAAGGAGGAATCCACGCTCTCCATCAGTCCAAGCAAGGCCTAGATGGGAAGCAAATAACTCTACCTTCGCCAGAATTTCTTCCTTCTAAAATTGTACCCCGGAGTTCATCAATTACATATCGTAAGAGGGAAGAAGTCAAGCAATTAGATGTTAAATCTACTGTTGAGGAATATTATGACGTCCCTATAACCCTTCGAGAGCTAATATCAGCAATGTCTTCATGTGTTGATACCTCTCCAGGCCCCGACCACATCCCAAATGCTTTCCCGAGACATTTGACTGATGTAAGTCTGATATATTTATTGGACTTATACAACAGAATTGGAGGGAAGGAGTCCTGCCATCAAGTTGGAAAGAGGCAACAATACTTCCCTTTCCATCACCTGTTAACCACATTATCAATCGTGGTAGCTCCCTCGCCCTCTCTCTCGCAGTCACTATGAAAACAACAAATTTGACAACTAGTAGCTTGTAAACCACTCACGCTACATAAATAAATGATACAGGATATTGAAATACAAATCTTTAGCTGTCTCCTGATGTACTGGTGAAGACTAAAATGACATTTGTAGGATAGGTAGCCACCTCACAATGACAGTAACTCACAATTCACTTTTACACTATATTTATAGTTTATTTACATATCTAAGTTTTCACACATTTTAAATCCGTTATAAAACATGTCAGAATCACATTTTTCAACACAAATATAATGTTACTGTCGTTTTTACGTATATACATGGTAATTACAGGAAGAGAGGAGTGAAGAAAATATATCCTTTTACCCCCACAGATAAAGCAAGACTGACTGGTAGTGGGTGAGATGGCTGTAGCCAAGTCCCTGGCTACCAGTCACGGTGTAAAGGTAAAAACAGTGTCGTCGAATGAATGCTACACCTGTGGTGTTCCAGACTTGTTGCTAGTGTCGAAATTTTACTACACCTGCAAATTAAGGGGTAAGGACCATTGACAGCCTCTCAACTACCGCCCCATGGCTCTTACTTCGTGCATTTGTAACCTATTAGAAAAAAAATGTTAGGTTGATGCACTACCTAGAGTTCTAGACTCTAGGTAGTGCTTACCACTCTCTAGGTCCTAGAGAGTGGTAAGCATCTCTCTCCAACCCAATCTGGATTTCATAAGATGCGCACTACTAGTAATCCCCTCTTGCAATTGGAGTCAGAACTGGGAAATTATCCAATGAATAAGTTGCAGCATTGTTAATTCATTTCAATCAGATACTCACTATTCAAAATAACAGCATCATATGAGAATGTGAAAGCATTTGCTTGAATTACGGTACCCATATATAGATGGTAATTTTTGACCAAGACTGTAGAAGCTTTGCTGAAAACAAACATCTGATTTGTTGTTGTTTTTTACTTGGAGAACGCTTATGACACTACCTTGCCAAATTGTGTACAGAGTTTGGACATTTCGGTCCGTGTGGGGACAGCCATCTCTGAACTCATGCCACAGAAGGAGGGAGTTCCACAGGGTTGTGTGCTAAATGTCGCCCTAATTGCGGTGGCAAAAAACTCTCTATCATCTTGCCTACCTGAGGGATTATTTCACTCTTTATACGTTAACGACGTGGCAGTCTGGTTTGCTGCATCTCGCACTTGCAGAATGGCGCATGTTTCTCTGGCACAAAGTCTGTTGATTTAGACTTCACAGTGATAACCATCTGTTCAGTCCGAATTCCAAGAGTAGCCCCTTGGTTTCTTCCAGAAATGTGAGTTTGAATACAGGTCAGATAGGAAGGCATCAGTTCCCGCTTATGTTGCTTAGTCCCCTTTTATTGAAAACATGGCAAGCCACTTGATTTCGGTCCGTTTTCCATAATTGGTCCAAATTCAGTGATGGGGTGGGAACTGGAGTTATTTTTCCCACTTTTCAAAGAGGTGGGAGACAACCTTCCCGCTCCTCTATATTCACTGCTGAACTCCAAGCAATAATATTAGTTTTGAGATTAATTTTTACTCTCCCTCTAGTTTCATATACAATTTGTAGCGATTAATTCACAAAGTGCTTTTCAAGCTATCCCTGCCTATTATCCTCAACATCCATTGGTGATAGGGATCATAGAGTGGCTTGTGCTGTTGAAAAGACAAAACCAAAATATCCAGTTATGTTGGGTCCCAGGGCATGTAGATGTTCTGGAAAATGAATGTGTTGATACCCTAGCTAGAGTTGCAATAACTCGCCCCCCTCCCCTCCGTTGCTCAGTTCCATACATCCGCCCCGTCATCGTGGATATTATTCACTCCGAGTGGTGGATGGTGCTGGTGATAATAACCTCCGCACCATCTGGACCAGTATTGGATACTGGAGTTATGGAGACCTAAATAGGTAATGGGAGACCACTATAGTGCATCTCCGTATTGGCCACATTCCACTGATACATAGATTTAAAAACTACCCGAGGTGAACAGACTCTAGAATACATGGTAACAGTTTATTGGTAAGTAGAGAGGTTTATGCACAAATATCCGTAGATTGCCTGCCTGCCATGTAGCGTCGTGAGAGGGCCGTGGTTGCTGCAGGAGAATTGTGTAGGGCTGGAACACACTCGTGTGATCAAGGCAGGAACACGTGAGGGAGGCTTGGTGCAGGCAGCGGCAGGTACGATGGCAGAGGCAGGTGCTTCTCGGTCCTGAGCTATTGGGAGAGTGGACGACTGCTGGCGGTCCGGCCCTTTTATTCTGTTGCTGGCCGGCCGCGCGTGGCGTCATCACGTGATATCGAATGTTCTAGGATGCGACAAGGGAGCGGCCAGGTACCGGCGCTGCTCCAGGGTAACAAAGGAGCGAACATAGGAGCTGCCAGGTACCGGCGCCGCTACACTCCCCTTTTCTGTGCGGCACCTCCTTTTGGATTACTCTGCCCACGAGTTGGGGGTCTATTTATTTTATTTTATTTATTTTATTCGGCGGCATATGACCAAGATGTTGCGATATTAGATTTTTATCAATCAATTAATCAATCACAGTCGTCTGTCACTTGCCGTGTGTGTGTGATAATATAAACCGATATCGTGAATTATATGTATTTTATGTGATATGATGGACAGTATGCCGCCAGAGATGTCCGATTATGACATTATTTTGTTTTGCTTCTGTTTTGGCATGAATTTAAGACTCTATTGTACATAAAGAAAGCATGAATATTGCAAAAAAATGCAAATGGGTAGAGAGAAGCTAAACTACACATCCACAAAGTTACTTTTCATAATAATAGGTAACCAGAACCATATACCCACGCCAAATTGTAATATTTCAAACTTGGATCAGATCCCTTGTGGGCTGATCTCCTCAAATTCATTAGGAAGTTACCAGATCCTATAACTATCATGATTCTAGCCCTGTAGGGAACCCCTGATGCAAAAAGAAAGGAGTGACAGTTGAAGAAATGAAGGGGAGTGACAAGGATGTGAGTGAAATATTATTGGGAAATATATTAGGGATGGGGCTAGGATCCAGAAGGGCTCCCAAAACCTTAAGTACTGACCTGGATTATGGATTATTCTTCTCAATATTTTTACAGTAAATTTCTATGACAACTGCTAATATGTCCAGATATTAAAAGAATGAACGTATGCATACAGACAAACTCATTATAAAGATCGTCATATCATGATTAAAGAAATGTATTTTAAATGAATTTAACGTAGAAGGTAAATTTTAAACCTGAGTCTCTGTATTTTCATCATATTTTTTTTTCTCACTTAAATCAATCATTAAGATAGTAATTGTTAGCAATTAAAATCAATTGCATATAAAGTATAGTTTTCCTTTACTTCAAATTAATGACACTAATATTACTGGCATTTCATACCATTAATTAACACTAAAGTCATTCATTTAAGTACATCACCTTGTATATAATGTATCGTTACCTATCTCATTGAGCAATAATCACAATACACATTTCAAAGAGAATACAATAAAGGCTACGTTCGTAGCCTATCAGGAATTGACATAACGTAAGGTTGCACCAGCTCTGGTCCGCGTCGGTAAGCTTCCTCGAACGTGTTTCGATACTATGAACCTCTGAATCTCAAGCACACACCAGAATGTCAACGCTGAATGTATTACGATATTGGGTGCGCGGATGTACACATTTCATGGAACACTGGACATATAATTCTATTCTCTGGTAGCTGTTGCAGTCCTGTCGGTCTTCTTTCATTTCACAAACAGGAATGACCAAGTCGCAGGCACTTTTTAATCCTTCCCTTTCTACCTGGAGTCTTTTTTACACCTGTTACCCACCTGTTACACCATCTGTAACCCACCTGTTACAACAGCAGTGACCCTTCAGGTACGTACAGCAGCTGAAATCATATGGGACAACAGCTGTTACTCACCTGAAGAGCATGGTGTAATAGCCTAGACAGTTGCTGGTGTGTGGTATTATAGGATGGGTCTTTTATCGCCTGGAACACAGCTTTACCCCAGGTTGACCCCAGTTGGTCCTGGCACCACAACATGCAACAGGGTTTATATTTCTGAGAGTAATAACATTGGAATGATATGAAGATAGCATTTCAAGACCTAATTATGTTCTATTGACATTAAAAAATTAACAAGTGTTCACGAGAGTAAAGCAGGTATGCATTCCACTTTTCCCAGCCAACTTTCTTGCCATGGCGAGCCTCCTCTACGAATGTGCGAAAATCACCTGTATGAGAGAGGCTGGAGACGTATACCCTTGACTAAAGAAGATTAGGGAGCAGCTGGGTTGCCAAGAAGCCTTCACCACAGACACGGCCACTTGCATTAATTCCACACCTGTAAATATCAAGTGAACCTTAATGTCTGACACTATTGTAAGGCAATGCTCTCTCTCAATAATGTTTTTATCGTAGACTGGAAGAGAAGCGGTGTTTTCAACGTTGTGTGGCCGTTGGCGGTGAGGTCTACGATAAAAGCAATATTGAGAGAGATAGAGAGAGAGCATTGCCTTACATACGTGTATGGTATTAAAGATTTTTCTGCATCTCTGCAAACAACCGGCAAATTTAATATATCGGAAAAAAGCTGGAATATGAATGTAGTTGAACCCTTTAGTTAAGAAGGTTCCTTTAATTTTTGGAAGTTTACTATTTAATTAAGTGTGGTAGAAAACTACAACACAGCGAAAATAAAATTTCCGACCTTCTACTGTCAACACAGGAATACGCAATGACGTACTGTGTGTTGTGGTAGGTGACTACATTGTTTCATGAGAATGAAAATGTATAATATATAATACAAACATTAGGTACTCAAACAATATTAACAAAACACACCGGCAGATTATATACTAGCAACTTATAGGCTTGTAGGATTTAAATGATACGAACTGGTTTTTTAATGCCTATCGACTCATGGTGTTGGTCATTAACCACTTAACCTTCGGGCCTTATCTACCGTGGCAGGTCTGTCTTGCGGGCCTTTATCTCGCACTCGCGGTCACTATGTAAACATCACATTTGATGGCTAGTAACATGTAACCCACTCAAGCTACATAAATAAATGATACAGGATATTGAATTTCAAACCTGTAGCTATCTTCTGATGTAGTTGTGAAGACTAAATAAACATCTGTAGGATGGGTAGCCAACTCAGAATGACAGCATCTCAAAATTCATTTTTGCACTCAATTTACATATCTAAGTACGTTTTCACATTCCAATTTCGTTATAAATCATGTCAGAATCACATTTATCAACACAACAATATGAAATATAATGTCACTGTTGTTTTTACATACATAAATGGTAATTTCAGGAAAAACCGAGCTCAGGAAATAAGTCCTTCAACCCTCACTCCTTATTCAACACTGGGAGGAGGTGGGTGGCTGGGCTATGGCTACTCCCTTCAAGCCCAAAATCTATATTGCCACCCAAGATAACAATGTTATGGGATGCGCAAATTTAAAAACTGCTTGACGAAAATTCTCGTCACCTGCGGTCCTCCAGATTTGTTGCTGGTGACGAGAATTTTTGTCACCCGCGGTTTAAGGATTAAGGCGGTCAGTGTTGTTACATCAACACATCTTTTCCCAGCCTTCAAGCCTGCAATCCTCGCTCTTACAGCCGGATACCTACTTACTGCTAGGTGAACAGGGAATAAGGGGCTGGGAAAATTGTCCAATAATTCCACTGCTAGGTGAGCCTGATATCCATTACACCATCAGCACTCTCGATACTAGCGACCTGTAGATGGAATGTATATATAGCATCATATTTCGCACACTAGCGTGCTGGCAGCATGCCGGTTCTTTGCATACAAGACCAGAAAGGAAACGAAATACGATTGAGAAAAGATATAGTTTATATATTTATATTAGTTGTTTCGTTTGTGAACAGTTTATGTCCATGTGGTGCCCACCAATTTGTTGTTTTATTGAAATATGTGGGGAGATAATTTTTTTATTATCAAGAAGTAATGAGATTGATTGATTGATTGATAAATGATGCCACGGCATCCAGCAGCATAACAGACAGGGTCATATGCCTCTGAATATAGTAGTACATTTTAAAAATTAAAATATACAGTTCATTTATAGACTTTAGAAAAAGATATAAAAAATTCAAAATAAAAACGAAAAAACAATGAACTATCTAAATGAGGACGCCATAAAAATCACAACTTGAAAATTATAAAGTCATAAACTTCACAACTTGTGGAGGAGGCCACCCCCTCCACAAAGGAGAGGGTAGCCTACTCCCTCCCACACTACTCTACAAAGCTCCTCCATGAGCACCTGGTAAAGACTGTAAGAACCATCCCCAACCATGTACCAGAAGAAGTAGGCTACATACGACGAAGGTCCTCAAGGCTGGGTCACTCCATGAGAAGAGGGCGTAAGTGATTGTAACACATTCACACTCTCATTGCTATACCAATTAACAATTAAACAAACTATTCAAACATTCAAGCCACTAAATCGGGAAATGCAAACAAACATATAAATAATATTAAACACAAACAATTAAATTAAGATACAAACACTAATTTTCTATTTGTGTTTTTGTAGAGATAACTCTTATATATGGAATGCCTAGACACAATTATTCATTTTATACAATGTTTGCAGCTCACGATGTCTTTTATAATGTCTACGGTCTGAGGACACCTGTCAACACCTATCTTTGATCTGCTGCAGTAACCTTAATTGTGCCTTCATTCATCAGTTCACCAGTCCGTGAGTAATAGGCCTCTGGTAATTTATAATAATTTTCAGTTACATTGCAGTGTATTAACAGTGTGATTAATTAATTTTACCAGTAATTGCACTTTTTTTTATTGTGTTTTCTTATTTTAAAGTTTATATCTTTTCACCTTGTCACGGTCATCATCACCACCTGTTCCTGCTTCCCTCAATAACCTTCCTCCCAGTCCCTCCTCTCTCCCTGCTGCTAATGCCCCTATTATTAAACCACAAACCATCATTGAAATGGTTCTCAGGAGAAGATGCTTCTCACTCCCCTTTAATATTTTTGCAGCAGTGTGAGGATGTTATGAGTAATAGTAATGTTGTGCAGGATGCTGATAAGATATCATTCGTTAGATTTCAGCTTGTACAAGACAGTCTGGCTACAGTGATGGTGCGTGCTAATTGTTTTTACAGTGATGTCATTGGTTCTTCTTATTCTAGATTGAGAAGAAAAAAATGTGACAACATTTGGCACATCCCAGGATGATTCTTGATTGCAGTGGTCTTTCAGACTAGCAGATTCACTGAGCACTGATTTAGGAATTCTTGGGGTCCTCAGAGGCCAGGCTTACGCTGCTGATTTTGCTAATGAGGCTATAGCAGCTCTTCAATCCGCCAACTGGTCGGAGAATGGAAGGATATCTCTTAATAGGCTACGTACTGTTTTTAATTTCAGTACTGCATAATGCACCTTGCTCCACAGGAACGTCGTATAGCAACAACTATTGACTTTAAGCCAGGCCAGTCTCTTATGGAATTCGCTTCCAAATTAAACAAAAAAGTGCGTGTTGTGCCTAAAGACCCGACTGTTCCTTTTGCTCTTGTGAAAGCAGACACAAAAGCCTCTCCACCTACATCTTCTTCCATGGACTCTACAAGGACTAGTACATCACTCAAATGCACACTCTAAGTCTACTCGTGCTGACGTAGCATCATGCGCCTTTTTGACGCAGGTGGTTCCTCCACAGCCTATGCCTAAATGGTGCCACATTCATGAATATGGCAATCATTCAACAGAAGAGGGCTACACTATTTTGCGACTGAAACACAACCAAGTTACAACGATTGGTACATATAAGCCTTCGGGGGAGGCCTCGCGCTCACCTCAAAACTACCCAACTTAACCACAACTAACAGCACTTCTTCCAAGCAGCTTTGTATTCCTTCAGTTGTTGCTGCTTGTTCCTCACTGCTGACGGTTAAGTGTTATGTTCAAGATACTCCCATTGCACTAGGGATAGACACTGGTTCTTCCTGTAATTTACTGAGTTCAGATGCATTCAAATCCCAAAAAGAGTTATATAGTATAACCCATGTCCTTCAGACACTTTACTCAGTAGTGTGCAAGGTTCTTCCTTAATTAACTGTTTTAGGTACTGTAACGCTTCCCATTCGCCTTGTTTTTCACTCCAGTGTCCTTAATCTAATGTTTCATGTCACTTCAGATTTTGCATTGTCTTGTGATGGCCTCCTAGGTCTTGACTCCCTTTGCACTCATAACATTGATGTGTTCCCTAACATGCATGTAAATTTTACGGAAAAGATTTTTCACCCAGCTATGCAAACACCAACACCGTTGCTCAAACCTGCACCTCCTAATTCAGTCAACACTATACAAGTGATATGTTCTTTGACAAACCAGAAACAGGTTGTCCTTGAGGGCTGGCAACGTGCTGTTCCCTCTCCATGCCCTTTACAGGCTGTTGTTATTGGTAAACAACACATTGGATCTACTTTTGTTGCAAGACTTTCTGTCCGCCTCAAGGACACTGTTCGCATCCATCGACTTGCACTGGAAGGTACACTTTCAACAGTGCGTGAGGGTAATATATGCGACACACTTATCACTAACGTCACTGGGTCCCCCATAGCTCTTAAGGATGGAGTTTTTCTCGGCATCTTTGAGCAGTATGACCAATTGCCTTTGGAGGAAGCCTCACAAGTTATTGCTGGTGTTTCTAACTCGATGTACGTTGACGACCTGGCGGTCTGGTTTGCTGCTTCCCGTATGTCAGTGGCGGACAGGGTGTCGTGTTGGGCTGGTTCTCATGGGTTTCGCTTCTCTCCTTCCAAGACGGTTGCTATGCAGTTCTGCCGCATCCATTCCGATCCAGACTTATTCATGTATGGTCATCGGATATGTTGTGTTGTGGAGACTCGCTTTTTAGGTCTCCTTTTCGACAGACATTTGACTTAGATTCCCCATTTACATTCACTTAATTAAGGTCTCTTGCCTCCAGACTCTCAACCTGTTGATAGTCCTGGGTCATATGTCCTGGGGGACTGATCAGGCCACCCTCCTCCGCCTATACCATGCTCTTATTAGGTCAAAACTCGACTATTGGTGTGGGGTGTACTCCTCTGCCACGGGGCCTTAGGCCCTGTTCATCATGCTGGGGTATGTCTGGCTACCGGAGCCTTCAGGTCGTCCCCAATCCCCAGTCTCCTGGTGGACGCTGATGAGCCACCTCTTGATCTCCATTGCCAATCCTTGAAGGTTCGTTGTTGGCATCGATTACATTGACTTCCTGACTCCCTTCCCTGCTTGGCGGTGTCATCTGATATCATGTCTCACAGTCTCAGTACTACCTTTTACATCTTCACACACCATGGCCCTTTGGCTTTCCGGTTAGGAAGGCTATGGAGGAGATGGGCATTTATGACTTCCAGATTTGGTCTGGGCAGGTCCCTAGTGTGGCTCCATAGCTTCTTCCAGAAGTTTACACCTGCACTTGTTATTCAGACAAAAACAAATCTCTTCCTCCTCCAGTGGCTCGCTCCCTCATTTTAGAACATGCCTCTTCTCACAGGGAGTTCCTCCCTGTGTACACTGATGGGTCAAAGTCTGATGCTGGAGTTGGTTTTGGGGATGGCTTTCCTGACTTTTGCCATGGTGGCAGGCTCCCTTCTATCATGTCCATTTTAACTGCCGAGATCTCGGCCAATTTATATGCCCTCCAAGTGATTTTTACTCTCTCGCAGCCTTCTTTTACTATTTTTAGCGATTCCTGTAGTGCCTTGCAGGCCTTGGGCAATTTTATTTCTTCCCATCCTCTAGTGTTGGCCATCCTTGAGTGGCTTGTCCTCCTGGGACGTTGTGGCCGTAGAGTCACATTTTGTTGGGTCCTGGCCCATGTGGGTGTTGATGGGAATGAATGGGCTGACGTCCTGGTTAGGGCTGCGGCATTGCGCTCGACCTCCTGTCAGGTGTTATCCCTACCTGCTTTAGACCTTCGATCCTACATAGATGATGCCGTCCGTTCCTGCGGGCAGGACAGATAGGACGCCGTTGGGGCTAACAAGCTCTGCGGCATCCGCCAGTGCCTGGGTTTGTATAGCTACAACGTCCTGTCCAGCTGATGGGAGATGGCTTTTGCCTGTCTCCGCATTGGCCACTCACGTTTGACTCATGGATTTTTAATGGAGAGGGCTCCCCCTTCCTACTGTAATTATTGTCCCTTTGACAGTGCGGCATCTTCTTATCTATCGAGTGTCCCAGCCTTGGGGACCTTCGTTGTAGGCACCTCCCCGAGTACCGGGTTGGGGACCGTTCTTATAATCTCTCACAGGTGCTCAGGGAGGAGGCTTGTAGTGTGGGAGGGAACACCCTCCTATGTGGATGAAGCTGACCTCCTCCACAAATTGTGAATTTTATTATATTTATGGCTTCATAGGCCTGTCCACACGAGCAGACAGCTCCAACGGGCAAATAAGTGTTACGATATCACAGTGTGAAAACACAAGTGTGTTCATTGCAATGGTCGATGGGATCTGCCAATCTGGTAACAGTGATAAAAAGCGAGTGATATTTCTCACAGAATGTAATGCCCGTCGGGGTTGCCCGCTCATTTTTTTCATTCTTTTATATATTTTATTTCAGTTAATTCAGGTTATTTTAGTAAAAATGTACGTTTTAGTTGATATGCCCTTTTAATCATGCTGCCAATCCCTTTTTGGGTAATGAAGCCTACCTATTGTTTGTATATATTTTATCAATGACATAGATGACCATATTTCACCATCCTTGGAATTAAAAATTATGTTGGGCGGTATATGACCATAGCTGTTGCGTCGCCAAATGCCTAGTGGCATCTATTAATCAATCAATCAATCTATCTAGGTTTCGAAACGTATTATTATTATTATTATTATTATTATTTTCCTTGGAGGCTGGCCTCCTTCACAAGTTGTGAATATTATGATTTTTATGGTTTCCCTTTTTTTTTTTAGATCAATATTTTTATATATATATATATATTACTTAATTGAATCAGATTATTTTAGTAAAATGTGAGCTTTAGTTTATATGTCCTTTTAATCCCGCTGATTTTCCTTTTGGGGTAGTGAAGCCTGTATAAAATGTGTATATATTTTCTAAATTATTTAAATAATCATAGTTTGATATCTTTAGAATTTAATATTATGTTAAGTGGTATATGACCCTAGCTGTTGCACCGCCCAGCTGATGCCTAACGGCATCTATCAATAAATCAATCAATTGGGCCTAAGCAGATCGTTCTGGTAACAGTTGCAGGAGGAGGATGGGGTGATGTGGGTGAATGAGAAGGGGAGAAATGTGGTAGGGTGAAGAAGTAACAATTATGGTATGGCTGGTGGGAGGGGGGGAGAGCAATGATGGGGTACGAGAGACGAGAGTGTCAGAAGGAAGGAATATATTAGGATACACTGTTGATATAGTGTCGAATTAGCAATAGTTTAAAGAATTGCATCCTACATTAGATGGATAAAGGAGAGTGAAGATGAAAGTGAGGGGGAAGAGGGTAAGACAAATAAGAGTGAGCAGTTGAAAATAGATTACATATAATTATTCATTAAAATATTTGCTGCATTATATTGCATTTTATAAGCTATTAACCGTCAAATGTGTTGTTTACATAGTGACCGCGAGTGCGGGAGAAACGCATTCAAGACAGAGCTGCCACGGTAGATAAAGCCCGCGGCTAAGTGGTTGACTTACACATATGCAAATAATCTTCCGACGCCACGACAATTAAGCAAATTGTGAATGAAATCCTTATTTGGGTCCTTATTCAGGCCCTTTTGCAGCGATTCTGGTGCTTCGCCGGCTTTAGGCCTACGTATTGCTCCTTGAAAATTTGGGTAGGCACCCCATCCCATCTCTTATTCGTTACGGCTTCGGTAGTTTATTCGCGTATGTGTAAACTAAGCTTGTGTAGCCAAGATAGAACACGTTCAAATTGATGAAAACTATAGAAATACCGTTTAAGACATGGAATAGTAAGACACCAATTTGGAAATAGATTAGTGAACGAGTGGGACAAACTTCGAAGAGAGGTAGTAAATGCATAAACACTGAATGAATTAAAAATAGGCTGGACAGATACATGGTCTCAGTGGGATGGGTCTTAATTGGAAGTTGTCAAAGAACTAGGCCAACAGACCTTTTGCAGTTTCCTCATGTCTTATGTTCTTATGTTCTATTGCATCCATACACTAATTGAAAAATGTAGATCTTGCTTTCACTAATTTTCGAACTTCTCATAAACACTGTAATACATTCATAAATAATAAATTTATCTTTCACACTTATGATTATCGCGTAAATTTATTAATGTTTTATACTCCTAATTTCGAAAGCTGCAAGCAATATTAGCATCATTATCTGTTTTTAGATGTGCAGATCGAGGGAAAGACGGTGTTGATAACTTGGAACGGAAATATGAGAGAAATGCTGGGGTATTTATCCCATTCCGGTTACACTGTGATGGGATACAAGAAGAAAGAAGAGAATGTAGCACGTTACCACTCCTTAAGAAGTGGTGGCAGTGTTTTGATTGGTGTGTACTTTAAGTTGTTCTTACCTTCTGAGGTGTCTTTAGGGAGAGGTTGACGTGCCAGAATGAGGGCTGCACACACATACACCATCAACACATAACATATACTTGGCCATGTCGCCATAACTTGCACTCTGACGTTACTGCCTCGTAAACACGACGTTACGTTTATCGCACGAGTCACTCGGGTTGATGGAACTTCCACCTATCTGTAAAGGCAAAGATAACTTTTTAGCTAAAATTTTAGAAGTTAAGTTAAATAAAGAGAACGTCACTCTTTGGCACCATTAAAAGTTTATAATCAAATGCCAACTCGGAGTTGTTGTAAGAATAATGACCCTCTCGAAGGTAAATGAGAAAAGAGACATATTCGTTCTCAGACTGATATAACTAATGACACCAAAACATCCTCCTGAGAATGATATGAGAATGAGCAGGCCGCTCGTACACAACCTAAGTCGCTATTTCATGCAACGGGGCTAGATATTCATGCAAAGGCATAGTATGAGGCATGCCCACCCCACATTAGGTGGAGACAGTCCATGGGTATATACTCCTTAATTATGAGAAGATAGTATATCCACGTCCACTTGTGGCAGCATTGGAAAGAGACAGTTCGAATCATCTCTGGTAACAGGTGGAGTAAGCTACACCTTGTAGTGGCGCCGTATGCACCACTCCCTATTTACATTGTATATTCCATTTGCTGGTACACCACTCCATGCTCCTTTGTACTTCCCCCGGCCCCAGACAGCCACAGTCTGACGGGTACGCTAATCCTTTCCCCTGACACAGCTTTAATCCTCTCTTGGGTGTGCAGCCACCGGCCTCCTGCTTTCTCCCAGGTATGAGTAAAAAAGGGGTGCAGGACGCCAGGTGATGCGCGGGGTCACGTGGCCACGCCACATCCGGGAAACTGGAAGCGAGTGATTAAAAAGGGGAGGCTTCGCCCAGAGGTCAGACTATCCAGCGAGCTACTATAGAGGAAGGTCTTGCCCCGCTCCTGCCATCGATATACACCTGCATACACACATGTTCCCACTCTGACCACACATGGTGCTCCTGCTCTACGCTACTACAGACGCTCCACTGCAACTACCGACTCCCCCACGACGCTGCACGACAGGCTGGCCTTCCCTATATTTATATGTACTGCTTACCTGTGTATTACCAATAAACTGTAACGTGTATTCTAGAGTCTGTTAACCCGGGTAGAAACGTAAGGAGCTTTCTTACTGTTTTAATTGGTGGCCCCAGCTTTTCAACTCTGTTACATGGTACAAGGTATTACATACATCGCACACAAGTTCCACCGCGCTATGTGCACTTCAACCTCTGCAACACACCAACACCGATGTTCCAGCGATCCCACGACTACGCTGCAATCCACACCACCACTTCACCTACGACGACCTCATCGCTTCGCTCCAAGGTACCCCTTTACACGTACACTTCCCTAACCCCTGTTTTGTCGCATTTATTTATATTGTATTCAAGTTCCCCAGTGCTCTATACCACCCATTTTTGCTTAACATAATTTTTGCCCACTTTGCTTTACTTTCCTGTGCGTGTTTCCTTACTCCCACCTTATTCTACCCCTGTCCTCTAGTTCGCTACGTTACCTAACCTCCTTTTTTCCATTCTGCTGTTATCTCCTACCTCCTAGACCCCTTTCTCTCCTCCCGCACAAGTGTACACCCCTTCCTGCCTATTTTCATTCCCTCCCTTCGCCCATTACACACACACACACACACGTTCACCACCCAAGGGGTACCTATTGGCCCTCTCCTCCACCTTACGTGCATCGCTGCCCGTGCCTCGAACCCTCAAGACACCTCTCTGCCCATGCTGCTATGTCAATCCTACGCCTCTGCCGTACATTCCCCACACTCCACGCTACAACAGGTTGTAGCCACCTACGCTACTACACCCCACCCTCAACATGCGCGGACCCAGCTCAACGTAAGTCGTCCCATGTCCACGCACATGTGCCCCCCAACAGGCCTCCTTCCCCCTGCGGGTACAGAGGTGCCCCCACACAATAACGCATGCACTCTTCAATGGGTAGAGGACCTCGAGTCAGGAGACGCATTCCTCATTGACTCGGGCTCCGAGGTGAGCGTAGTTCCCCCCTTGGAGAAGGACCACAAGAGACAGGCGTCTACCGCTTACCATCTCCTCGCTGCAAACCATTCTCCTATCGCCACCTACGGAACCAGGAGTAAGGGCATCACACTATTGAGGGACGAGTCCGTGGTCTGGCCTTTTGTTGTAGCGGACGTCCAAGCACCAATACTGGGTCTGGACTTCCTGACAGCACACGATTTACTAATCAATGCGAAACGTAACAGATTCGTACACCAGCCTTCAGGAGCTACTATTCCCACCAGAAACTGTCGACAAGCCACGCCTACCTTTACACAAATCACACAAGCCAACACTTACGATAACATTCTTCACGATTTCCCACTCCTTCGCTCTGTAGAGACTTCTCCAAGAATCAAGGACTCAGGTATCCGCCACACAGTCACAACGATGGGCCCCCCAGTGTTTGCCAAACCTCAACGTATGCCCCCAGAATGACTCGGAGCTGCACAACGGGAATTCTGGGTGATGATCAAACAAGGGGTAGCCAGGCCTTCTGACAGCGCATGGGCTTCACCCCTGCACATGGTACCTAGACAGCAGGAAGGTGAATGGAGGGCATGCAGGGATTACAGGGCCCTTAATACAGTCACTATCCCTGACAAGTATCCCATCTCGCATTTCCTTGACTTTCACTCGAAACTGCAAGGATGTACAGTGTTCTCAAAGATTGACCTCATCAGGGCTTTCCACCAGATCCCCGACGCAGAGGAGGATATAAAAAAGACAGCGATAACCACACCCTTCGGTCTATACAAATTCCTTTTAATGAACTTTGGCTTATGTAACAGTGCGCAGACATTCCAAAAGTTTATGGATAAGGTACTACGAGGCCTCGATTACGTAGTGGTGTATATCGACAACATCCTCATCGCTTCAAGCAATCATGCGCAGCACCAGCAACACCTGTGGGAATTGTTCTCCCGCCTGCAAGATTATGGATTCAAGATTCACCCATCTATAATTATGCGTAATAGGGATGGACCAATTAGACTTTCTCGGCCACCACGTTACCTCGGAGGCAATTACCCGCTCCCATAGAAGGTGGAGGCCGTACAGGAGTTCACTCTCCCTACCATTGCTAGGAAACTGAGAGAATTCTTAGGGGTGGTGAATTATTACCACTGCTTTATTTCACATGGTGCAGCAATACTCGCTCCACTCCATGACCTGCTGAAGGGCTTGAAGAAGGCCTCCCAGAAGAAACTCACTTGGAACCCTGCAGCAGAGTCTGCCTTCAGCGAGGTGAAGAATAAGCTCGCTGACTCCACCCTCCTTGCATACCCCACGCCCTACACGCCTACCTCCATATACACTGATGCATCCAACGACACTGTAGGAGCAGTGCTACAGCAGGAGGTTGACGGGGTGCTAAAGACCATCGCGTTCTTTAGCAAACTCTTCGAGCCACCACAGAGAAAATACAGTGCTTTTGACAGGGAGTTGGTGGCCATGCATGACGCCGTTAAACACTTCCAGCACTTCTTGGAAGGTAGGGCTTTCCACATACGTACCGATCACAAACCACTTACGACAGCCATTTACCAACTTGGTGCCAGCTGGTCACCACGAGTCTCTCGTAATCTCTCATTCATCTGTGAATTTACTACAGATATACGGCACATACGGGGGAAAGACAACATTGTTGCGGACGCACTCTCGAGGGCACCACCACTACGCCTACTCATCGCTACGGTACAACGCATTCCTCCTCTAGACTATGCAGCACTCGCCCATGCCCAACAAGATGACACTCACCTCCAGGAACTACTGACGGGCGACACTGGGCTACGCCTTGAACGCATAATGGCACCTGACTCTACAACACGCGTCTGGTGTGACACATCCTGAGGCAAGCCATGCCCATACATACCTCAGCAATTCAGAGAAAATGGATTCAATCACTATCACTCCATAAGCCACCCGGGAATTGCAGGTACACTTCGACATGCAGTATGGCCAGGAATGAGAAGGCAAGTGAAGGATTGGGTGACAGCCTGCATCTCCTGTCAACGCACGAAGGTAGGACGACATACACACCCACCAATTCACGAGTTCATCGTTCCTTCCAGCAGATTCCACACCATGCACGTCGACATCGTGGGCCCTCTCCCTTACTCCCGAGGGTACCGTTATCTCCTGACGTGTGTAGACAGGACGACACGGCGGTGTACGGTTATCCCAATGTGTGACATCACTGCTGATAGCACAGCCCGCCACTTTCTCAGTGACTGGGTGTCCATCTTTGGTCCCCCTGCAGTTATCGTCACAGACCAAGGTACACAATTTGAGTCCAGGGCTAGGCAGGACATGCTCACATTATTAGGGACACGTCATCAACGGTCCACCGCATACCACCCGGCAAGTAATGGCATGGTCGAGAGATTTCATCGCCGCTTGAAAGATGCATTCCGAGCACTACAGCTTGATCATACGTACTACGCTGAAGGAGGACATTAAACACTCACCAGCGGAGCTCGTTTTCGGCAAGGACCTACATCTCCCTGGCCAGCTAATATCCCCAGAGACTGACACATCCAGCCTCAGTTTCCTCCCCACCCTCAATAGCGCTGTCGCCAACGCTACACCTACACCTATGCGCCGACAAACAAGACACACGTACTTACCACCCGATCTCAACACCACGCCTTCACTACTCCTGCGTATGGGTTCCCACCGCACTCCACTCCAGCAGGTGTACAGTGGCCCACTTCCCATGCTCTCCAGGACGGATGCTACAGTTACACTGCAAGTATGCGGTAAGCCATACGTCACGTCCTGGGAGTGGGTAAAACCGGCCTACACCGGGCCACTCATCCCAATACACGTTAATACAAATACATCTTCGCTCACACACACCATTCCACCTCTTCACCATACCTCACACACCGACCACCACTACTACTCACACCCTACACACCTACACATGCACCCACAACCTCACCGACATACTACGCACCTGAACAACACCCCACCATACCTACTCACCTTCCATCATATCACAATCTGCACTCACACGCCATCCCTACCATTCCCCCTACTATCACGGCAACCCCTTCCCCCCTACTATCTACACCCCCTAAACCCTAAACCACCATCACCTCCCACCTCTCCCATCCCGTTACCTATGACTTCACCACATCACCCATCCCTGACCCACCTCCACTCCCTAGCACTACCATCCCTCCTCACGGCACCTCACCTAATCCTGACCTACCGAAACCTCCTTCCCCTACTCCTGCTACCACACCTTCCCCTCTCCATCCTGTTTCTTCCCCAACACCAGAAACCACGCAACCTGTTCCTTCCCTCCCTCCTAACGGAACCGTACCTAATCCTAATCCACCCAAACCTTCGTTCCACAGTCCTGCTTCCACACTTCCCCATCTCCTTCCTGCTCTCTCCCCTACACCAGAACCCACTCAACCTATTCCTCACACCCAACTAGCCCAACCCACACCTACCTCCATTGAACTGTGTTTATCTAGTCTTCCACAGGAACTGCAACCCATCATCCACATCATACCAGCCACGCCTCCTCGTCCCGCCAGCACTCCTCGACGTCGCACTCACTCACCTCGCCCTGCTACACCACCGTTACCACGTCAGGAGCAGCGGGACTACGAACCTATGATGGTCCCTGATGGCTTAACCTCCCACTCTGGGCACACTATACAGCGCCCAAGAAAATATGTCACCACCCTACACAACACAGACATACACCCACTCCACACGCTCCCGCACACACACAGTCCCTACTATTAACCACACACACTTGCAGCCAACCTCCCTACCTCACACTCCACACATTACCCGTACACATCTGTACAACACATATTCTTTTCTATCGTCTGTATATTATTCTTTGTTATGTATTACTATGTATGTATTTTGCCTTCCCCTCTCCCTTAATAAAATAATTCTGTTTTGGGAGAGGGGGGGTAATGTAGTGGCGTCGTATGCACCACTCCTTATTCCTTTGTATATTCCATGTGCTGGTACGCCACTGCTTGCTCCTACGTACTTCCCCCGGCCCCAGAGAGCCACAGACTGACGGGTACGCTAATCCTTTCCCCTGACACAGCTTAATCCTCTCTTGGGAGTGCAGCCACCGGCCTCCTGCTTTCTCCCAGGTATGAGTCAAAAAGGGGTGCAGTACGCCAGGTGATGCGTGGGTCACGTGGCCACGCCACATCCGGGAATCTGAAAGCGAGTGAATAAAAAGGGGAGGCTTCGCCCAGAGGTCAGACTATCCAGCGAGCTACTATAGAGGAAGGTCTTGCTTCGCTCCTGCCGTCGACATACACCTGCATACACACATGTTCCCACTCTGACCACACATGGTGCTCCTGCTCTACGCTACTACAGACGATCCATTGCAACTACCGATTCCCCCCACGACGCTGCACGACATGCTGGCCTTCCCTATATTTATATGTACTGCTTACCTGTGTTTTACCAATATATTGTACCGTGTATTCTAGAGTATGTTAACCCGGGTAGAAACATAAGGAGCTTCCTTACTGTTTTAACCCCAACGCTACCACAGAGGAAGATGATCGTCATATCTTCTTGGCTCCTCTCCGTATATTATCCTCACAGGTCAGATTGGGGGCACTCTGGCATTTTTAAAGGTATCAGGCTTTTTAGTAAAATATGAGTTTTTAATTATTTATAAAAAAAAAAGAACAAGCAGGTAGGGTGTTGTGTCGACAAACCCTGCTGACAACATGGATACTATAATGTTAACTGATGTATATGCATCTCATTCGTATGGCGCTATCCACTCCATTTTCAAGCGTTTTGGAATGGTTCTTCGGATCTGTCTCACTTATGACAGTGACTGCCAATCTAATCGGTGTTATATTACTTTTAATACAAATGCTGCTGCCAAAGAAGCTTTTGAGGCAAAAGATTCTCTGTCTGTGGGGGTTGCCCATTGTACGGTTCAGATGATGCGGTCCAAAAATATAGTTGGCAGTGACAATGACTGCTGCCCCAACATCTTTGATGACTCACTAGAGCATGTCCCTAAGGAGAGCCACATCCCTACACCCTTTTGGTTTGTGGCTTACTACAGAGAGGGGCGTGGTAACCTCATCCGCACATCTAGGTTTCTGGGAAAAGAAATTCGATTACTACCTATAGGCCACATAAAAAAAATAAGGTAAGGTTGTTTTAATCAGAGCCAAAGATCTTACACAGGCCATGATGCTCCTCAGTCTCCCCTGCCCTTCTGATGGCATGTTTGAATCAATCAAATCTCATCGGACAGATAATTATAGCAAGAGGCGTATATACAATGAGAACCTGTATAAAACGATAGAAATACAGTGAAAAGAAAGCAAGAACTAGACATGGGTAGGGCAAGTTCACAGGCATTTAAATACCCAGTCATTTAAAGGGACACGTCTGGCAACTGCTCGCACCAGGTGTGTTGGGAGGAGTGCTTCCCATACACAAATTTTCAAAAAATTACCATCTGTGACCCAAATTTAAGAATTACCACCTTAAAGCAAAGGACATGTATACAATGAGGACCTATATGAATTCTCAGAAGAAGTCATTCTTGCTCTGTGCCTAATAGTGTCTAATGAAGAACAAAGATGAAAGACAGTAAAAATATGATCATCCTCACTTTCTATGGCTCGTATATCCCAGATCGCATTAATATCAACCCCACCTCTTTTGAGGTGAAGTCTTTTGTTAAGCATCCTTTACAGTGTTTTTGCTGTTATGAGTTTGGTAATGGGAGGAGGAACTGTACAAACTGTTCCCTGTGTGGTAATTATTCTGCTCTTGACTCACATCCTACTTCTGAGTGTCAGTCAGAAGGATGGTGGTGTGAGGAGATATGACTCCTCCCTTCATTCATCATTCCAAATCGACAACATCTAAATCGGTTGCATTACCTTCTCACCTCTCCCAAGAAACAGCTGCTTCTAACTCTGGTGAGAACGTTTCTCCGGCTTCACTACATAATAGCTTATCTGTCTTGGAAACTGTATCAGATACCCATTCTGGTGAATCTTCCCCTGATGACAATTCTTAGGCTCTAACTAAAGGTGTTCACGTGGTAGAGGTTCATGCTGCCACACACTGTCCAAAAAGGAAACCAAGTCAAGTAATGACAACAGAGGCATCTTCATGGTTCCATTGAGACACTTGACTCCATCCGTTTAAAAGTAACACTGATCAAGGTCTTTCAGTTGAATTGCATTGGCTTGCGTGCCTCTTAGGAGGAACTGCGAGTTCTTCTCTCTCGTTTTTCCCCTGCCTGTGTTTGTCTCCAAGAGATAATGCTTGGGGAGTCCATTCCTACCAGTCATCCTGTATACTCTGTATTTTATTTCAATTCCTACCAAGGGCTGGGTCACCAAGGTGGCTCTGTCATCCTAGTTCGATGCAATGTTTCATGGAGCTTAACACTCCACTCCAGGCTGTTGCACTTAAGGTTTTTATAGACTGCCCCTACACAGTGTGCAGTCTATACCTTCCTCCCAGTGATACAGTTGAGAGGGGTGATCACATCCGTCTTGTTCAAGACCTACCCTCTCCTTTTATTTTATTGGGTGATATTAATGGTAGTCATTCTCTGTAGGGTGACAGTTCGGTCAATTCAAGGGGTGTCTTATTGGCTTCTTCTATTGAGGATGAGGGGTTAGGGGTTTTATATATGGGAGATGTGACACATTTTAATAGCCCTACTGGGACTTTTACCGCCATTGACATTTCCCTCTGTTCACCCAGTGCACTGTTGGATTTTACTTGGAGTGTGTTGCCCGATTTATATGGGAGTGACCAATTCCCTATCCTCTCGGAAAATAACATGTACGAACCGCAGTCTTGTCATCCTCGATGGAGATTAGAGAAGACTGAATGGCAGTTTTTTAAAGAGCTTACATCTCCGGTCTTACCTCTTGCAGATTATAGTATCTCTGACGAAGCTGTGACTGATTTCATTAATATATTTCACTTTGCTGCTCTCAACTCTGTCCCATAATACTTCTGGCCACTTTCCCAAACGTCCTGTCCCTTGGTAGTCACCAGTCTGCACCACTGCTGTGTTCTCTCGCCTTCGTTGCAATCGTGGGGACCCTATTTTTTTAGAGGAGCATTTCCGACAGGCAAGGGCTCGGGCTAGACGAGACATGACATGCATCATGTAAGGCCTGTGTGTCTTCAGTTAATACTAAAACCGCACTCACTCAAGTGTTCAGGAGAGTCCGTTCCCAGGAGGGTAGTGCTCTGTGTGGAAACGCCCTGGTGCCTACCAACCACTGAACCCACTGCCTTGTGGGGTTTGCCTCTTTAGGCAAAGGCTAGGGGAAGGATACCTCGATAACAAACCAGGGTCGGGGGCGCCTATAGGTGAGCGATAACAGACCAGTGTCTCGGCAGCCCCTGCAGCTGAGGACGAAGCCTGGTCGTCTCGAGTTTTCTCTTGCCATCTGGGCCCTTCTCCCCTCGGTCAAGATACGGGTCTGAATACTGCACACATTCTTACTCGTTAAACCCAGTGCAGGTTTGATGCCCTCAACAAACCGATCCTGACCAAGTCCCGCGGCAATGGCTGTCTGGTGGTGGGGGCTAGCCCTGGATGAGGGTCGGCTCTTAGCTGGACAGCTGCACGTTGGGCGGCGGAGGTGAATATGGTCGTTTTCTTCTGGGACGAGGCAGCAGGAGAGTATGGCATCAACCTTCGTGACTAAGCAGCCCTATTTAGGACCACACTGCTTACCCCCGGAGAATGGGAAGGGGCATAGTATAGGTTGCCTAAACATTGTCTGCCTCAAAAACCTGTCTGAGCTGGTAGCCACGCCTGCTGGACCATCCCCTCTTATGTGGTCGAAATAGAAGGAAATATAACATTAAAGTCGCAGCTTGGAATGTCCATACCATGCTCGACTTAAATCTTAATATGGACAGACCGGCTAGACGCACTGTCCTCATCACCCAAAAACTGGCCCGTTACGATGTCGACGTCGCTGCCCTGTCAGAGACCAGACTGCCAGATGAGGGCAGCTTGACTGAGGACCAAGGTGGCTACACCTTCTACTGGAAAGGCTACCCCACACAAGAACGAAGAATCCATGGTGTCGGCTTTGCAGTCAAGAATTCCCTTGTACGCCTGATTCAAGACACGCCAATTGGCTTTTCAGCACGCCTAATGAAGATGAGGGTTCCCCTCTCCAGAGACCGACATGCAACCATCTTTAGCTGCTACGCTCCGACCCTTGACAGCCCTGAGGTCGACAAAGATGCATTCTACGAGCAGCTGGATGCGGAGCTGCAGCGTACACCAATCTCAGACAAGATGATACTACTGGGAGACTTTAACGCACGAGTGGGCTCCTCCCACCTGGCATGGGCCGGGGTCGTTGGCAGGCACGGAATAGGCAAAATAAATGCCAATGGCCACCGGCTTCTCTCCCTCAGCTCACAAAACCAGCTTGTCATTACCAACACTATCTTCAAGACAAAGGAAATATATAAAGGAACATGGAAGCACCCTCGGTCTCAGCAGTGGCACATGCTGGACTATGTGATCATCAGGCAGCGTGACTGGCAGGACGTACAGCTAACCCGTGATATGCATGGTGCTGACTGCTGGACGGACCACCGCCTCGTTCGGAGCTTTATGTCCCTCCACATCCGACCGCCTACCAGAAAACGTCCAGCCATGAAGAAGCTTAACTGTGCCTCCCTCAAGACAGCAGATGGAAAAACTAACCTCGCTGACGCCATCTCACACCGTATGGCTGATGCTCCTGCCCTCGAAGAATTCGGCGATTACATTGAAGCCGGTTGGACCCATTTCGCGAAGACTGTCACAGATGCTGCGGAGGAGGTCCTTGGCTTTGCTGAGCGGAAGAACAAGGACTGGTTTGATGAAAATATTGCTGGCATTCGCAAGCTTCTGGAAGCAAAAACAAGGCACATCAGACCTCCTTAAACAACCCCTCCTCAGACTATTTGAAGCAACAGTGGCAAAGCAAGAGGGCTGAAGCTCAAAGAACACTCAGAGCCATGGAAAATGAGTGCTGGCTCGGAATGGCTGCGGAACTACAAGGCTTTGCGGACTCTGGGGACCTCCAGTACTTCTACAGCTCTCTTAAACAAGTTTTTGGGCCAACCAACCACTCCCTTGCACCAGTTCGATCCCAGGACGGAGCAACCTTACTCACGAGCCGGAATCAAATTCTAGACAGATGGCAAGAACACTATCGCAACCTTCTCAACATGCATAATCCCTGTGATCCTGGACAGCTAGATGCCATTCCAGACAGACCCACAGTTTACGAGATGGATGTTGCTCCCACCATGGAGGAAGTCAAGAACGCGACCCACAGCTTGAAAAACAACAAGTCTCCCGGCGCTGATGGCATCCCCGGTGAGGTTCTCAGGCACGGTGGCGATGCTATGCACATTCGACTCCACGAAATGATCTGTGCAATGTGGGAAGCTGAACGTGTACCGCAGCAGTGGAAAGACGCCAGAATCATCTCTATCAACAAGAAGAAAGGCGATCGAGCTGTGTGTGGAAATAGCCGGGGTATCTCGCTACTGGCTATTGCGGGAAAAGTGCTGGCAAAGGTACTGCTTGCGCGACTGAACAAGCACGTTGTCGACAATGTGTGCCCTGAAACCCAGTGTGGCTTCCGAAGAGAGCGTGGCACCGTGGACATGATTTTCACAGCTAGACAACTCCAGGAAAAGTGTCGCGAACAACATCAAAACCTGTGTCTGGCCTTCATAGATCTAACAAAGGCCTTTGACACGGTCAACCGGGAGATGCTGTGGTGCGTCATGAGGAAATATGGTTGCCCTGACAAGTTCACAGCAGTCACCCTGGCTTTCCATGATGGCATGAGGGCAAGTGTTGTTGTCGGAGGCAAAGAAACTGCAACCTTTGACATGGAGCTTGGTGTTAAGCAGGGGTGTGTGATTGCCCCCATCTTGTTCAACATCTACCTTCCTGCAGCAACCTTCCTTTTTCATGAGAGAATTCCACCTGGACATGGTGTTGGCCTCACATACCGGCTCGACGGAAGTCTCTTCAACCTGCGCCGTCTCCAGGCCCGAACAAAGACTCTGAGTGACAAGGTGTTCGAACTGCAATACGCAGATGACTGTGTACTAGTCGCCCACTCCCCCAAGGACTTACAAGAAGCACTCAACATCATCTACGACATTTACAGCACTCTTGGACTCGTCATCAACACCGACAAAACTGAAGTAATGTATCAGTGGTCTGGTGTTGCCCCACCTGTGGAGCTTGTTATGAGTGTCGCCGGAGCTGAACTCCAGATCACTCCTCAATTCAACTACCTCGGCAGCGTGCTGTCAGTTGACTGCTCTATTGATGAGGAGGTGAACCGAAGAATCAACAAGGTATCGGCATCCTTCGGCAGGATCTGCGATAGAGTCACCCAGAACCACAACATTCGACTTGCAACAAAGATTGCTGTGTACCAAGCTATTTGCCTCAGCATGCTGCTATACGGAAGCAAAACCTTCACTCTGTACCGGAAGCATATTAAGCTTCTAGAAGCCTTCCACATGCAATGCATCAAGAAAATTCTTGGTCTCACTTGGCAAGACCGTATACCTCACACTGTTATGTTGGAGCGTGCTGGAATTTCGAGTATTGAATGCCTCCTCCGCCGCAGGCAGCTGAGATGGCTGGGGCATGTCCTCCAAATGCCCGCTACATGCCTGCCAAGACGCACCCTCTATGGGCAACTGTTGGAGGGGAGGCGTTCCTGTGGCAGCCCAAGGAAAAGGTTCAAAGATCAGGTCAAGAGAACACTGAAGAGTTTCAACATCAACCCAGACAATCTCGAAGACGCAGCTCCCGACCGAAATAGATGGCCCTCTATCTGTCATCAAGTTGCGGCTCACTTTGAGCTGAATCGAACTGAACAGTGTAATGAGCGACGCCAGAGGGGCCACGAGAGGGTACTTCATCACCTTCAGCGCCCTCCACCACATGAACCAGAACTCCAGTGCCCTGAGTGTGGACGACTCTGCAGCTCCCGCATTGGACTCTACAGTCATAGGCGCACCCACCGACAGCAACTACCATGAGGGCATCCATCATCATCGACTTCGATGGACTTCCTTAAGCAAGTAAGCAAGCACTAAAACCGCACTCACTCAAGTGTTCAGGAGAGTCCATTCCCAGGAGGGCAGTGCTCTGTATTTCTCGCAGTATGATAATGAAAGTTTTAACCATATATTCACCCTGAGTGACCTGCAACCTGCTCTCTCCCTCTGTAACGACACTTATGGGCCTGATAACATCCCTTACGCAATGTGTGACACTTGGGTTAGGAGGCAATCTCATTTCTTCTAGTTTTATATAAGAGAATCTGTCTGGAGGGTGTCTTCCTTTCTGGGTGGAGGGTTGCTACCAACCTTTCTTTCCCCAAGCCAGGCAAGGACTCTAGCGTTGCCCTCAATTACCAATCCCTTTGACAGTGAAACAGTAAGGAAGCCCTTATGTTTTTACCCGGGTGAACAGACTCTAGAATACACGGTACAGTTTATTGGTAATACACAGGTAAGCAGTACATGTAGATATAGGGAAGGCCAGCCAGTCGTGCAGCGTCGTGGGGAGTCGGTAGTTGCAGTGGAGCGTCTGTAGTAGTGTAGAGCAGGAGCATCACGTGTGGTCAGAGTGGGAACATGTGTATATGCAGGTGTATGACGTCGGCAGGAGCGGGGCTGAACCTTCTACTATAGTAGCTCGCAGGATAGTCTGGCCTCTGGACGAAGTCTGCCCCTTTTATTCACTCGCTACAGATTCGCGGATGTGGCGTGGCCATGTGACCCAGCGCATAACCTGGCG
Organism: Petrolisthes cinctipes; assembly: GCA_033782935.1. Lineage (NCBI taxonomy): Eukaryota > Metazoa > Arthropoda > Malacostraca > Decapoda > Porcellanidae > Petrolisthes > Petrolisthes cinctipes. The sequence continues at coordinate 3,436,179 of JAWQEG010001559.1, forward strand.
TGCTGCACCACTTTGACTCATACCTGTGAGAAAGCAGTAGGCTGGCGGCTGCAGTCCCAAGAGAGGATACAGCTGTGTCAGGGGAAAGGATTAGCGTACCCACCAGACTGTGGATGTCTGAGGCAGGGGGAAGTACAAGGGAAAAGGAGTGGCTTACCAGCACATGGAATGTAGAAAGGAATACGGAGTGGTGCATATGGTGCCACTACAACATTGTTGCATCTTTCTTCTTGTGTAGTGTCCCAGCATTGGCCACCGTCGTCGTCGGTACCTGTCCGAGTTCCGGGTGGGGGACGGTTCTTACAGTCTGTTCCAGGTGCTCAGTGAGGAGGCTTCTAGTTTGGGAAGGAGTACCCTCTCATTTATTGAAGATGTAAGTTGTGAATTTTGTCATTTTTATGGCTTTTTATTTTTTAGTTAGTTCAATGTTCCTTTCGTTTTTATTTTTATTTATTTTTCTTTTAATTAATCTGGTTATTTTAGTAAAATGTGAGTTTTAGATTTTATGCCCTTTTAATCATGCTGATGCTTCCTTTTGAGAAAGTGAAGCCTGGGATATATATGTATATATTTTATAAATATATATTTTGAAATCATTTAAAATTATGATGGGCAGTATATGACCCTGACTGTTGCACTGTCAGATTCCTAGTGGCATCGGGTCAGAGCAGGGGACGGAGCCCCCTCTCGTCTAGCTCGCCAGGCCTCAGAGACACGCAAGCCACCCCACCACGTCAAGGCGGTTCCCGTTGGCGGGACTTGAGTGAGGATGCAATCTCATTTCTTCTAGCTTTATATAACAGAATCTGGCTGGAGGGTGTCTTCCCTTCTGGGTGGAGGGTTGCTACCATCCTTCCTTTCCCCAAGCCGGGCAAGGACTCTAGTGTTGCCCTCAATTACCTACCAATTGCCTTGACCTCCAGTCACTGCAAACTATTTGAGAAGATGGTAAATGTCAGACTGGTATACTTCCTCGAACGGGGTCTTTTTCTGCCTCTGTCCCAGTCTAGTTTTCGTAAACATTCCACTACAGATGCTCTGGTCAGGTTGGAAGCTGCTGCATGTGAGGCTTTTGCACGACATCAACACCTTGTCTGTGTATTCTTTGATTTAGAGAAAGCCTATGAAACTACATGGCAATATGGTATCCTGCAGCAACTACATGCATATGGCCTGCGGGGTCGTCTTCCACGCTTTCTTAAGGAGTTCCTCAGTGGTCGCAGTTTTTCTGTGAGGGTTGGTACAGCCCTCTCAGCATCCGTTGCACAGGAGGAGGGCATCCCCCAGGGAAGCGTCCTCAGTGTCACATTGTTTGCAGTAACAATTAATGCCATTGCCTCATCCCTCCGGACGGTATAGCCAATTCCATGTACGTTGACGACATGGCGGTCTCGTTTGCTGCTTCCCGAATGTCAGTGGCGGAGCGGCGCATGCAACTTGCACTCGCCAGGGTGTCGCATTGGGCTGGTTCTCATGGGTTTCGATTTTCTCCTGCCAAGCAATTTGCTATGCACTTCTGTCGCATCCGAGGTGTCCACTCGATCCGGACTTATTCATGTATGGTCATTGGATACGTTTTTGGGGTCTCCTTTTTGACAAACGTTTGACTTGGGTTCCCCACTTACGTTCACTTAAGGTCTCTTGCCTCCAGGCTCTTAACTTTTCGAGGGTCATGGGCCATACGTCCTGGAGGGCTGATCGGGCCACTCTCCTACGCCTATAACATGTTCTTATTAGGTCAAAACTCGACTATGGGTGTGAGGTGTATTCCTCTGCCACAGATACCCGTCTCAAAGTCTTAGAATCTGTTCATCATGCTGGCGTTCGTCTGGCGACCGGAGCCTTCAGGTCGTCTTCAATCCCCAGTCTCTTGGTGGACGCTGATGAGCCACCTCTTGATCTCTGTTGCCAGTCCTTGATGGTTCGTTGTTGGCATCGATTACATCTACTTCCTGACTCCCTTCCCTGCTTGGCAGTGTCATCTGATATCATGTTTCAGTACTACCTTTCACATTCTCGCACACCATGGCCCTTTGGCTTCCGGGTCAGAAAGGCTATGGAGGAGATAGGTATTGATGACTTTCAGATTTGTCCTGTGCGGGTCCCCAGGGTGGCTTCATGGCTTCTTCCAGAAGTTTTCCCTTGCACCTGCTTTTCAGACAAGAAGGAATCTCTTCCTCCTCCAGTGGCTTGTTCCCTCTTTTTAGAAAATGCCTTCATTCACAGGGAGTCCCTCCCTGTGTACACTGATGGGTCAAAGTCTGATGCTGGAGTTGGTTTTGGAGTTTTCTTTCCTGACTTTTGTCGCGGCGGCAAGCTCCCTTCTGTCATGTCAATTTTTACTGTTGAGCTCTCGGCCATTTTATATGCCTTCCAAGTGATTTATACTCTCCCTCAGCCTTCCTTTACTATTTTTAGCGATTCTTGTAGTGCCTTGCAGGCCTTGTGCAATTTTAACTCTTCCCATCCCTTGTTGTTGGCCATTCTCGAGTGGCTTGTCCTCCTGGGTCGTCGTTACATTTTGTTGGGTCCCGGCTCATGTGGGTGTCGATGGGAATGAGTGGCCTGACGCCCTGGCTAAGGCTGCAGTCTCCAGTTCTCGGCCTACTGCCTTGCGTCATCCTGTTCCTGCAGTGGACCTTCAACCCTACATAGATGCCGCCATTCGTTCCCGCTGGCGGGACAGATGGGTTGCCATCGGGGCTAACAAGCTCCACGGCATCCGCCAGCCCCTTGGTTTGTGGAGCTACATCAGCCTGTCTCGCCTTTGGGAGACGGCTCGTGTCCATCTCCGCATTGGCCACACACTATTAACTCAAGGCTTTTTAATGGAGAGGGTTCACCCTCCCTACTGTGATGATTATCTGGTCCCTCTGACAGTACGGCATCTTATTGTCGAGTGTCCCTGCCTTGGGGACCTTCGTCATAAGCACCTCTCCGAGTACCAGGTGGGTGACGGTTCTTACAGTGTCTATCAGGTCCTCAGGGAGGAGGCTTGTAGTGTGGGAGGGAATACCCTCTTCTATGTGGCACAAATTGTGAATTTTATTATATTTATGGCTTTTTAGATACCGGAAGTTCAATGTTTTTAATTTTTATCTTTTATATATTTTACTTGAGTTAATCAGATTCTTTTAGTATATATGTGCCTTTTAGTTTGTATGTTCTTTTAATCATGCTGCATATCCCTTTCGGGGTGGTGAAGCCTGTTTGGTTTGTATTAATTTTCTATTAATGATATAGATGACCATTTAATAGTGGGCGGTATATGATCGTAGCTGTTCCGCCGCCAAATACCTAATGGCATTAATAAATCAATCAATCAATCCTCAAGTGTCGCAACATTGCATATGGGATGTTGTCTGGCCTAACAGGTATGAATCGCAGTCTTGTCATCCTTGGTGGAGATTAGAGAAGGCTGACTGGCAGTTTTTTAGATAGCTAACTTCTTCGGTCTCTTCTGTAGCAGATTTTGGTAACTCTGATGAGGCTGTATCATATTTCATTGATATGCTTCACTCTGCTGCTCTCAACTCTGTCCCTTGGTGGTCAGTAGTCACCAGTCTGCACCACTGCTGTGCGGGAGAAGCGCGCTGCTTTCTCTTGCCTTCGTTGCAATCGTAAGGACCCAACTCTTTTCGAGGACTTCCGACGAGCAAGGCTCGGGCTAGACGAGTTTTAAAAAATGCACGACGTGCTTATTGAAAGGCCTAAGTGTCTTCAATTAATACTAAAACCCCACTCACCCAAATTTTTAGGAGAGGCTGTAAGATGGCGGAAAAGTTTTCTCCTAGTTATCCACCTATTCTTAAGGTCAATGGAATTATGATCATGGACGGTTTAACAGTGGCCAACACCATGGCAGAAGCATTTACAAGAGTCTCCAGCTGTGACTTACGAGGTGGAGTTGATGTTAATGTGATCTGGGATATGCAAGCCATAGAATGTGAGAATGATCCTATTGTTACTGCCTTTCATCTTTGATACTCGTTGGACACTATCTGGGCACATAGAAAGAATGACCTCTTCTGAGAATTCATACAGGTCCTCATTATATATACGCTCCTTGCTATAATTAAATGTTCGATGTTGTTTGATGGATTTAAGCATGCCATCAGAAGGACAGGGGAGATTGAGGAGCATCATGGCCTGTGTAAGTTCTTTGGCTCTGATTAAAACACCCTTTCCGTACTTTTGTATGTGGCCTATCGGTAGTAATTCAATTTATTTTTCCAGATACCTATAAGCATGGATGAGATCACCACGCCCCTGCCTGTAGTAAGCCTCAAGCCAAAAGGGTCTAGGAATGCGATGCTCCTTAGGGACATGCTCTACAGATTCATCGAAGATGTTAGGGTAGTAGTCATTGACACTGTCAACTACATTTATGGACCGCATCATCTGAACCGTACAGTGAGTATCCCCCACAGTCAGATAATCTTTTGCCTCAAAAGCTGCTTTGGCAGCAGCATTTGTATTGAAAATAATATAGCACCGATTAGATCTGCAGTCACTGTAATAAGTGGTTCGGATACGAAGAACCACTCCAAAACGATTAAAAATGAAGTGGAGAGCGCCATAGGAAAGGGATGCAAGTACATTCGTCAACATTAATGTGTCCAAACTGCTAACAGGGTTCGTTGACACAACACCCAACTTGCTAGGTCTTCTCTAAATTTCTATTATTTGCTGCCTTCTGCATACCACCACGACCTGAGAGTGACGTCTCGAGGGCCTGGTCGATCACAGCTCAAGGAAAAGAATGAGTTGGCCCCAGGAGCCAAGAGCTACTACCTACCGGGCAGAAACCCAACCATCCAACATAGGACGGCCCCTAGAGGGCAGTCCCTCTGGAGGGCAGCACTGTTGGCCCGTACTGGCAGCCTAATGCATGTGAACCATTTAGTCTGGTCTCTCACTGGCGACCTTACTAGCATGGGAAGCCCTCTCTCCCGAAATCGGGGCAGAGCAGGGGCCGGAGCTTCCTCTAGTCTAGCTCACCAGGTCTCAGAGACATGCAAGCCCCCCCACCACGTCAAGGCGCTTCCCGTTGGGAGGGCATAAATTTACGAAGAAAGAGGTAAAGAAATAAGTTACCATATATATCGTACCGGACTGTATTAGGCATTTATTAAGTGATTCATTATGACTCCCACACTTTATTTCAAGACATAAAAATTACCTCGGAATTATTCACTAACCACATAGACGCTAGCAGATTGCTCGCTCGAATACCGCCCTGCTCTTGCACAGAAAGTGAATCCACTTCAAGTTGCCACATATCCACAACCAGGAGACGAAGGGTGATGTGGTTAATCTAAACATAAAGATTTGATCGTTAATACAGAGTACAGAATCAAAATTAAGTAAATTTTAAAGAATTCCTCAAGGGTAGACAGACATTGTTGCCTATCATCCGTGACATCTGATTGACAGCATAAATAGGAGGTTGATGGAATCATTACCCAAACGAAGTTTTTGGATTTTCACTTCTCATTCGACAGATCACGTCTCTTTTCAAGGAAGGGAGATTGAAACGAAGGAAGGTAACACTGTTCTTACTTTAAATGGCCTTCAATTTGTAGACCATTCAAATTATTTTGAAATTCATTGACGAATATAATTCTCTATATAAGATATATTTTCGTGATCAAGGAAAAATCACACACATAGGGTACAATACATGTGTATATTGTGGTTCTTCCATTCCATTATGAGTTAGTAATAGCAAGGTCTGTGAAACTATGTGTGTGTATGTGTGTGTGACACTCATGATAACTAGAATACAATATGGTATTCGGGCCACAGTGCCCCTCGTAAGCTCTCGAGTTTAATTAAGTGATTTTAGGTCAGGTCAGAGTATTTTCGTAGTCAATTATAATTAAGTGGCTTTATTATATCCCACAGATAATAATATTTCACAATAGCGTCAGAATTGTTTTCCATCGTGGGGCCTTGTGCGTTTGCCATGAAGACGACACCGTTAATATTTCCCATTTTTTGAGCAGCACGGCGAGGCCGGCCACTTCGAGGTCTGTCACTGACGTTGCCTTCCTTTTGCCAGCGCCTGATCCACCTGTAGACTGTGGTGATACTGGTGCCAGTGTGTTGGGCAATGGCTTTCACCGACCATCCCTCCACCCACAGCCACACGATCTCTGCTCGCTCTTCCAGTCCGGTTGGACGGAAAACTTGGTGCCGCATGTCTAAGTCTTCTGTGAGACCAGCCCCAAGCTGCCAGGTAAGAGTAATTTTCACTAAAGTTAATCATTTACCCGTGTTGATACTGAGAATTATTTCGTTAAATTATACTATTAAGAGACTTGAAACCCTTAAGACCGAGAGAATCTAGTTTAACGTATTTCCCGCTTTTATCAGTTTGCGCCAATAACGCCTAGTAGAGAGATACATTTTTTCCCGTGTTATAGTCGACTGTCTGTAGGTAAATAAGATTAATTCAAAGGCTCTCTTTCATTCATATGCAAAGGACATTTGATCGTAACTATACGGTATGAGAACATTGTATTAGCTCATTGAAGTTGAGCCCAGATGGTGACATCAAGCAACTCCTAGCATTTTTTTTTTTTTTTTTTTTTTTTTTTTGCTGTACTCCATGTAACAAGTTATTGGTACAGCACAGTAAGTTTTCGATCACTGTCCATAATGGGCGACATACATAGCGGCAATGCGTAAATCACGACGGACGGACTACCCTGTAGCCATTGTGTTCATACTATATAGTACACAATTTTGAATTGAGTCTCAGAACCATTTGACCCCGTAGGGGAGGGAGGTTATTACCTGCAATGATGTGGGTACAGCCTGCCGAATAATTTCGCGGAGTGTCCGAGAGAGCCTCTATAAGGTGGAAATCTGGTAACACTGCACTGTATGAGACGCAGTGTATGCGAGGTTTATACTATCTGGGCTTTTGTCTAATAAAAATACTATTTTACATATTGCAATAAGATCTAATTAGGACGGAAAACAAGACAAGGATAATAATTTTAATATATATATATATAGAACGATTGTTGTCCTGATAAAAGGTTAGTCTGTCGCAGTTATCGTACTGTGATGTGCATGAAAGATTATAATTTAGATATAATTACAGTACTTACATTACTGAATGTTTCATATATAAAAGTTAGTTTAACACAAAATAATGCCATACTAATTTCATTACTGGTTTCAGTTACAGGAGAAGGAGTGATTGATTGAAGATAATGAAACAAAAATTGACGTATGTCTTTAAGACTCTATAGGTTGGAAGGTGATAAGAGAAGTGGAACAGCAAGTACGAAGGGAATAGCTTGGTGGAACGGAGGAACAGTAAAAAAAAGAGGATGGCTTGGGGCTGAAGGGTCCCTTATCAAATTGTCCGCAGCCCTGCAGGCAATACCTCCTAAGAGGAGTGAAGGAGAGAGACCAAAGGATATATAAGGCGCTACGGAAGCGGTTGAATGCAGCTGTATTCTGAATATAATACAAGTAACTGATGGGTTCTGAGTGAGTAATTAACAATGGTAGCAGACCAGATAATATTGTGATGCGATAACCTGGTTAATAAAACCAATTATTATCACCAAAGTACTAAATATCAGTACCATACTAATTTTATCTGCAGTACGCACTGATATATAAGTAAATTCAGGTAATAGGAACAGCCTTATCACCCATAAAAACTTTTCTAATCGTCATATGCAAACTCACTTGTATGCCCTGACCGTTAACTCAAACTCTTCCCACATCGAGGGTCATCGCTTCGGTTTCAAATCATAGTTGAAACAGTGTTATCCATACCAATTTCGAAACCGAGGTATAGGTATGACCTTCATGGCTTACCGGCAAAGTAACCGGGGCTTCATATAGTCAGCAGCAGCAGGAACTATATCGGCATTCAGCACTCCAAATGGTCAGACTTCATGACTAATTAACTCTGAGAGGTAGAATTATCGGCATGAAAGAAGGTGGGATATCCGGCCCTGATATAGCAGTGGAACTTGGAGTTTCGGAGTACGCTGTTCACAAGTGGTGGAAGAGATGGCTCATGGGGGTATGCTACTCTACGATATTATCCAAGATCAGGTGCACTCCCCCCCCTCAAAAAAAAAAAAAAAAAAAAAAAAAAAAAAACACCCACACACCCTGCAACACAACTGAGGAAAATAAGCGTATCATCATCCCATCTGAGCTGTGCTGTAGAGGCCAGGAGGAAGAGGGGGGTTTGATTGGAACGAAACATGCACAATCTTAATTTCGGGTTCACACACACACACCTTCTGCCAGCGGACAAGTTTATGAGGTTAACGATAAACCAGTTTCCCGTTTGTGATTTTAATATTACTTTACTTTCATCTTTTTAATTAGGACAGGGGCCCTGTCCATACAGCAGGTAGCATTCGCAGATTGTTTGGTGATTAACCGTCCTTTGTGTAATTGGACTGGCCGTCAAAGGGATGCTACATGAATCCCATTGAAAACAGGTTGGATCTGATGGTGAACGCAGGGGAGCAGGGCCAGGAGAAGACAAGGGTCCAAGTCGTGCAGCATGTCATGCTAGAATGGGAAACACTTCACCAAAATCAAGCTACCATTTACAACTTGGTGTCATCAATGCCTACAATATTACAGGAGGTCACTGATGCTGAAGGGTTTTGGTCAAATTATTAGGGTTTTATCCTTTCTTCCCTCAATATTATACATTACATCACAAGAATATTTAATTAAACTATGTTTTATGGTAAACAATTTTGTTTGTTTAGAAAGGCTGCTGAGTTTTATTTCACTTTATATCCCTAACACACAAGCAGATCTTCTTAATAATATGAAAACATAATGAAAACAAGCATATTGTAACAGACAAATATTATTAATTTAAATGCAACATTGATTGACAGCCAGTTTAAGCATACAAAGTGGCAGTTGGCGATATCGAAACTTGCAGAAGGTTACTGCCTCATCGTCACCAAATTTCAGTCATAAGAAATATCTTTTCCTGGAGAATTATATTAAAGATAACTTCACTAAATGATACCTGAATATATTATGAATGTCTGGAATTGATGAATGTAACTACTCCACTTCTACCCATATTATGATCTCCTACATTCTCTGAAGAAAGACGACCTCTCTCCGATTTCTCTCCTCACAGCTCTCCTCCATCCACACTGTGGGTTGCCAAGCAGAATCATGACAGCTTCAGTCAACGGGAAATAAAGATGGTTGAAAATACTTTAAAGCGCGGTTGCATTGGCCTAATCAAAGTAGGGGATTTTATTGCAGTTTACTTGTCAACAGAAAAATATCTAACGCAATGACAAATACAGACAAAATCAGTAATAATTATAACAGAATTAATAATGTAATAAGACACCAAGGACATTCTCTTTTACAGAGAATCCTATACATTAAGGATTTGGGTGCCCCATTGGCCCAAGCCACTCACTTTCAATTCCTCACCCGTCCATCCTTTCCTTCTTTCTCTTTTGTGCTTGCACTTCCGCCTTAAAGCCGGGTGTAATGAAATTTGAGTCACCCTACACATGTGTACTGTACCCCTTACAGGAGCAAATAAGACAGCAACTGCGTTAGAGTAAACCATACACGGAAGCTGAGCAGCACACCTAACTTATTTTAGGTAATATTAGCTAGAGAGTTACAATAATCTCCCCAAGAGAGGTTGTGAGAGAAAGATAATCCAAGAATATTTAGAGGAAGGGAAAGATTGAATTGTGTGTCATTGAAGAAAAAGACATAGTCATCTCGAAGATTAGATAAGTGAAGGAACTGTTTTGGAATATCGGAAGCCACGAGGTTTTCTATGCCTCAATCCGGGATGAAGGAAGGGTCGGAGGTCAGGCGTAGCACTGCATCATCACGTAATGTAGAGAGAAACTGCGCCTATGGACGGTTCCCAAACCTAGTGGAGTAATGCAAAGTTAATTCGTCATCATCGGAGTGGATAGGGCTACGTAGAACTAAATCTAAGAAGGTCATTGATGAAAAGAAGAAAGAGAGTTGGTAATACTGTATTACAGGGCACTGAGGAGTACAGTTGGCTCCACTTCCGCGTTTACCAGTTAGCGTTGCCAATGTTGAACCATCCAGAAATTTGAATCCCGTGCCACGTGTGATCATGATGTGAACCACCGAGTGAGATGGAAAGAGGAGTTGGGATTAGGAGAGTGACCTGATACATTGTGGGTGCATGAAATTATTTCGATTTCTCAGACACTGTACACTTCAATACTGGTGGTGTGAATGTCTGACTTGGACATTAATCAAAGATGACTTTACCAGAGTAATAAGTAGTCCTGCCATATTACATGAACTGAAATTGTACACAAAATATCAGATCATATCTTTTCACGTCTTGCTTTCATAATACTTGATTGATCATGATGATGAAGGTGGTGAGAAGGAGAGTGAGGAGGGAAAGTGGAGGAGTAGTTTGAATAAGTGCTGGGAGGGAGGAGGGGGAGAGATGGTGAGGGAGAAAAGTCAAAGTTATCATTGGGTAATTAAGACTCTCCACTATAAATTACTGTTCTTTGGTAACCATTAATATAAAGAAATTATTCAGAAAAATACTTGACTGATGGTGTTACGACCCCTCAATACTAGACCCGTTGGGTCATTTGCAGCGAACTACCCAGCCAGGAACCAAGATGGTCAGGCAGATTATCCCCTAGTTTAAGCTTCAACCAATCGGATCCTTACCCCTCTGCCAATGGGAGAGGAGAATTTGGTTAACGTCACGTTTTGGCGGGAACTTGAACTGTATAAATAGCGGGGGCAGGTGGTTCAAGGTAGGACTCCACAGAGTCCTTTGATATTGTGTACATATCTTGTGTTGTGCATCAATCTTCCACCAGTATCTTCTGATGAGGGTATCTCTTAGCTCTGCCCACCTCTTACTTCATTGTGTTGAGTATATATATATATATATATATATATATATATATATATTACTTTTACCTCTGCCCTTTCCATGCGTATAAGTGTAGCCTAGACAAATAGGACATCAGTTTAAGTCTGTAAATTCTATAGGTGGTGTTACTTGTATTTGTGGTATTTAATATTTAATAATTCAGTTACTATTCGGTAATGATATAGCGGGAAAATTAGTAGTCCCTAATGTCCTAATTCCTGAACAGCCACAGCCTGTATGGCATCCTGACCCTTCAGACCTGTTTCCCTCCTGTGCATTAACCCGTTCACAGGCTCGTCTAGTTCCTCCGGTCCCGATTCAGTCACCGTTGCCTTCCACTCCCTTAATCCCTGACTTGCTCTCTAGAGAAGAGCTGATAAAGGCCCAGGAGGCTGATCCTTCTTTGACCTCTGAGAGACATGTTGCTGTAGGGAAAACAGAGTTAGACACTTTACCTGCCTTTTATTATGACAATGAAGTACTTATGCGTGCCTACCGAAAACTCTGAAATGCACCAAATAGTGTTACCCTCGTCAGTTCGATCTGAGGTGTTAAAACTGGCTCATGATAGTTCTGGTGGTAGACATCTGGGATTTCGTAAAACATATCATAGGGTATTAAACCATTTCTTCTGGCCTGGTATTAGGGAGAATGTCAAAAGTTTCGTAAAAACCTGTTATGTGTGCCAACTTGCTGGTAAAGTTAGCAAACCCATTCCTCCTGCTCCTATATATTCCATTCCGGTAGTGGATGAACCCTTTGGACGAATAATCATGGACTGTGTGGGACCCCTTCCTAAGACCAAAAAGGGGCACCAGTATATGTTAACGGTGATGGATGCCACAACCAGGTATCCGGAGGCATACCCTCTAAGAAATATCACGGTCAAGTCCATACTGAAACCCCTCCTGCATATGTTTACATCCAAAGGTATACCCCAAAAAATACAGACGGATCAGGGTTCTAATTTCACCAGCTAAGTTTTTTTAAATGTTTTAGCTACTCTGGGAGTTGAACACATTATCTCTTCGGCTTATCATCCCCAGTCACAAGGCTGTCTGGAACGCTTTCACCAAACACTGCAACAAATGCTAAAGAAGTACTGTATTGAGAATGGAGCTGCGTGGGATGAATCCTTGGATTGGCTTTTGTTTGCGTATAGAGAATCTATACAGAAATCCATAGGATTCTCTCCCTTTGTATTGTTATATAGGCGTAACATCAGAGGTCCCTTAAGGGGGAAGTTCTGTGTTGGTAAATTTGTAGCAACTGAATCCTCCAAACTATTCCAAGCAACAGAACACCATTATTTTTTTTTCTTCTGGTCCTGTTTCCTGACATACTTTGGAGGAATCAAGGCACTCCAATGTAACAAAAAAGAATTACCACCTTAAGAGTCTTGAAAGACAATTGGGTTTTGTCCCACTCAACTCCAGTCACGGTCCAGGAGAAACCTTATGGAGAAACTTGACAAGGTCAGGATGTTTGCACAACTTAATTCGCAAGGGAGGCAGGATAGGTCAAAGAAACACTATGACAAGAGAGCCAAACCTAGGCAATTTTTGCCTGGTCAAAAGGTGTTGCTTTTCCTTCCAATTCCTGGTGACCCCTTGTCAAGGAAATATTCCGGACCGTATAGTGTATAAAAACTGCTCAATCCAGTGAATTACATAATAGCTACACCTGACAGGCGTAAGAAAAGCCAAATTGTTCATTTTAATCTAATCAAACCCTATCATTCCAGACAACCAGAGGAGGCTTATGGAGCTCCTGTTAATGTTAAGGAGTTGGGTAATACAACAGATGACCATTGTGGTGCAGTTACCCTGTGTATAGCAGAGACGAATCCCGTGGTGACTACTGAGGGGGACACTTATGGAGTAGATGATGGAGAAATGGCCAGTTGGCCTTCATTTCAGGAACCTCTCTCCAACAGTGCCCTTCTTAAGAACTTATCACAACATTACGATAATTTGTCTAACCAACAGCAGTCAGATTTAGTTTGCTTATTTAACCGATATCCCTCGGTGACCTCTGATTCCCCTGGTTTTTGCACTTATCTGTTTCATGAGGTGAAGTTAGTTTCTGCTACTCGGTCTCCTATCCGTCAAGCCCCATATAGACTAAATCCATCTAAGAGGACAATCATGGACCAGGAAGTTGATTATTTGCTAAGTAACAACCTGGCGGAACCCAGCATGTCTCCTTGGGCTTCCCCTTGCCTGTTGGTATCAAAGCCAGATGGGTCACACAGGCTTTGTACAGATTATCGTAAGGTTAATCAGGTTACCATCCGGGATTCCTACCTGTTACCATTAATAGATGATCTTATTGATCGCATAGGAGTCTCAAAATATATAATTACTATTGATCTTATGAAAGGGTATTATCAAATTCCCCTGTCTGACAAAGCCAAAGAGATTTCTGCTTTTATCACCCCTTCAGGGCTCTTTCAGTACAAGGTTTTACCATTCAGTATGTGTAATGCTCCTGCTTCCTTTCAAAGAGTGGTGGACTGGGTGATATCAGGTATTGATGGAATTGGAGCCTATTTGGATGATGTGGTTGTGGCAGGAGATACATGGGATGAACATCTGGCTCGCCTACACCTCCTCATGGGTCGACTTCAGAAAGCAGGACTTACAATCAACCTCCGCAAGTGTGTCTTTGGAAAAGGAACTGTTGAGTACTTGGGACACACAGTCGGAGGAGGACGAGTACGACCCATGGATGCGAATGTTGCAGCTGTCCTGTCCTTCCCTACACCTACAACAAGAAAGGAAGTCGTGAGGTTCCGGAGGATGTCGGGGTACTACAGGAGGTTTTGTAGCAACGTTGTAGACGTCGCAGCACCTTTAACTTGTGAGCAAGAAGGTGCCTTTCTGCTGGACAGACAACTGTGATACCGCCTTCCAGAACCTAAAACTATTCCTCTCCTCACAACCCGTCTTGCATATTCCAAACTACACAAAACCCTTCCATCTACAAATCGACGCAAGTGGAGTTGGAGTAGGTGGGGTCCTACTACAAGAGTCTAGTGAAATCCTCCACCCCATAGCCTACTTCTCAACCAAGTTGAAACCCTACCAGCGTAATTACAGTACCATTGAAAAAGAAGGTTTAGCCTTGGTCCTAGCAGTGAAGAAGTTCGAATGTTATCTGCAAACCAGTCCCCATGTAGTGAAAGTATTCAGTGACCACAATCCTTTAACCTTTATTAACTTGATGAAGTCTGCAAATCAACGTATCTTTCGATGGGCTCTTCAATTACAACACTATAATCTTCTGGTAACGCACATCAAAGGGACTGACAACCTCGTTGCAGACACACTGTCCAGAACGTTTCCAGTATATCTGTTACTCCCTGCAACAACCCAACGCTTCTACTTGTGTGGGATCACCTATAATCTACCTATTCCAGAACCCCTACAGAGGTTTTGGTGAAGGGGGTATGTTACGACCCCTCAATACTAGACCCGTTGGGTCATTTGCAGCGAACTACCAAGCCAGGAACCAAGATGGTCAGGAAGATTATCCCCTAGTTTAAGCTTTAACCAATCGGATCCTAACCTCTCTGCCAATAGGAGAGGAGGATTTGGTTAACGTCACGTTTTGGCGGGAACTTGAACTGTATAAATAGCGAGGGCAGGTGGTTCAAGGTAATCCCTCGTGATCTACAGTCGTGTCTATCCCTCGAAAAGAAATCAATTAATCTTCTGTGGCAAGGTCAGTGGACCAGACTTAACATCAACACCATCAAGCCTCAACTGGGTGATTGGGCCACTGCCAACCGGCCCAATCGATTAGAAGAACGAATCCTGGCAAGACTGAGAACATACTGCACAAGAATAACTCATAGAACCATATATAGACAAACGTTTTCCACCGCATTGTAACACCTGCAATGCGGTGTTATCTATCAGACATATCATCCTGCATTGTCGGCGATTTGTGGGGGAACGTGCTTCCCTCATAAGTTACTGTGATGCAGTAAAAGTCCCCTTCACATTCTCAGCTCTCTTAGGTGATGGGGATGGTAGTGTGACTGATAAATTGATGACTTTCTTGAGGGAGACCGAACTGATCAGAGTGATGTAACTTCTTATTACTATTGTTCTTACCATTTTGTATGTCTTTTTTTCAATTATGAATGTTATAAATTATGTATTGTATATATTGTATATTATGATGTATTAGCTAGGTTTAGCGATTGTCTAAGATAGGTTTAGCGATTTGTCTGCCTAGGCTTAGCGATTGGCTGGAATAGGTATTAGTCTAGTTAGCTATTGGTTGAGTAGGTACATAGATTAGTTTATTTGCTAAGATGTAAAATTAAGAAATATTATATTTGTATGAAGGTACACTCTCCCAAAAAAGTATCGGCATTAAAACGAATTAACTAATACGACAATAAACGTAGCATTATGGTACATTGCTTTGAAACCTTATAGATAGTGGTATTCCTGCCGATCAGTTACCAATTATGCATATTCGTATTTCTTCATGAGTCAGAAAAACTATAATGGATGCAAATCGAAACATATTCGCATTTCTTCAAAAATTAGAGAAATTTCAAATATTATCGTAAGATTTGGCCCTTTCTAATGCTGAAAACTCAACTAATCCACACCGTAGTTGCCAAATGGTATATAACGTTATCTTTCTTTTTATTTATTTTATTATATTTTTACTTTATATACCTCTACCTCGGGACAGGAGGCCGTCAGTCGTGCCCTGAGACTGAGGCCCCGAGATTATCGAGTGAAACTTTGAGGTGTTGGTTGCTTCACATGTTTGTTTATACACGTCACTTTCTGGAGAGGGCAATGTCTGTTTGTGTTACTATACAAAACCTTATTTAGAAGTATGAGAAGAAAAAGCATAAGCCTACTTGATCCTACCCTATAACTGCAATATATTTACTATAAGACAAAATACTACAGTTACAGCGAATCTACTCAAAGATTCCTTTTTGGTTAAAATCCGATTTGGTAACTTTATTCTCTAGGTTATCATTCTCATTATATTCAATAATTCAGTAAATTCCCCCTCCCCCAAAACCAACAATCATTAAAATAACATAACATATATCTGTAAAAATGAAGTCACAACTCTTACTCCACGACTTGCATAATACATGAATTATGTATGCTAGAGGATTTCACGTTAGTACAGAAATGAGAGTCAACTCATTGTCAGCAGGAATACCAACCCCTCAGTACAGTCATACATGTAGCTTCGATCTTTTCTCAGCAGGATCTAGCCAGCAATGCCGATACTTTTTTGGGAGAGTGTACAAAATAGAAAAATTAGTATATAAGTTTAGTTTTAAGTTTAAATGTAATAATAATAATAATAATAATAATAATAATAATAATAATAATAATAATAATAATAATAATAATAATATAATAATAATAATAATAATAATAATAATAATAATAATAATAATAATAATAACAATAATAATAATAATAAATGCATAAAATAATATGCAAAAAGTTAAAAGTAAAATAATAATATATAAAGAAAAATGAAAAATAAAATAAAAAATAAAATAAAAGCCCTTAATGACCAACACCATGGTCGATAGGCCAGAAAAAAAAAATCAAGGTAGGACTCCACAGAGTCCTTTGATATTGTGTACATATCTTGTGTTGTGCATCAGTCATCCACCAGGATCTTCTCAGGGTATCTCTTAGCTCTGCCCACCTCTTACTTCATTGTGCTGAGTATACATATATATATATTACTTTTACCTCTGCCCTCTCCTTGCGTATAAGTGTAGCCTAGACAAATAGGACATCAGTTTAGGTCAGTGAATTCTATAGGTGGTGTTACTTGTATTTGGGGTATTTAATATTTAGCAATGTATGTTGTCCCTTATTTATATTAATTTCATTGTTATTACTAATATAATTATACTGTTAAAATTACTTTATCTTTCTCTATGATGTTGCAGTCAGAACTATAAATCGTTCACTCCTCAATCATAATTGGGCCCAATCTCCGGGCATGGCCAGTAGAGATTGGAATAACAAGTACGTTGGGCGTAACAATGGTATCAAAATTAGCATTACTTGTAATATCTTACAATACTAAGCAGGTAGTGGAAGGTTAGATTTTATAATATAGTAATATTTCAATTACTTCAAGATACATTAATTACAATACATTAATAATACAATTATCTACCACAACAAATCAGAGTGGCGATAAAATTATAATCATAGCGACAACAGTATTCTAATCATAGCTACAACATAATTCTAAATATATATATATATATTATAGATAGATAGATAGATAGATATAGATAGATAGATATATATATATATATATATATATATATATATATATATATATATATATATATATATATATATATATATATATATATATATATATATATATATATATATATATATATATTAGATATAGATATATATAGATATAGATATAATATATATATATATATATATATATATATATATATATATATATATATATATATATGCAAATAAATCACTTGGTGGCACGTAATCCAGGAATATGTGTAAATCCACAAGGAAGGAAAAATAAACACGGAGTCCCAAGCACTTTCGTGTATTCACATCTTCAGGGGAAATACAGAGTGTAGAAGAATGGTTGCTGAGAGACACCTTATATACCGATACAATTAATAACTAACTGGCAACCTGAAGGTGTTGCCACTACGAGTTCAAAGCAATACACACCCATATGGTACATACAAGGATATACTACCTGACCCAACTCTCATCAAACCTGACATTGTAGTGTACCATAAAATAGGTCGATTTTCTTTGATTGAGTGTGTAACCATTCTCTAATTATCTACCAGCCCTGTAATGTGATTCATTTACCATTACATTCCTTCATGCAGATAGCCTATGCAATTTCTTTCAGCATATTCTCTTTGCCATTTTGTGTAATATCATTGTCTGCATACTCTTGCAAAATTTCATGTATACAACATATGTATTATACATTTAATACCATAACCAAATACTCTTAGCTTTGTTAACGTCAAGTACGCAGAGAAATGTATATACTGTTAACTATTTTTTTATATTAAATTATTAGGAACTATTCACCGCATCTCTCTCTTCCTTGAGCACTTCTTAAAGAGAGTTATAGACACTAACACTTCTTAAAGAGAGTTATAGACACTAGCTCCTGAGGCTGAGAAGTGTAGTGGAGAAACCCTGACAGTGGCCCTTACACAGGAGCCTTCTTTAGGTAGCAGCACAACTTATAGTTGGTGGCTACACCACCCACCAACAAGTGGTGACCCCCGGAGATTGCAGCCGTCACCAACAAGTGGTGACCCCTGGAGATTGCAGCCGACCCCCGGAGAGTGCAGCCGTCACCAACAAGTGGTGACCCCCGGAGAGTGCAGCCGTCACCAACAAGTGGTGACCCCCGGAGAGTGCAGCTGTCACCAACAAGTGGTGACCCCTGGAGAGTGCAGCTGCCGCGATCGCCAACAAGAGTGGATCAAGCTGCAGTCTACAAGAACAGCTGCAGCGATCGCCAACAAGAGTGGATCAAGCTGCAGTCTACAAGAACGCCTTTGCCCTGCAGTCACTATCAAGTAGTGACCTGGAGTGCTGCCGCTACCCTCCAATAGTCTACAAGAACGCCTTTGCCCTGCAGTCACCATCAAGAGGTGACTTGAGTTGCTACCTCTCCTGTGCAGCTGTTGCTCCCGCCACAGTGCCACTGTCCATCCTATCTACATTATCGCTGCGAACCCTGAGGCATCACCAGTCCACAGCAGCCATCTGTAAGCCTCCAACTACGCCGTTGCTGCCTGCCATCCAACACCTATACACCACTGGTACTCGCGGCAGTCTAGCTACCAGCAACAGTGCTTCACCTTGGATTACAGTGCTTTGCCTTGGATTACAGTGCTTCACCTTGGATTACAGTGCCTCACCCTGGATTACAGTGTTTCACTCTGGACAGTGTATTGTCCTTTATTATTAGTGCCTTGTGTGTGAATTACAGTGCCAGTGTATTCAGCAGCATACTTGTGACGGTGATGTGAGAATGATAGATAATGTAATTTATAATATGACAATTACAACTTACCTTGCCCGGTTAATTTATGATCTCGTTGGTTGGCTGCAGCGAAGAACAAAAAAGTCGGGGATTAATTCCCCGTTTTAGGCCCCATCCACCATACACATAATAATTTTTTATGTTAAGGGGGTTCTTCCCGATATATATGTATTTGTATAGATAACAAATCTACTGGTGTATTCAAACAACCAATTGCAAATTTCTATATTTATTCAACTCCAGTATGCCAACATGAATAAATCAATTTCACACACACACACACGCTCACACGCCACGCTAGCTAACTCGCTCTCGATACCTCTCGGCTCTCGCTCGTATACGTGACGATAGTCTAGCTTACGTTAACACTGTAGTATTCTATCAATGCTACGCAAGTTGGAATATTTTTCTAATGTCTCACACTTTAGAGTCTCACAACACACTCGTAATTTTCTTCAAAGATCCAGCTCCCCCTCACCTTAATTCAGTTACTGAACTAGCGTCAATGCAACTAGTCAGTATACAACTGTAATGCCTTGTGAATCGTGGTAATTATCCAACGATTCGACGTTACGTTGTTCACTCCACACTCAACACGTGGAGGTAATTCAGGCGAGCGGAAACTGACGGTACGAGTGTGTTCTCTTCTTCAAGTGTGTCTCCCAACTGACCCCAATTCTTCATCCTTAACTGGAGAATGTAAGTTCAAATTTCTACTGACTCCTCCTCCTATCTGTGTTCGTTTTTCCTAACTGGCTACGATTTACATTGTACCCACTTATACTTTAGTTATACATGCAATTTCAATTTACCTATGGCGTACTAATAATTCCCGATAATCTCCCTCCACTTCACGATCATTTGCAATACCATAAGTTACCCTGGTAGCATAATTGATTAATACATTCTGTAATTAACATACGAAGACCTTATAGGACAAGATGTGCAAATTCAGTTGAACCATGACCCTTTTACCTTTTTTTTCTACCTGGTCTATTTTTGCTACTACCTGCGGATTAACTAGCTGCACCTACATCTTAACCCACTCCTGTCTCCTTTGTCTCATGAATGGAATATTCCAGAACATTCCCAGTATGGAATTTTCCAACTCTCTGTAATTCAAATTACGTCACGAGTATTATGTCTGACTCGTGACAATACTGATATAACCTGACTAACGCAGCTGCCGTGATATCAGGTAACCCTCGTCAGCATTTACACCCTGAGTTCACTGACCAGTATGTCTACTGAGGATCTCTCAAACTCAGGCAACCACACTGCCACTGCAGTAGCCATGAGAGCCCCTGCTTTCTGCAACCAAGAAAATTCCCAAATTGCCCAGCTCGCCAATCTAATTTCCCAGCTTACAATGGAAGTCAGCAACCTGAAGAAACAAATCAACAACCACCCAAGTTCCCGACCCTCGACGCCAAACCGCCAACACCAGCGGTCACGTTCAAGGAGCACTTCAAACTTCTGCTACTACCATCGCAGGTTTAGGGATAAGGTTCTCAAGTGTGAAAAACCCTGCAGCTACATGGCGTCAAACAACAACGGCGAACATTAACGCAGCATAATGTTTGCCATACTCAGTCTACGCTGCTCCACATCTTTGATCGCCGGTCCCATACCAAGTTCCTGGTAGACACCGGTGCCGACGTAAGTGTCCTCCCTGCTACAGCCAGCCAGCGGTCGCTACCTCCTTCTCTGCATCTCTATGCTCCTAATGGTACCAAGATACCTGTATACTCGCGGCAAACAGTGCATCTGGATCTGAACCTTCGCCGCTCTTTTCAATGGACATTCTACGTAGGAGCAGTGTCACAAGCCATCCTTGGTGCTGATTTTCTCCGTCATTTCAACCTGATGGTAGACGTAAAAGGAGAAAAATTGGTCGACCCACTCACAGATATCTTTACAAATGCACAGCCAGCACCTGGTGACAGCACACACCTGTCTGCTATCAACCATGACCACAAGTTTCCTGACCTCCTCAAGTCATTCCCTATGCTGACACAACCCTACTCATCCAGCATACCTGCCAAGCATCACGTGACTCATCATATAGAGACTACCGGACCCCCAGTGCATGCCAAGGCCCGACGCTTAGCCCCTGAGCGTTATAAGAAAGCCAAAGCCGAGTTCGAATCTCTGATGAGTAAAGGCATTATACGGCCCAGCAGCAGCAACTGGTCGTCGGCTCTTCACATTGTTCCTAAGAAGACCGGAGACATATGACCTTGTGGTGACTACCGTGCCCTCAATTCACGCACCGTGGAAGATAGATATCCTGTGCCCAACATTCAAGAGTTCACTTCCCAACTCTCAGGTTCCACTATCTTCTCTTGGATCGACCTCGTCAAAGCATTTCATCAGATTCCAGTCCATCCCACTGACATCCCGAAGACGGCCATTATCACACCTTTTGGCATGTTTGAATACGTCCGGATGCCCTTTGGATTGCGGAACGCGGCACAAACGTTTCAACGCTTCATAGATGAGGTCCTTCGAGGTCTACCCTACTGTTTTGCCTACATAGATGACCTTCTCATAGCTAGTCCTGATGAAGCCAGCCACAAGCAACACCTCCGCCAAGTCCTCCAGAGACTGCAAGATTATGGCATCCAAATCAACACAGACAAGTCCGAACTTGGTGTGACATCCCTTGAGTTCCTAGGTCACACAGTCTCTCCAGCAGGCATTGCTCCACTTCCCTCAAAGTGCAAGTCCATCCAGCAGTTTCCCAGGCCATCTACCCAGCGCCAGCTCAAGGAGTTCCTTGGGATGGTTAATTACTATAACCGCTTCATTCCACACTGCTCACTCCTGCTACGACCATTGTATGCCATGATTAAACCTTGCAAGAGAGGTCAATCTGTTACCCTCGTCTGGACTGAAGAAGCGGAAGCGGCCTTCCTCTCAACAAAACAGGCCCTCAGCGACGCTGCCATGCTCTCTTTCCCTGCACCAGACGCAGAAACTTCAATTGCTACAGACGCCTCAAACATTGGTGTTGGTGCCGTCCTACAACAGCGTGTCGGTACATACTGGAAGCCAATTGCCTTCTTTTCCAAGAAACTCACCTCGGCGGAGTCGAAGTATAGCGCCTATGACAGGGAGCTACTTGCCATCTTCAAAGCTGTCAAGCGTTTTCGCTACTTCATCGAGGGACGCAGTTTCCACATCTACACTGACCACAAGCCACTCACTACAGCATTCCTCAGAAATAAGGAATCTTACACCCCACGACAAATGCGCCACATGGACTACATTGCCCAGTTTACCACGGATGTACGATACGTCAAAGGTGCCGACAATGCCCCAGCTGATGCCCTCTCTCGAAACATCAGTACCGTAAAATCTTCTCCCATCGACTATGCCACCATTGCTGCTGATCAAGTCGGTGACGCTGAGCTACAGCGACTGTTGGATAACCCTGCACTACAGATGAAGAAGATTACACTTCCAGACACCCAGGTCACACTGTACGCTGACACCTCCACCGACACTCTCCGTCCATACATACCAGAGAAACATCGACACCAGCTCTTCAAGAAGTTACATGACCTCTCACACCCTGGAATCTGTGCCTCGAACCAGATGATGTCTTCCCGCTTCATATGGGAGGGCATAAATAAAGACGTCAGACACTGGGCACGCACATGTATACGCTGTCAAGCTTCCAAGGTCACACGCCATACACACTCTCCTGCACCCACCTTTACGCCAGTCACCGAGAGATTTGACCATGTCCACATAGACCTCGTTGGCCCACTTCCGTACTCCAATGGCTATCGATATTTACTCACCTGTGTGGACCGCTTCACACGCTGGCCTGAGGCAGTACCTCTCACCGACATCACCACGGATATTGTTGCACGTGCCTTCATCGCTACATGGGTGTCCAGGTTTGGTGTGCCTCTAAGCCTTACTTCTGGCCGAGGTGGTCAGTTTGAGTCAGGCGTGTGGAATAAGGTCATGATACTCCTTGGCATCCGCCGATACAGGACCGCCAGTTATCACCCACAGGCCAACGGAACGGTCGAACGATTCCACCGCCAGCTGAAATCTTCCCTGGCAGCTTCAGCCCAGAGAGAAGATTGGTCAATAGCATTACCTCTTGTCCTCCTTAGCATCAGAACTTCACTCAAAACAGATCTGCACAACTCCTCTGCTGAGCTTGTATATGGCTCTACGCTCAGGCTCCCAGGTGAGCTTCTCTCTGCCACACCAGACCCCGAGCCTTGCAGCGTTCAGGACTTTGCAACACACCTGAAAAATACCATGAAGTGCCTCCAGCCAGTGCAGCCTCGTACGTCCAACTCGAAGACCTTCGTTCACCAGGACCTGGAAGCCTGCACACACGTCTTTGTTAGAGTCGATGCAGTCAAAAGACCCCTTCAGCAGCCATATCAGGGCCCCTTCCAAGTAGTTCGCAGGACGAGGAAGAACTTCACCATCGACAAACATGGTTCTCAAGAAGTTGTGGCCGTAGACCGGGTCAAGCCTGCTTATATCCTGAATCTGGACCAGATGCTGCAAGCAGTGCAAGTGACTGTTCCTCCAACACATGCTGGAAACAACAAACTACGACACACAAGAGTATCGTTCCTCCTTCCTCGAAAATAGGGGGGGAGTATTGTAGTGTACCATAAAATAGGTCGATTTTCTTTGATTGAGTGTGTAACCATTCTCTAATTATCTACCAGCCCTGTATTGTGATTCATTTACCATTACATTCCTTCATGCAGATAGCCTATGCAATTTCTTTCAGCATATTCTCTTTGCCATTTTGTGTAATATCATTGTCTGCATACTCTTGCAAAATTTCATGTATACAACATATGTATTATACATTTAATACCATAACCAAATACTCTTAGCTTTGTTAACGTCAAGTAATCAGAGAATTGTATATACTGTTAACTATTTTTTTATATTAAATTATTAGGAACTATTCACCGCATCTTTCTCTTCCTTGAGCACTTCTTAAAGAGAGTTATAGACACTAACACTTCTTAAAGAGAGTTATAGACACTAGCTCCTGAGGCTGAGAAGTGTAGTGGAGAAACCCTGACAGTGGCCCTTACACAGGAGCCTTCATTAGGTAGCAGCACAACTTATAGTTGGTGGCTACACCACCCACCAACAACATGACATCTAAACCTAAGATTATCCTCAGTCATTAAGGAATAGCAGTTGGACTTATCTTATTAACAATCTTGTCTATGATGAAACTATCCAACTTGTACATACCATTGTTTAAGTTCATATTAATATTTTCTGTGTGTTTAATCAAACTTGACTCTATGATGTTTCTATTTACGGATGAGTTACAAGACATGATTGACAAGGCATTATCCCAGTCAATACAATGATTATTGTCTCTCATATGAATAAATAAAGCATTAGATTCTTGTCCGGTCCTAACACTATATTTATGCTGTTTGACCCTGGTTGAAAGGTCTTTTCCAGTTTGTCCTATATAGAACATATTGCATTCTTTACAAGGTACTTTGTAGATACACCCACATGAGGATTTGGGTGAATTTTTGATCAACATTAATATGAACTTAAACAATGGTATGTACAAGTTGGATAGTTTCATCATAGACAAGATTATTAATAAGATAAGTCCAACTGCTATTCCTTAATGACTGAGGATAATCTTAGGTTAAGAAGTCATGTCAGGTTTGATGAGAGTTGGGTCAGGTAGTATATCCTTTTTGCACCATATGGGTGTGTATTGCTTTGAACTCGTAGTGGCAACACCTTCAGGTTGCCAGTTAGTTATTAATTGTATCGGTATATAAGGTGTCTCTCAGCAACCATTCTTCTACACTCTGTATTTCCCCTGAAGATGTGAATACACGAAAGCGCTTGGGACTCCGTGTTTATTTTTCCTTCCTTGTGGATTTATGCATATATATATATATATATATATATATATATATATATATATATATATATATATATATATATATATATATATATATATATATATATATTAGATATAGATAGATATAGATATATATATATATATTAGATATATATATATATATATATATATATATATATTAGATATAGATAGATATAGATATATATATATATTAGATATAGATATATATATATAGATATATATATTAGATATAGATAAATATAGATATATATATATATTAGATATAGATAGATATAGATATATATATATATTAGATATAGATATATATATATAGATATATATATTAGATATAGATAAATATAGATATATATATATATTAGATATAGATAGATATAGATATATATATATATTAGATATAGATAGATATAGATATATATATATAGATATATTATAGATAGATAGATAGATATAGATATATATATACATATATTATAGATAGATAGATAGATATAGCTATATATATACATATATTATAGATAGATAGATAGATATATAGATATATATATACATATATTATAGATAGATAGATAGATAGATATAGATATATAGACATATTATAGATAGACAGATAGATAGACATAGATAGATATATAGACATATTATAGATAGATAGATAGATAGACATAGATATATATATATATATATATATATATATATATATATATATATATATATATATATATATATATATATAGATAGATAGATATAGATATATATATATATATATATATATATATATATATATATTATAGATAGATTGATATATATATATATATTATAGATAGATAGATAGATAGATATAGATATATATAATTAAGAGAGAGCGATAGAGGGCCTTAGTTTTACCTCACCTTACAGCTGTCTTAACTACTAGCAGCTACTACTACCACTACTATTATAGTTACACTAATAATATTAATAGTATTATACTACTATTGTAGTTACAATAATAATAATAAATATTATAACAATAAATATAATGGACACAAGCGACACTCAGTGAAGGGAGGCTCACCCTGCATCCCAGCAACCTGCCACGGTGGCCTGTAGCCAAGCCTCAATCAAGAAAAGACTACATTGTGCCTCCGAACCATAAGGCCCCGACGACGGTAGGAATATTGTATTTGTGATGGCTGACAGACTCGTGATGGGTGATGGAGATGCTGAAAGACCTCTCTGCATCCCTGCGCCGCAGTACGGGAAGGAGAGCAGCGGAGCAGACTCTAGATAGGTAACATGTTAAGGAGAGAGGACGTCCAACACAACGATAAGGCAGATGGTAGGCTTCCTTCGCGAATCTGTCAACTATATCATTGTAACGTAAACTTACATGGGATGGCTCCCATAGAAATTTTACAATCAAGTTACGATGACGCAATAAAGCCAAAATCGACAAAATCTGCTGAACAACAGTAGAGTGTGTGGGCTGAACAATGGTGAGGGAATGAAGGGCAGGTTTGGAGTCACAAAAGATGGCAGCACTCACTCCATGTTGACAAACAAGACTAACAGCATCCAGAATGGCATACAGTTTACACAATGTTGAGCTAGAGTGGTTACAGAGGCGATGGCCAACCCAGCCCGTGGAGGTGACTCTGTCAGGTGAGAAAACTGCACAACCTACTGCACCATCCGCTTGCAATGAGCCATCAGTGTAGAGGCAGTATGGGTATGTGATGGAGGACGTCACTGTATCTACGTGTTCCAGAGCCAACTCTCGCTGTAGAGAAGGCAGTTCCGAATTGGAAGTTGGTGTGAAGTTCACATCAGGTGTTGGTAGCATCCACGGAGGGGGCCCTGGGGGGACGTCTGCAACCATTATATCTATACTAAGATGACGGAGTATAGAGGAAACAGACCTTATAAGAGTACGTCCAGCAGGCAGTATGATAAGGACAGGGGAGTTTGGTCTATGAGAAGTCCTGACTAACTGAGAATAGTGGGGTGAAAGATGTGGGAAGTGGAGGCATTTGACAATGATACAAGTAACATTAGAGTAAATTCTCTCGACTAATGGGGGAAGACGAAACTCACACTGCATATTCACTATGCTGGTCGACATTGGACATCAGAGAATTATTCTCATTGCTCTATTTTGAAATTTTTCTAAAGTTTCCAGAGTAGCCCTAGGAAGTTGAATCTTGCCGGGGACTGGGACACAATTTCTGACCGCGAGTTACCTTCATGTTTACCCTCTGATCTCACATCAGGCTTTTTGGATTCTAATAATATTTGGATCCACGTATCTATGTGAAACTGCATTTTCCACGCTCGTTGCTATCAAGACTAAGTACAGAAACCGCCTGAACGTTGAAGGGGACTTACGTTGTGCACTTTCAGGCATTTTACCACGTATTTAAGATTTGGTAGCTAAGAAGCAGTGTCAATTATCTTACTAACCATGTATTCAAGATCTGGGAGCATTGAAACAGTGTCAAATATTTCACTAATGTTACAAGTTCATGCTTAGTAAATTTACTACAAAGGCTTTGTTTTTATTTTTTCCTACAATATGGGAGTGAAATTTGTCTATAGATACAGGTGGGGCGTGGAGGGAAAGAACAGGTTAAAAACCACTGAACTATTGCCGCACGTTTGACTTCGCTGATTTTTTTCAGTAATGAAATGTATTGGCTCATAATTCAGTGACTCCTTTTGCTCTCCTACTTCCCAGGAAATGGTATAGCTCTAGGTCCTCTATCAATACAAAGTATGGTCTTGAAAAACACACAGATAATTTTAACTATCACTTATTTGCGCGGTATATTCAGTGTACTTCGATTTTAGGAATACAGTACTAACTAAGGAGATTCTAAAGTTTCTGGTCGCTGGCTGCAGTAATGAAGACGATAGACTGTTGTGCCATGAAAACCACAAACCAGGCATCATAGATCATCCAATTGTGATGATTAGGTTTTTAAGTTTCCATCTCGAAGAAAAAGAAGAATGCCCCTGAAATTGCAGTGTACTGCAAAACGATAAAACAGGGATAGCAGAATTCTTTCATCAGTGTCTTTATTCTTTCCTCTTGAGTATATGAATTTAAGTTTCTTGAAATAATGGTAGTATGCCAAGTTTTACGAGATCGAATTTTCTTATAGGAATGGACAAAATTATTGAAATAATATGATTCAGTAGTCAACTATAATGTTACTAGGAGTCACCAAGTGTACAGATACATTCACTACATTTACAGCTGCACAATGCAAAATATTTCTTCTGCAGAAGAGTAGCAGTTAATAATGGTGTGTGTGTAGGTGTGTGTGTGAGATTGTCTTCGCCGATAAAAATAAAGACATATGTCCAGATTAGCTTTTGTCCACATACTGAAAAGATGGAATATGAGATGGAGGCAGAGTAGCCACACACACACACACACACACACACACACAAAAATGGTAACTACACATTATCAACACTGATATGCGGCACAGCTAAGCCTGCCTCGGAAAAAAGACCAAGTAAATTAAAAATGCAAGTTACCAGCTGCCAAGCTCAATGAATGACACAAGGACAGAGGATATCCTATTATCTCTACATGAAAAACAAAACAAAAACATGAATGTTAGAGCATACTGCTGAGGAATATTATTATCTTACTGTTTGTGAAGACACGAGGTACCGGTAATTGAAATGTGTAGACGACTGCAGGTTTCAAAACACTTACACTGCCCTGTTCTATCGTCTCTCTTTTATATGCTGCTGTACAAGTGCCAGGAATGACCAGATTACTAAAGCTATTAACATTTTGGCTTGTGATTGACTGAGTTTGAGAGCAGAAAAGTTCAACGCGCATCGGTGAGTGAGGCGCAGGATCGACATTTGTAAGAGGGAGGTGGAGAATGTTTAGTTCCTCTCGTCGAACCTTAAAGGCAGCTCAACATTTATGAAGTAAAAAAAAATTCCCAGGCCTCCGACCCTTCCGGAAATACCAATTTTAACAGTGTACAATGAGTTTCATGGACTAGTAAATCAAACAACCTCAATAAACGTAAAGATTCTTCCTACTTGTCAAAACAGACGTGATGGATAGAGTTGCTTTTTCACTCGACACAAGCCCAGTAGGGTGTTCATACAATCTTTAATTAATCACCAAAAGCCCGGAAATTTTCATTAAGCATACCACATTCCTGTTGCTAGTTAGATGTAACCTTGAGATTTAATTAAAACTACTCTATGTTTAATGCTAACACACACACACACACACACACACACACACACATACATATATATATATATATATATATATTGTAACCTTGTAACCTTGAGATTTAATTAAAACTACTCTATGTTTAATGCTAACACACACACACGCACACACACACACACATAAACACACACATATATATATATATATATATATATATATATATATATATATATATATATATATATATATATATATATATATATATATATATATATATATATATATATATATATATATATATATATATATATATATATATATATATATATATATATAGTTGACCTCCCCCAACAACTCAACTTTTGCCTCACTTATCCACCATCTAAGTGAAGACTTAAGAAAAACTGTAAGAAATATTGAAAATATAAATATTAAACACATTAATGCAGAAAAAGCCATTTCCTTCAACCTCGTTTGTTTGAAAGAGAATATATATATATATATATATATATATATATATATATATATATATATATATATATATATATATATATATATATATATATATATATATATATATATATATATATATATATATATATATATACATACATATATATATATACATAAATATATATATACATATATATATATCTTCCGTAATAAACGTTCATGCCTCACTAACCTACTAGACTTTTACAACGATGTATTTAACATATTTGACGAGTCCAAAGCGGTAGATGTAATTTATCTGGACTTTCAATAATCGTTTGACAAAGTTCCCCATAAGCACCTTCTAAACAAATTAATTTCGCATGGCATTACTGGTAAAATTCACTCGTGGCTCGAAGACTGGCTCTACGAGAGAAAACAACGCGTCGTAATTAACGGAAAAGCATCAAACTGGCGAAACGTTCTAAGTGGAGTACTGCAAGGTTCAGTGCTCGGCCCTGTTCTCTTTATAATCTATGTAAACGACATCGATGAAGGCCTCACCTGTAAGATATCCAAATTTGCTGACGACACAAAAATAACTGGAAGAGTTACTACTACTGCCGAAAGAGCGCTACTACAGTCCGACCTTGATCACTTAGTTAACTGGTCAAAGAAGTGGCAGATGACATATAACCTAAATAAATGTAAAGTTTTGCATATTGGGAGTAATAATGATCGCACTGACTATTCAATGAACGGTACTGAACTTTGTAAAGTTAATGAAGAAAAAGACCTGGGTGTAACTATTAGTAGCAACCTCAAACCAGGCAAACACTGCTCAGAAGCAGTTAAAACCGCTAACAAATTAATTGGTTTCATTGGCAGAACCTTTGAGTTCAAATCTGACAAAGTCATCCTGACACTGTTCAATTCCCTCGTGCGTCCGCACCTCGAATATTGCGTTCAGTTTTGGTCACCTTACTACAGAAAAGACATTGTAAGGCTAGAGAGAGTACAAAGGTGAGCTACAAAAATGATTCCGCGACTGCGAAATAAGCCATACGAGGAGCGTCTGAAGGAGCTCAATCTATTCAGTTTAAAGAAACGTAGACTACAGGAAGACCTATTAGAAGTTTTTAAAATTATTCATGGTTTCGACAATGTCAATATAAGCGATTAGGTAATTGTTGATCGGGAAAGAACCACAAGAAACAATAGGTTCAAAATAATCGGCAAATCCTTCAGATCGGAAGAATTGAAACACTTTTTCTTCAACAGAATAGTTAATGTATGGAACTCTTTCCCAGCACATGTAGTCATTAGTAATATGATTGAAACTTTTAAAACTAAACTCGATAAATACTTGACGACAAAACCTAACCTAACTTATTACCCGCCTCGTTAAGTTTTTTTTTTTTTTTTTTTTTTAGATGTAGATAGATTATTGTTTTACTTTTCCACACTGTCCTACAAGATTTCCTGTGCAGTTTTTTTTTTTTTTCTACTGCTGCACAGGTGTTTCTTCCACCACTTTTTTCTGGCCGGTGTTTGCCGGAGGGAGAGGTGGGTGCGGAGGAGCCTTCCACTTTACTATCCTTTACCTCAGACATGTAGAACCCATAGACGTAGAGTAGTTACACAGGCAGCCTTGTGAGGCCCACCAGGGCTGTTGTTGCCTGTTCCTCCTTTGTATTCCTTTGTATACATATATATATATATATACATATAAATATATATATATATATATATATATATATATATATATATATATATATATATATATATATATATATATATATATATATATATATATATATATATATATATATATATATATTTGCTTAGGTTTACTGTTAATCTATTACTCAGGCACCATATGTATGAAAGATTTGTAGGTCAGAGTTTGCTGTATGTATCATGTCAGTAGGATTTTCACCAGTAATATAAAGTTGAGTCATCTGCAAAAAGGATTGTTTTAAAGTTTTTAAATATGTAAGTAATATCATTTATATATAAGAGAAACAGGATTGGACCCAAAACACTGCCCTGTGGAACACCGTATTGAATAGGTAGAGATGCAGATAGACAATTATGGAATTTGGTTGATTGAGTTCTGTGGGATAAATAATCCTGAAACCAGTCATGAATAGTACCTCTAATTCCATAGTAATACAAATTTCGTAATAATATATCGTGTCTTACTGTATCAAAGGCTTTGGTGAAGTCAACAAAGATGCTTAATAATGACTGTTTATTATCCAAAATGTTATAGATTTCTTCTGAAAAAATTCTCAAGGCATCAAACGTGTTCAGACCTGGACGAAAACCAAATTGACTTGGATTTATTATGTTTTTATATTCAAGAAAGTTTGTGAGGATTTTTTCATTAGTTTTTCAAAGACGCATTCTGCACTACTGTATATCCAAACCTTTCAACACAGAATCAGATGCCGAACCATATACTATTGACCCATAATCTACTCTAGATCTAATCAGGGCTTTATATAGCATTAGCAATGACTTCCTATCTGCTCCCCATTTGGTACCAGAAATGCACTTCAGCAAATTAAGTGCTTGTAGACATTTAGTTTTTAACTGACTGACATGGAATCGCCATGTCAGTCGACTGTCAAAATAAAGTCCAAGGAATTTAGCAGAATTTTGGATAGGTAAGGGGTGGTCGCCCATAGTCAGCCGGATGTCTGGTTTCTCCTATGATTGAAAATCATCCCTACACTCTTTCTTACCGAAAACTTAAAACCCCATTGGAGGCCCCAATTGTGAATCAGATCCAGTGCCAATTGGATCCGAGTTGCCGAAAACTCTGCACTACAGCTGGAGTGCCATATTGCACAGTCATCGACGTACAGTGAGTATTTAAGATATCGCGGAGAAGGTCGGAGACAGGACACTCCCCTGGGGGACCCCGTTTGCCTGGACAAATATGTCCGAGAAAGTGACTGTTTCCGGAAGAAGCTTGACAGCGTTAGTTCTGTCAGAGATGAAATTTTTAACAAAAAAGGGCAAGTTACCGCGTAATCCCATCGCATACTGCAAAAATACTGCAATCAAAAGATGTTTTTTGGCAAAGGCCTCTTGAATTTGGATTTCCAGGTTTACTAGTTGATCGAGCGACTGACGACCTTTGCGGAAGCCACACTATTCGTCAACCAGCAAATTCCTGAAATTGAAAAAGTGCAATAGCCTACAATTACAATTCGCTCCATGATCTTGCATAAGCAACTTATGACCGCAATAGGGCGATACGACATAGTCGATCTTGGTTCGCCCCCTCTCTTCGGTATGGGAATGACATGTGCAAAGAAGTGCCACGAGTTTGGAAAATTCTGACCCCTCCAAACCTCGTTTTACACCTGCAACAACTTGATCATGGACCAATGATCAAGATGCTTTATCATCTCATACCGAATCTCATCGGGTCCTGGGGATGTCCCACTATAGGCTCCTAGGGCTTGGACAAGCTCTTGCATTGTTAGATCACTGTTGTAATCTAATTCATCTCCTGTGGCAAAGTCAATATGCCGCAGCTCTGTTACTCCTTGATGGGCAGGAAAGCTGGATGGTAATTTTCAGAGCTGCTAGCGAAAGAGAACTACCTGGCGTAGGCGTTAGCAATGTCTCTAGGGCCGTCATAGTTGATGTTATTAAAAGAAATTTTGGTAATTCTATGTGATATTTTTTCCTTATTTATTTTTTTTTACAGTGGACCAGACTTGTGATATTGGTGTTTCCTTATTTATACTAGAGACAAAGCATCGCCAGGAGTCTCGTTTGGCTTGTCTGATGATTCTACGAGCCCTAGCTCTCGCACGTTTATACTTACGAAAGTTCTCATCACTAATGTGATTTTTGAAAAGCCTGTAGGCTCTATTCCTGGCGTCCACCATGAAACTCTATGCTTTGCGCTATCTATCGAAATCTTAGGAATTGTTGCCATTGCGGATTTGAGGATACTATGTTTAACACTCTTTACTTTATCATCAATGGTTTCTCCAACAATTTCAATATTGACACTCTTTGTGAAGGACACCCAGTCTGCTTTTTTAACGTTAAATTTAGGTGCTGAAGGCTCTGTGATAGTGTCGCTTCTAAATTTAATCAAAATAGGAAATTGGTCGCTTTCCAATGAGTCATCAATGGGTAGCCACTGGCAAGAGGCTGCAATTGATGGGGAAACCAGTGATAGGTCAAGGACGCTAAAATTACCGGTATTATCGTTAATTAACTCTCGTCGGACTACCGTCGTTCAGAACAACCAAATTGGAATCACTGATTAGCCTAGCCACCTGTTCCCTCTTCCTATCATCCCGCAGGGAACCCCATAACGTATGATGAGCATTGAAATCTCCTAAAATTAATTTACTACAAGGCAGATTATTCTGTAGATTAAAAACATCATCATAAGTTACCGTGTCAGGAGGACAGTAGACAGAACAGATAGTCAGGTAGGTGCCACCGAATTTTACTCTGCAAGCGACACTTTCCAGAGGAAAATTACAGGGCACATCAGTGAATGGGAGGTTATGGCGGATGTAGATTGCCACCCCACCTCTCACCCCACGGTCTCCCCTGATTAAAATGAGATGAGTTTCTTGAAAGGCAATAGTATCGGCAGCGTAAGAAGAGGCCAAAAGTTTGAGTTCATTTAATCTAGCTCTAAGACTTCGACAGTTCCACTAGATTATGGTGAGTGCAAAGATTATCGCTGTTTAGGGTTTTTTTGGGAGCCTCGTTCATGAGACCGAACCTTTTTGTGCAGGGAGGGAAGACCCTCCTCCTCCTCTGCACTTCCCGGGGATCTCCCTCGGGATGGTTTCGCGATGGTAGACTCCATCGCCTGCTCGTCTCCACGAGATACAGAGCCAGTCCTCGAACGGTTCGTCTCGCGAGAGACCGAACGACTCCCGGATGTATGCTTCATGGGAGTTAGATGAGCAGAACACGAGACCTAGAAATTGCTACGGTGTCATGAGCCTTGTGGTGCTTGTTTTGCTGGGTTGATACAACAATTTCTTCCAGTTTCTTAGTCAATTTTTCTACTTGAACCAATAATTTATTAACTTGATCATTTAATTATTTTTATCTCCTTATCTTTAGCCTTGATAACCACGCTAACAACAGTTGCATCAGCAGTGTGCCAGTCATTGCTGCAGCATACTGTGGGAGTCTGGTTAACCCCTTCCACCTTCCTCTTTGCCTCACCATAACTGACATCATGAGCCCTCATGTATGCCATTGCCTCAGTCTCCACTTTAAGGCTCCTGCAGTCACCTGCATTTGACTGGTGGGGCACAGTCTCGCTCCAGAACTGGTGGAGTGTTGACGTACTCGTGGCGCTCTGCCTCCATTCTCGTTTGTGTTGTTGTTTGGGTTATTTTGGAGCTCTTGTTTGTGTGTTTTTTGTTTTGTTTGTGAGTTCTTGTTTGTGTGTTGTTGTTTCTGTGGTGTTGCTGGTGTTGTTTGTCTGTTGTGGTTCTGTGTATAGTTTTGTTGTGATTGTCTGTGTGTGTGTGGGTGTGTGTGTGTGTCCCTGGCTGATTGAGTGTTTAGTTGTTTGTGTTGTTGTTTGCTTTCCATCTAGGCCTTGCCTGGCCTGATGGAGAGTGCGGATTCCTGCTTGGAGGCCGACTTGGCAATGACGGAGGAAGACGAGTCTCCAATTGAGGATCACTGGCCTGAGCTGCCTTCTCGCAACCCTCCCCCCTCTCCTCGGTCACTCCGCAGCTCAGGTTGAAGCCGTCCACCTCCTCAACCTCTACCAAGCTACCCATTGATGCCTCGTCCGACTCCTCGCAGGATTCCGATGGTGTGGACTGTTTGCCTCCAGCTGCCAAGACGGCGAAGGGTGCTTCAGCTGTGCACGACGTACCTTCTCTGCCTCACCCTGGTGTTTCTTCTTTGTATACGAACTCCTTGCCCTCGTCCAACCTTCCTGCTTTTGCCCCGAGAGATGCCTATGTCAAACTCTCCTTCTCTGGAAACCCATCTACGGACACAAAGCTGCGTTGGTTGTCTGATGTCAACAGGGCCTTCCAGCTGCAGCGTGAACTAGCTGAAGTCAAGATGGCTCCTGTCACCTCCCGGTTTGTCTACATCTCTAGGAAGCGTCAGGACATCATTGATAGAGTGAAGGCTAGTGAATTTTTATCTCTGCCTCTCATTCTTGAAGACTCACCCGAGAGGCCTCGTAAGTTCCCCAGCTACATCCTCACCCGTTTTCCTATTGATGTTGACCCGAAATTTGCCAAAGGATACCCTGGTGTGTACTCTGCCCGTCGTTTTTTCCAAGATGGTTCCCCCATTAGCCGTATTGTTGTTGTCTGGAGTCAACCCAATCCACCTCCAAATGAGATTTCCTTTGATTTCCTCCCTTGTCTTCCACCGTGTGAGGTGAGGAAACTTCATAATGACCAGCCATGGTGCTACAGGTGCTGGGGAGTTGGGCATATATCCCGGTACTGTTCTGCCAGGCCGAAGTGTGCATGGTGTGCCGCCGACCATAATTCCAAGACGTGTCCTGTCAGGGGTGAACCATCATGTCCTGCTGCCTCCACTTCTGAGCCTTCACCTCCTGAGGATACGTCTCGATGGAAGTGTCCACGATGCCTTCAGCCAGTGGTTAATGTGTGGCATGGATGTACTCGACGTCAGGTCCAGGCTCATGTCTCTACTATTGCTCCGCCTCTACCACCACCACCACCACCACCTCCCCCAGTCTGCTCCTCCTACCAGCCCTGCCTCACCTCCAGACCTGGCCCTCCACAAGTCCGTTGCTACACTCTTGGCACGATGTACGGCTCTCGAAAACCGCTTTTCTGCCCTTTAAGCCCAGATTGATGGGCTAGTTGCCGCTCAGGCTGCCAATGACTCCAAACTCTCCACCTTGGTCGAGGCTCAGCAAGCCATCATCTCAACTGTCACTACCCTTACCGAAAAGATGGATACTGTTGCATCTCGCCTTGAAAAGCTTTTCGAGTCAGTCCCTTCTCCTGGTCCATCTTCTTCTCCAGGTCGCTCATCTGCCCTCACTCACCGGACTTCTACCTCCAAATACAGAGTTCGCTAGTGATTGCCAGCTGGATGTCATCTCCTGGAATGTATGTGGTATCACCAGTTATGCTAAGCTCACTCAACTCAAGGCCTATGTTTTTCGTCATCATCCCAGTGTTATTTTTCTCCAGGAAGCATTTCCAGGATGGCGGCTCGCTGCTGGGCAAGCTCCTCCCCTCTCAGGTTATGTGCCATATGTTTATCTGGTAAGGAATGGTCTCCTGACTTACATACATAGCTCCTTGCCACATCGCCTTCTCCATACCTCCACTGATCCTGACATGACCATTCAGCTATTAGAGGTTCTACCTGTGAATGGAGTACTCCAACTATGTAATGTCTATTCTGCCCCAGCTAGAATCACTCTTGAGGCTCTTTCTTCTTCAACAGTGCGTGTATATGGGAGATTTTAATGCTCAGCATTCTGATTTGGGTGATGGTTCTGGCTCTATTAATCGTAATGGTGTTCATCTCCTTTCATACATCTATAAGCATCATCTGACACGCTGAGACACTGGTGGTGCCACTCATTACCGGGGAGGTACTCTGGATTACATCCTCTCGTCTGGCCTGATAGCATCTCAGGTCCTGTGCTCCTCCGTGCCAGACTTATTCTCTGATCACATCGCTCTTCGGTTTCATTATTCTCTACCTGTGGGGTCAAGTGCTTCAGCCACTCGTTTGCGTATTGCTGTGCCCCCTAAATATTGCCAGACTTACATCTTATTTATGGCCCATGTATTCCCTACATTTGACATATCATCAGCTGAACAGTTGTATTCTGATCTTGTATCTGCTACTCATTACTTTTATAGGCTATACGTCTCCCGGCCACACCTCCAGCATCGCCATACTGCCCACTCCTGGACGGTGGATGCAAGTATACAGGAGGCAAAGGAGGAGACTGAACGTGATGGCCTATTGTTTCAAACCAACCCAACCCCTGACCTACTCCATCGTTACCAGATGTCTAGGGACACTTTAGTTGCCCTGCAGGAGTGTGCTCACACTGAGTCTTGGCAGCGGTTTACGGACAGCATCAACCAGCATACAAATGTGGCTTCTAAGTGGCACCTCATCCGTCTGGTTGTTAAAAAGACACCGGCCACTGCTCGTCATCACACTCCTGCCGACTATGCCAAACAACTTGTCGATGCCTGGTCAGAACAATCTACCCCAGCCAGTCTACCTATCCACATACAAGATGCACTCGCTTCCTGTGCTGCTGTCCATCGGCTACATCTAATGTCTGCTCTGTTACAAGATGATGACGATGATGCAGAGGAGATAACTGAGGAGGAGTTGTGCCGTGCTCTCTATCGGGGTAGAGGTTTTTCCCCTGGTGATGATGGTATTACATATGCTGTGCTGTGCCTACTTCAACAAGTTCCTGGGAACCCTCTACTTCGACTGTACAATCTTTGTCTTCGTGACGGTTGTGTACCACGAGCCTGGACCAGCAGCACAATAATACCCATCCCTAAGCCCGGCACTGCGAAGTTCAGGCCTATTTCCCTTACTTCCTGTTTTTATAAGTTATGGAGAGAATCTTACTCAATCATCTCATGTACAGACTGCAGGATCGCCTTTCTCCATGGCTGTTTGGTTTCCTTCCCCAGAGGAGCACACATCACTGCCTAGTCGACCTGTACTCTCGCCTTTCCAGGGACAGTGTGGTGGCCTTCATTGACCTTCGAAGTGCCTTCGATGTTGCTAATAGAGACGTCATTTTGGATCAACCGGTTGACTTTGGGATAAAGGGAAATCTACTACAGTGGATTCGGGGCTACCTGAGTAACAGGACCTCCCGTGTGTTTTTCAGTGGTGCACTCAGTCCTTTGCGCAGTTGTCATCTTGGTACGCCTCAAGGGGGTGTTCTCAGCCCATTGTTATTTAATATTCTGATGCATCGGTTGCTCACTTCTCTCCCTGATATTCCTGGAACTACAATTACATGCTATGCTGATGATATCTGTGTTCATTCTACCTCACCAAGGGATCTCCAACGGTTTCTTGACTCCTTCTCTGTGGCCTCCTCTCACTGTGGCATTATTGTCTCCCCAGATTAGAGCACAATATTCACCTGCTGCCTTCCTCAAGCTCAGCCAGCGTTCACCATTGGAGGGGCTGTCATTCCCATGTGTTCCCAGTACTGCTACCTGGGCGCGCCAGTCAATATTTGGCCTATTGTCCATGCCAGACCTCAAGACCATCCCATTGTCCAGGACTTGTTGGGTTATCTCCAGCGCCGACTTACACCACTTCAATGGCTCTCTAACAACTCCTTGGGCATCTCCATCCCAGTAGCCAGGACCAATTATATTGCTTTTATCCGTTCAGTTGTTGATTACCTCTCCCCTGCTCTGATTCAACTTCCTAGGGCTACTCTGGAAACTTTAGAAAAATTTCAGAGTAGAGCAATGAGAATATTTCTCGGCTGTCCAATATCGACCAGGATAGTGAACATGCAGTGTGATTTGCGTCTTCCCCCATTAATCGAGAGAATTTATTGTAATGTTACTTGCTTCACTGTCAAGTGCCTCCATTTCCCACTTCTTTCACCCCATTACTCTCAATTAGTCAGGACTTCTCTTAGACCAAACTCCCCTGTCCCTCCCATACTGCCTGCTGGACGTACTCTTATAAGGTCTGTTTCCTCTTTGCTCCGTAGTCTTAATATAGATATAATGGTTGCAGACGTCCCCCCAGGGCCCCCTCCATGGATGCTACCAACACCTGATGTGAGCTTTACACCTACTTCCAATTCGGACCTGCCTTTTCTACAGCGGCAGTTGGCTCTGGAACACATAGAAACAGTGACTTCCTCCATCACAGATCTATACTGCCTCTACACTGATGGCTCATTGCAGGTGGATGGTACAGCAGGTCACCTCCAGGGGGCTGGGTTGGCCGACATCTCTGTAACCACTCTAGCTCAACATTGTGTGAACTGTATGCCATTCTGGATGCTGTTAGTGTTGTTTGTCAATGTGGAGTGAATGCTGCCATTTTTTGTGACTCCAAACCTGCCCTTCATTCCCTCTCTAGTGTTCAGCCCACACACTCTACTGTTATTCAGCAGATTTTATCGTTTTTGGCCTTATTGCGTCATCATAACTTGACTGTCAAATTATTATGGGTGCCATCCCATGTAGGTTTACGTCACAATGGTACAGTTGACAGACTTGCAAAGGAAGTCTGCCATCTGCCTCCTCGTGGTGTTGGACGTCCTCTCTCCCTGACATGTTACCTTTCTAGAGTTCGCTCCGCCGCTCTCCTCCCTGTACGGCGACGCAGGGATGCAGAGAGGCCCTTCAGCATCACCATCACCCATTACAAGTCTGTCTGCCGTCACAAATATTCCTACCGTCGTCGAGGCCTCATGGTTCGAAGGCATAATGTAGTCTCTGCTCGTTTGAGGCTTGGCTACAGGCCACCGTGGCAGGTTGCTGGGATGCAGGGTGAGCCTCCCTTCACTGAGTGTCGCTTGTGTCGAGCACCTCGTGCTAACACTATAGAGCACTATTGCCTAGCCTGCCCCGCTGTCCGACACTTGCTGCCCCAGGGCCTGCCACTTGATGTGGTTTGTCGACACCTGCTGAACCATCAGGTTCTGGAAGAACTTCTGGTGCGCCACCCTCGTTTTGGTGGATTTAAGTAGGTCATGATGTAAATATTTGTCTGTGTGCTTGTGCTTCATTCTGTTATGTTTTCGTGATGTGTGTATATGTGCTTGTGTGTGTGTGTGGTCATTGGGTTCTCGGGAGTCTTGCCTACCCTTGTGTACTGTTGTCTGCCTATTGACTGACGCTACGGCGCAATGAATTAAAAAAAAAGACTGGTAGGGGTCGCCACAATTAGCACACCTGAAAATTGTCGCAGAACACAAAGATGTCTCGTGACTGATTCTGAATCCTTACCAAAGCACCTCAATGCTGTGTGTCCGAATTTCTGGCAACGGAAACAACGCATAGGTTTCTGTACAGTCGGCGGCAAAAGTCCTGTCACCTCACTTGCTTCACCGGGACACGCAATGTTCATATACTCGAGATTATTATGTGTAGAAACTTGTGTATTTCTCATGTCCATGAACACTGCGAGTCTCAGTGAAGCAAGTGAGGCGCCAGGACTTCTGCCGCCGACTGTACATATGGTCGGACATTAACTATTTCGTATCCAATCTTAACTGTGTCCGGGATCTGAGCTGAAGCAAAAGTCAAGAAACATAAGCCAGATTTCTCTCTCATGTTCTCTCTCTTC
Organism: Petrolisthes cinctipes; assembly: GCA_033782935.1. Lineage (NCBI taxonomy): Eukaryota > Metazoa > Arthropoda > Malacostraca > Decapoda > Porcellanidae > Petrolisthes > Petrolisthes cinctipes. Next base: position 3,477,072 of record JAWQEG010001559.1, read on the forward strand.
TTGGTCATGCTTCGAACATCAACAATGCCTTGGTCCTCCATGCCCTTTAAATTGTCTACTTCATCCATGGGTGCCAAATCCCTATGGAAAATGATGCCCTTACAGGTATTTGGGCCTACTGGAATTGAGGCGTCTATTTGCATAACGAGATAAGCGACACAACTCAAGTTTTGAGAAAAATGGGTTAAAAGTTTAACATCAGTGTGCAAAAGGCTATAGTCTCTCTATTTATACTTCATTTTAAGCCTTATTAAATACTCTAAAAGGGGATATGGACTTCACCACGTAAATTGTAGATGTTTACTAGGAGGGATGACAGTGCTAACTCAATTTTGCCAGAGGTGGTGTTTACCCTGTTATGCAAATAGACGCCTCAATTGTGGTTTTCACTCTGAGGTCATGAATTTGCGTCAGTTTAAGGAGATCCTTAACCTGGGATGCCTTCAGCACTTTAACCAGGAGACTACCATCACACAACTTCTTAACATAATCAAGACTGCCACCCACCTGACCATCAAGGAACTTTTTGATGATAAAGGGGTTAACAGTCTTGAGAGACTGACCCACGTCCACACATCGAACATTAACATAACGAGCATTCATGGGAGGAATTTCAATATCAAATTGTCGTTGTCTGTCTGCCGTTGGGGTTCCATTATCGTCCGCCATTGTCCTAGTTTGGTCCTTGGTCGTTAACCTCCCTCTTTGAAGAGGAGGGAGGATAGTCGGGGAAACATCCATCCTGGACATCAGACTACATCCGACCCCTCTTCCTATCACACCAACATAACTCCCTTAACCCCCCAAAATGGACTATAATTTAGGGAAGAGAGTAAGTTTCCTCTACTCGCCCCCCCCCCCCCAGTGGAAGCCTGGCGGCGTTCTCCAGTACCAGCTAGGAAATCGGAGTTTGTGCGGGAAAAACTTCCCCACCACCGAACCTGCCTAATGCGAGGGGTGGTGTAGTAGGAACTCACCCCCCAGGCGAATACCAGTGCTCAGACAGAGAAAAAGAGGTGCCCAAATGACGCATAAGACTACTGGGCCCCACTACCACAAGGTTTCCCCTGGGGCAGCGAGTGCTGCGGGTCTGGCGTGGGGAGCAACTAACTACTTTACTACATTACTGGTTGTCCTCCAGCAAGACCAAAAACACTGAAGGTGCACCAAAGCAGTGCAGCAAACCGCTGCAAAATTACTTTACTTTATATTTTACTAAGGCAAAGAGACAACAGACCACTGCTGGTGAGAGGCCCCGGTATAACAGGGTAACTCCACGGACAGTGCGTGGTATCTGTTGCCGCTATGCACAGAGAGGACATAGTCTTACCACTACAAAGGCTAGACCGAGACTGAGTGGTCCTGGCAATGGCAATGGTGGTGGGAGTAAAGAGGATAAAAAACAAAGAATGTGTGATATATATCACTAGAGGTTAGTAAGGAAATAGAAACATAGTAGTAGTGTACAAGTTCCTGGGCTCAACCAGGTTGCTGCCATGTTTATTCTAATTTTCAAGCTTAATATTCTCATTCTTTTTTACTGCCTATCTATTCAATATGCTTATTTGCCACCGTCTATCTATTTATTTTATTTTATTGTCACCGTCTATTTCTTCATTGTATTCTCTCACACTCTCCAATTTTCCCTCTCTCACTCTATCTTATTAATTACTCAGTTACTCTTATTTTTGTCATTACCATTTTATTTGTATATTGATTTTATTTTTTGTTTTTATTAATTTTTTTAATTTATTTTATTAACTTTTTTTTTCTAAAGAGGCACTTCATTTTGTGTGTGTGTGTGTGTGTGTGTGTGTGTGTGTGTGTGTGTGTGTGTGTGTGTGTGTGTGTGTCGGGTACATCTCATCTTTTTATTATATCTATTTAAATATATATTTATATATTTTATTTTTATTCGTTTACACCTCTCCTTTTTATTTTATTTATTTATTTATCTATTTAGTATTATTTTTTTCTACTATTTGGAGGGCCAGTTCACTTTTTTTGTGTCCCGGTTACACCTCATCTTTTTTTTTTTTTTTAATAATAATAATAATAATAGCATGTACAGAGTTTTACACTGTTTTGTCTCAGTTCACATAAAATCTTTTAGCTAAGTTATTCTGTTTGGTTCCCTCATAGTTAGTTGTTAGTCCATATAAGTTATTATTAAGTTCTAGTGCTGTTGTTTTTCTCCAAATATCTTTTGCTCTATTCACTAATAGTTCTTTTATTATTGGTGAATTAGCTCGGTTGTGTAGTTCTTCATTGTTTACTATATCAGGGTATTTTATGTTATAAATGAATCTTAGTGCCTTATTTTGGATTATTTGAAGTGGATATCAATAAGAATTTTTCATGGCTACTTTTGGAATTGGTGGGTATTCTATTATTGGTCTCATTAATGCTAAATATAATTTTCTATTATTTCTTGCAGTAAGTCCATTAAATTTGTATAATCTAATAAGTATGTAGTTTAATTTATTAATTTTATCTGATATAAAGGTTTTATAACCTGTTCTGGTTATGTTCAGTCCAAGTACAGTACCTTCGGTTGCATACTCATATATTTCACCATCTGCCACTACTGGAGCTGAGGTTGTTCTACCTATAGGTATTATTTTGAATTTAGTTGCATTTGCCTGGATTTTCCATTTCTTTTCGTAGTTATTTATGCTTTCAATAGCGTTTTTTGTGTGCATTGATTAAAGTTCTTTTGAATTCCCTGGATATGCTACTATTTGTGTGATATCGTCTGCAAATACAACATATTCGCTGTATGGTGTAGGTTGTGGCATGTCTGAAGTATAAAAAATAAAAAGGGTTGGTGAAAGACATCTTCCTTGAGGAACTCCACTTTCTAATTCAAATGGTGGTCCCAGGTAATTAATGTCCTATATGTATGTATACTTGTCTATCCGTTAAATAATCACAGAGGATTTGTTTCATATATGATGGTAGTGTTGTTCTTAATATTTTATATTTTAAACCTATGTGCCAAACTTTGTCAAATGTTTTTTTGATATTTCTTAAAATTAAGTTAACATGATCTTTGTATGTTTTCGCCCTTGCTATAGTATCAGTGATGATTGTTAATGCGGTTTGTGTTCTTCTGTTTTTCCTAAATCCGTGTTGTCTTGTGTTTAGTAAATTGTTGTTCTCTAAATATGTAAGTAGTCTATTGTTTATGATTTTTTCAAATAGTTTTCCGGTTACTTCTAATAAAGATATTGGTCTGTAGTTAATGATTGCTTTATTGTCCTTTCCTTCCTTAGGGATGAAAATAATTTTTGTCTTTTTCAGTTCATCAGGAAAGTATCCTGCTGATAATGACGCATTATATATGTTTAGTAGTTTATCAATCCCTTTTTCTGGTAGATTCATTAATATGTTTTTAGTAGTTCCTGTTAATCCTGGTGTTTTTTCTTTAAATTTTCTCAAATTATGTAGTAGTTCTATTTCTGTTATTTTTCCTGCATCTGGTATTCTCTCTAGGTCAACTCTTTCATTTGGTGTTATGTCTTTAATTTTATCTTGCATCCATTCCTTTATTGTATTTTCATGTTCCTCATCAAAATTCTCATTTTCTTCTTCAGTGATTTTAAAAACTTGACTCCATATATTTCTGAAGGCTTTTTCCTTTTTATCATCTTCATAGATTTTGTTTCCATTGGTATCCTTAACATATGGGGTTTTAGTTTTTTCCTTTCCATCTAGTTGATTTATTTGCCTCCAAAATGCTTTTGATTCATTTGTATCATTAATATTTTCTATTAATCTGTTCCATTCCTCTTGTTTGTTCCTTCTATATATATTTTGTAATTGTTGTTGGAGTTGTTTTATCATGTGTATTGTATAGAGATTTGGTCCATTTTTGTCGATGTAATTGTATGTGTCAGTGAATTGTGTTTGTATTATTCTAGTTTCTGCATTTATTCGTGGATGGGGTAAAGTTTTGTATTTTGTTCTCGGTATGTTCTTCTTCATAGCCTTTGTTATTTCATCATGAAAGTTTTCTAGTTCTTTGTCTATTTCTTCTATACTTTTGTTATTTAATTTAGCTGGTCTCATATTTTCTAAATCTGATTTGTACCCTAACCAGTTAGCTTTATTCATTAGATATCTTTCCTTTATTGGAATTAGTATGGGGCTGTTAGACAGTTTCATTACTATTGGAATGTGATCACTTGATGTTAAAGGTCCTTGTTGGAGATGGTAGTTTAGTGATACTTTATTATTACAAAAAACTCTATCTGGGGTGGTGAAGCTACTGTGTCCAATAAAAGTTTTGAAGTTTGGTCCTAGATAGATTAATTTTCCTGCATTCATTATTGTATACAGAGAGTTGCCAACATTGTTATTATTGCTATGTCCAAGACTTATGTGTCTTGCATTAAAATCTCCTAATATATAAGAAGGTCTATTATAATTTATTAATTTTAGGCAATCATTTGCTTGTAAATATGGTCGTCTAGGTGGTAGATATGTTGTACCTATTATTATTTCTCCAAGGGATGTTTGTATTTTTATAGCTAATGTTTCTTCGGTAAAATTATCTATTAGTTTGAAAGATATATTTTTCTTTATTGCAATTGCTGCAACATCATTGAGTTCACCAGACTTGTTTGATTTATGTTCATCATAATTACAAATTTGCATTTTTTCTTTTTCGCTTTGTCCATGTTCGTTTAGTAATATAATGTCAGGGTCGATAATTTTATATAGATTACTTAGTTCATATTTCTTTGTGTTCCAGAGACGAACATTGTGTTGTAGTATTGTTATTGTTTTCATTGTATCCATGGTACTAATTTATTTTTTTATTCTTCTTGATTCTTCTGGGGGTGATCGGTTCATTAGTCCATTTCTTATCTTTCTGTATGACCCTTCGTCTACCCTCTTGAAATCATATTTTTTTATCTTGATCTTGTTCATTGATATTAGCTGCTTGATGTCGTCTTCTTCGTATTTTGCTTCAGTGTATGTCCACTTGAAATTACCCAGTTGTATTTGCTTTAGTATATATTCATTGTGTGAGTTTTGTGTTGGCATGATGCTTTTCCCAGTTAGATGTATTTTGTGTCCTATTTCATCTGCTTCTACGGGGTATCTTCCGCCTGTAGGTGTGCTGAACTGGACTACTGTTGTTTCTTTGTCTGTTCTGTGTTCTTTTCTTCTGATACATCCTTCCAGTCTTGGGTCTCGGTTGTACTGTTGTGTTGTTTGATTGTCATGTGTAGTTTCTTCCATGCTAGTAGAGTCTTGTTTATTTTTTTGTCTTTGTATTTCTGCAATTTCATCAGCTGTCTCAATGAATGTTGCTCCTAAAAGACTACTTGAGTCTGGGTTCTCTGGGAACCACATTGTTGGTAGGTCGTTTTTTTGGAGCATGGTGTTCAGTTCTTTTTCATATGAGCCAGGACTAGCAAGGTTCATGATGTGAGCATGCATAATGCTAATTAGAATTTTTGTATGTTTGTGGTCATTTAGGTTGATTCGTGTCGTTGGTCCAGGTGTTTTTACTTGTTCTGCTGCTCGTTTTGCTATTTCTACGTATGTCATTTGCTTGTTGTTTTCTGCGCTTTGTTTATTTTCTTCAGACATTTCTTTCGTTTTCCTCTTTCTAATTGGACAGGCCATGGCTAGAGTTCTGTGATTTGCTGGAAGGTTGTGTTTCTCACAGTTAATGCAGTGTTTTCCCTCGTTTGTACAGTTTCTGAAGGTATGTCCCTGTTCGCCACATTCTGAGCATATTATTCGATTGCTATGAGGGCAGTCATTGGTCTGGTAGTCATCTATTTCGTAGCATTTATAGCATGTAGTTATTTGTATGTATTCTTCTTGTTCGATCTGATCTGGTGATATTGCTAGGTTGAAAGCTAGAATTCCTTGTTGTTTTGCTTTTTCAACCATTTTTATGTCTTCTAATCTCAATTTCATTATATTTGTATAGTTTTTAATTTTTTTTTACATCAGTGATCTTTATCCAGTTGTTTTGTTTCTCAATTTCTTCTTTAATTTCTTCTGGTGTGTGTTTTCCAATGATGTGGTCTAATCTTTTAATGAATATTGACCTCTTTATTTTCATTTCAAATGGTACCATTACCAGTAGGCCAATTTTTTCTAGTTCTTTTGTTGCTTCTTTGTTGAGTAGTTTGTCTGCATCTTCTTCATTTCTACATACTGCTTTGTAGCCCTCATTGGTGGTAAAAATTCTGGTGAAAAGTACATTTAGTTTCCCATATGCCAGCTTTGCTAAAATTTGTTTGTTGCATTGCTGATCCTTGCTTGTATGTTTCAGTCTAATTGTTAGGTTAATTTTTAATGTTTTGGTGTTTCATGTGTATATATGTATATATGTTGGTGCTCAAACTGCCTATATTCAGTACCTGGCCCTTGTCTAGCCCACGTGGGCCCCACAAACTGGGGTCGTAGGTGGTGACGTCGGGAAAGCTGAATTTGCCCTCAGAGAGGGAGCCTATTCCTATTTCTACCTAAAAGTGTTTTGCCACCTTCCCACCCAGGGCGCTAGTCCACGTCACCCTTAGACAGGGCGTCTCAGCTCGAGGGAGGATATGCCTCCCAACGGACAGAGATAGCGAGGACTGTACCGGGTGTAGGGCTCTATGGCTGAAATGTGGTGAGCACAGTGTAAGTGTGTGTGTGGAATGTGTATTGTGAACTGCAGGTGCTCTGCAATTTATTACTAATTAAGGAGAGCACTGTTGAAGTTGGCGTCATGGAGGAGAGCAGCTCAAGCAGCGGGTGAACCGGCGAGCTGTTACTCCTTGAGGTCGACAGGCAGGTCAGCTGTGGCTATAGGCGTCTCTTTATCGTCCAAGCGTAGGATTGGGATATGAAGACCGTCTTGGGGACGCTTGGTATCGGCCGACAAATACTGATATGGATACGTACGACCTGTTTTTGTCGTCAAGCGTGGGATTGGGCCGAAATATTCGAAAGTTCGTATATTGTTGTTGAGTAGAGCCGAAAGATAATTATTATTGTCGTAACAAAATACTACAAATTGGCCAACTTTTTCTTTACTTTTCTCATATTATGAAGCGAATATGTGTCCTAAGTTGCATGTATTATACACCAAAAGATGCAGAATAAAGAAACGATTAAGAGGAGACCAACTAGAAGTTTCTATGATCTTTTGTTGAAGACTTGCGATTTTTATTACTTTATTCTTGATTTTCGCTGAAAATTTTACGATACTTGCTAGAGATGGCTGCCAAAAAGGTGATTAGCTACATTTCTGGGATGTCCATCAACCATTTCCCAACACTTCAGACATCCACTTTACTGAAAGTGCACATGAAATTTATACACCTTTTTGGTACTCTCTGAAATTCCAAGCCCAGCTCATGGACTAAAGTGTTTGTGTGCCTCTCATGTCGAGATGATCCTTGATTTTGAAGACTTTGGTTTTATGGTGTGCAGCCTGTGATTATCTGTAGGGCTCTATTCTGTATGGGTGTGAAGGGTGTTGAGATGAGTCTCAGTAAGGTTTGAGGCCCAGGCAGGGCTTGCATTTGCATAATCCATCATTAATCGGATATATTGTTTGTCCACTGTGGTTTCCTTGTTGTGTCCAAATGTTGTGCTGGCAAGTGATCTGAGGGCTTTAAATCTTTGCATGCATTTGTTTTTGATGGCCGTGATATGTTGTTTGAATGTCATGGATGTATTGTATGTTATGCCAAGTATTTTGTGTGTGTGTGTGTGTGTGTGTGAACTCAAGGTCAGTATAGGTAGGCAATGAAGTATTAATTGCATCTTTTATTTTGTAAAAATAAACTCTTTGTATCCAACATAATGCTGTATCCATTTTCTTATCTAAACAAAATTAAGGTACAATATCACACAAAGTACAAAAATATATATGCATTATACAGGGTTATTCAAAAGAAACGTTACAGTAATGTTGACAATTGCAGTTTCAATGTTAGCTTTCAGTTCGTCTAATGTGTGTGGGTTATTCTGATAGACCACGCCTTACATCTCCCAATTACTTTTTATGGGGTCATCTGAAAGGCGTGGTCTATCAGAATAACCCACACACATTAGACGAACTGAAAACTAACATTGAAACAGCAATTGTAAACATTACTGTAGCAACCCTACACAAGTCTCTGCTAACATGGTAAAATGGGTACGAGCTTGCATTCATGAAAATAGATTACAGTTTGAACATATGATGTGAATATGATCTGCTATTGCTTCTTAAACACTGTAAATAAGTTCTGTATTTCATGTCTTAAATGCATATGTACAGCGTATAATATACATGTAATAAATATTATAATATGTATATGAATCTTCCTGTAGATATGGTACAGTACTTGGTTCAGCACTCACACAATCAATGAAAAATGCACACATGTAGGAATGATGATTGTGAAAAAATTGGAATGGTCCAAAGATTGGAGAAGTCTTCCATTGTGTTTTAGGTCTTCAGCCATTATAGGTAACCATTATCCTCAAGCTGTCTGGCAGGGCAGCATATTGCCCAACTGTACTCCACTCCCGCACCAATGGTGAAAACGGCTGGTCCAGACGATTTGAAGGGGTAAGTTGTTTAAACATCGCAACTCGCTTACACACTGCTCCATATGGTCTGCACAATAATAATAATAATAATAATAAACGGTTTATTGATTTGGCAGCCAAAGAGCTGAAAATACATAATTAATTAGTGATTAATCATGAATGGGAATTACAATTACAATTGAAACATCTCTTAAAGTACACAATACTAATAAATTGGTGATTATTCATGGATGGGAATTACAACGGAAGCATCTCTTAAAGTAAACTATATATATTATATAAATATTATATACATACACTTACATCTTCAGTCTTCACATATATACATGGTAAGAATAGATAAGTTTGTATGTGTGTGTGTGTGTGTTTGTGTGTGTGTGTGTGGTGAAGTAGGGATTGAACTCTGGAAATCGTTGGGTAGGGTGTCAGGTAGGCTGAGGTCACATCATGGAGAGTCAGGTGATAATTGTGGGGAAGGGCTAAGGCTGAATAATCATCATGTAGAGGTGTGTGTGTGTGTGTGCGTGGTTTTCCTTGGCAATATACACTCGTCAGCACTGCCGCGTGTTACAGTGCTTTCACGTTTTAGGAGATAATGGCACCATTGTGATTCTAAGCTTTAAGCAATAAAGTCCACTTCAATCGCCAATGTTACTTCATCTCAAACATGTAGTTTTTTTAGAGGTAAATAATCACAATGGTGCAACATCTTCTAAAATATGCCGATAGTTTTTGGAGACTGTAAATGTACTCATACACTCGTACTCACATACACAATTCCATGTACTCGGAGTTTGAAAGATACTTAGTACTTGTAGGCCTGTTTGTACTTGAACGCCATGTGTACATGCCCAGTACTTCCGAGTACGATTTATATGCAACCACACAAAGCAACACACCACGTGGGCAGCACTGGTATTGATATTTTGGCTTTGGCGAATGTTAAAGGGAAAAAGGGTGAAAATTGAAATGGAAGGGCGCAGGGGGTCATGATGCGAGGTGAGGAACTGACCTGAAGCTTTGTAGAGCGCCTGTTTTAATCCTCCCAAGAATGGGGTGAATCCCTCTCTCATAGAGCTTCTTAAAAAACACATATATTAATTACTCATGATGCATGCATGCACTAATTATAGGTAAGTACAATATTTTTATGGCCACGCAGATTAGATTGTTTGGGAATTAGTAAATGATTTCTTAAAAGGAAAAACACACATTTATTAGGTTTGCACTTATTACAAGTAGATACAATATTTCACTGGCCATTTCCATGTGATTTGCCATTGGCCACATTGGCAGCAATGTTTGCGGACAGATTTCGTGGCCGCCGAGTGGAGTACAGTTGGGCAATATGCTGCCCGACCGCATATTGCCCAACTGTACTCCACTCCCGCACCAATGGTGAAAACGGCTGGTCCAGACGATTTGAAGGGGTAAGTTGTTTAAACATCGCAACTCGCTTACACACTGCTCCATATGGTCTGCACAATAATAATAATAATAATAAACGGTTTATTGATTTGGCAGCCAAAGAGCTGAAAATACATAATTAATTAGTGATTAATCATGAATGGGAATTACAATTACAATTGAAACATCTCTTAAAGTACACAATAGATAATAAATTGGTGATTATTCATGGATGAGAATTACAACGGAAGCATCTCTTAAAGTAAATTATATATATTATATACATATTATATACATACACTTACATCTTCAGTCTTCACAAGACAGGTGGAGGACTAGGAGAAGACTTCTCCGCCATCTTATGGACTCTCCTGAACACTTGGGTGAGTGAGGTTTTAGTATTAATTGAAGACACATATGCCTTCTAAGATGCACATCGTGCCTCTTTTAAAACCCATCTAGCTCGAGCCCTTGCCCATCGGAAATCCTTTAAAAGAGTAGGGTCTCCACAATTGCGACGAAAGCGTGAAAAAGCAGTGCACTTCTCCCGCACAGCAGTGATGCAGACTGGTGACCACCAAGGGACAGGACGTTTAGGAAAGTTGCCAGAAGTCTTAGAGACAGAGTTGAGAGCAGCAGAGTGAAGCATATCACTGAAATAGGTCACAGCCTCATCAGAGCTACTAAAATCTGAAACAGAGGAGACTGAAGAAGTAAGGTCTTTCAAAAACTGCCAGTCAGCCTTCTCTAATCTCCACCGAGGAAGACAAGACTGCGGTTCATACCAGTTATTTTCCAAGAGTATGGGGAAGTGGTCACTACCATATAAACTATATATAAATTATAAACTACCATATAAAGTAAAATCCAACAGGATACTGGGTGAGTATAGCGAGATGTAAATAGCGGTAAAAGTCCCAGTAAGACTATGGAAATGTGTCACATTTCCAGTATATAAAACCCCTAATCCCTCATCCTTATTGAAAGAAGCAAATAAAACACGCCAGGGATTGACCGAACTGTCACTTCACAGAGGATGATGACCATTAAAATCACCCAATAAAATAAAAGAAGAGGGAAGGTCCCGTACAAGACAGATGAGATCATCCCTCTCAACTGTAACACTGGGAGGAAGGTATAGACTGCACACAGTGTAGGGGCAGTCTATTAAAACTTTAACTGCAACAGCCTGATGCGGAGTGTCAAGCTCCAGGCTCGTGCATGGAACATCACTTCGAACTAGGATGGCAGAGCAACCATTGTGACCCTTCCCTTCAAAGGAATTGGAATAAAATGCAGAGTATACAGGAGGACTGGCAGGAATGGAGTCCCAAGCATTGTCTCTTGGAGACAAACACATGCAGGGGAGAAATGAGAGTGAAGAATATGCAGTTCCTCCCAAGAGACACGCAAGCCACGGCAATTCCACTGAAGGACCTTGAACAGTGTTACTTTAACACGGATTTTAGGAAAGCCTCATGGAGGGACTTTCCACTACCTCCTTGACCAGAGGTTTTACTCAAACAGCAAGTTTTCTCTAATCCCTGCCACTAGAAGAAGAGTAAACCCGAGGAGTAGTACGTGGGGCAGTACTTGGGACCCATACACGAGTCTCTGAAGCACCTGATATGTTAGAAGAAGGTGAAGGGGGATGAGCAGGGATATTCTATGAACCAACCACATTGGTATTGTCCTGTACAGTAGTGGTATCACTGACACAGGCATAGACATCAACATCCATAATACAGGTGGAAGAATAACTCAGCTGCTCAAGCCGAAGAGAAACCGTATTGTTTGAAATCACAGCAACCCGAGGTATCCACATTCACTTCATGCCCTTCCGATGTTCCCAAAGGAAGCTTGCGAGGAGGAACATCTGTTGAATCAAGAGATTCATCAGAGCCACGAGAACGCTTCTGGTTAGATTGAGATGAAAATATGGATGAATCTACAGAGACAGTTGCATTGCAAGAAGGAACGTCCATGGAGTCAAGTGTCTCAGAGGAACCACCAAGACTTGATTTGGGTTTCTTTTTTGTAGAGCGTGTGGCAACGTGAACCTCTACCACAAGGACTGTTCTGGGGCAAGAAAGACTTACTTACTCCAGACATGTGAACGTAGATGAACGTGGTGGCTGGCGACTGGTTCGTTGTTGTTGTAGTCTTTGTCTTTTTATAGTCTTTGTAGTCTCTTCGGAGTTTGATTTTAATTATATGGTTTTCTATAACTGTATGGTGTAGGAGATGTAGCAAGCTTCTGTAGTTTACACAATTTATTGATAACCCGAGCGAGTACAATTTCACAAATATGTTTGGGTTAAGTTAGACTTGAGCTAACTTTACAGAGAGATTATATGCTAAGGTAATCTGTTAAGGGTATGGTTATCAATAGCTAACTGAGGCTGCTGGAGCGGGAAAAGGGCGTCGCTTGGTAGGTCACTTGACCTATGTCGTCACTATCTGCTAACGTGTTAATGGTTCCCACAGTGAGCTAGGGTCTGTATCCAAGCGTACGTTAGCAGTTTCACGGCATCATGCGATGTGTGACTCACTCTTGTAAGTGAGTATAAGTGATTATAAGTAGCCTCTTAAATGTAGGTTTAACCGGAACAGGACGCCTTCAGGTAAAGCCTGAGAATTGTCATCAGTTAAAGGGTCACCAGAATGAGTATCAGATACAGTTTCCAAGACAGAGAAACTATTATGTAGTAAAACCAAAGAAACGTTCTCACCAAAGTAAGAAGCAACAGTTTCTTGGGAGAGGTGAGAGGGTGCTGCAACCGAATTAGATGTTGTCGAGTTGGAATGATGAGTGTGAAGGGAGGAGGCGTATGTACTCACACCACCATCCTTCTGTCGCCTGCCCCCCCCAACGGGAACAGCCTTGATGTGGTGGTGGTGGGGGGGGGGGGCTTGCGTGTCTCTGAGACCTGGCGATCTAGACTAGAGAGACCTCCGGCCCCTGCTCTGCCCCGATTTTGGGGAGAGAGGGCTTCCCATGCTAGTAAGGTCGCCAGTGAGAGACCAGACTAAATGGTTCCCTTGCAATAGGCTGCCAATACAAGCCAACAGTGCTGCCCTCCAGAGGGACCTCCCTCTAGGAACCGTCCTATGTTGGATGGTTGGGTGTCTGGGCCGGGAGAAGTTGAGGAAGGGGGTCTCAGCACCGTCGTGGGCAAACTTTCGAACCATTGGGGCTGCTATTTAAAACGTTGGCCCCGTGGGGGAAGAGGTACCTCACCCACGGTGACCGGCGCTCGGTCCCCACATCTGCCCGGAAGGTAGTAGCTCTTGGCTCCTGAGGCCAATTTAACAAAATCAATGATATACGGATAACAAAAAGTCCCAATCTCTTCCTCGAGCGGTGGTTGACCAGGCCCTCGAGATGTCACTCTCTGGTCGTGGTGGTATGCAGAGGCTGCAAATAAGAGTATACTCACCAGGTCAGATGTTGTGTCGACGAACCTTGTTAGCGATTTGGGCATGTTTATGATAACTAATGTACTTGAATCACTTTCCTATGGCACTATCCACTCCATTTTTAAGTGTTTTGGAGTGGTTCTTCGCATCCGAATCACTTATGACAGTGACTGTCGGTCTAATTGGAGCTATATTACTTTCAATACAAATGCCGCTTCAAAGCAGCTTTTGAGGGGGATACTCACTGCAAAGTTCAGATGCGGTCCACCAATGTAGTTGACAGTGAAAATGACTACTGCCCTCACATCTTTGATATCTCTGTAGAGCATGTCCCAAAGGAACGTCGGGTTCCTACACCCTTTTGGTTTGTGGCTTACTAGAGGGAGGGATGTGGTAACCTTATCCATGCTTCCCGGTATCTGGATAAAGAAATTGGATTATTACCAATGGGTCACATAAAGAAATATGGTAAGGGCGTTTTAATCAGAGCCAAAGATCTTACACAGGCCATGATGCTCCTCAATCTCCCTTGTCCTTCTGATAGCATGTTTGAATCTATTAAACCACATCAAACATTTAATTATAGCAAGGGGCGTATATATAATGAGGACCTGTATGAATTCTCAGAAGAGGACATTCTCGCTATGTGCCCAGACAGTGTCCAACTAGTAACAAAGATGAAAGGCAGTAAAAATATGATCATCCTCACTTTCTATGGCTCGCATATCCCATATCGCATTAACATTAACCCCACATCTTTTGAGGTGAAGCCTTTTGTTGAGCGTCCCCTACAGAGTTTCTGATGTTATGAGTTTGGTCATGGGAGGAGGAAATACAACAACTGTTCCCGGTGTGGTAATTGTTCTACTCTTGACTCACATCTTACTTCTGAGTGTCGGTCAGAGAGTTACTGCTTTTACTGCAGAGATGCTCACCCCTTGCGTTCTCGCCAATGTAAGATGTACCTCCTTGAGCAGGATATCCTCCACTTGACTAATACCCAATTCATTAGCATTGGTTGTGCCAGACGGCAACTCAACTTCAGGCGACAGAAGGATGGTGGTGTGAAGCCATACTCCTCCTCCCTTCGCCCTAAATCGGTTGCAGCACCCTCACAACCCTCTCAAGAGGCAGCTGCTTTTTGCTCTAGTGAGAGCAAAGGTTACTCTACATAATAGTTTCTCTGTCTTGAAAACTTTATCAGACACTCATTCTGGTGACCCTTCAACTGATGACAATTCTCAGACTTTAGCTAAAGGTGTCCATGTGTTAGAGGTTCACGCTACCAAACGCTCTACAAAAAGGAAACTTGAGTCACCTAAACTGCCACAGAGACGCCTTCGTGGTTCCTCTGAGGCACCTGACTCCATAGATGTTCCTCCTTGTAAGGCAACCATCTCTGTGGGCTCATCCATAGTTTCCTCTCAATTTCACCAGAAGCGTTCTCGTGGCTCTGATGAATCTCTTGATTCAACAGAAGTTCCTCCTCGCAAGCTTCCTTCGGGATCATCAGAGGGGCGTGAAGTTTATGTGGATGCCACGGATGTTGTAACTTCAAAAGATTCAGTTTCTCCTCCGCTTGAGCAGCGGAGTAATTCTACCACCTGTATTATGGATGTTGATGTATCTGCCTGTGTCAGTGATACCACTGCTGTACAGGACAATACTAATGTAATTGTTTCAAAGAATATCCCAGCTCATATACCTTCATCTTCTAACATATTAGATGCTTCAGGGACTCGTCTATGGGTCCAAATAACTGCCCCAAGTACTACTCCTCGGGTTCGCTCTTCTTTTAGTGGCCAGGATTAGACAAATCTTATCGTTTGAGTAAACCCTCAGGTCGAGGAGGTAGTGGGAAGTACCTCATTGAGGCTTCCCAAAAATCAGTACTAAAGTAACACTGTTCAAGGTCCTTCAGTGGAATTGTCGTGGCTTGCATGCTTCTTGGGAGGAACTGCGTGTTCTTCTCTCTAGCTTCTCTCTTGCATGTATTTCTCTCCAAGAAACAATGCTTGGGGACTACATTCCTGCCAGTCCTCCAGCATACTCTGCAATTTATTCCAATTCATTTGAAGAGCAGGGTTACCATGGTGGCTCTGCCATCCTAGTTCGTCGAGATATTCCATGCACGAGCCTGGAGCTTGACACTCCACTCCAGGCTGTCGCAGTTAAGGTTTTTATGGGCCGCCTGTACACTATGTGCAGTTTATACCTTCCTCCCAGTGTTACAGTTGAGAGGGGTGATCTCAACTGTCTTGTACAAAACCTTCCCTCTCCCTTTATTTTATTGGGTGATTTTAATGATCGTCATCCTCGGTGGGGTGACAGTTCGGTCAACCCCAGGGGTGTTTTATTGGCTGTTTTTTTTTTTTTTTGATGATGAGGGATTAGAGGTTTTAAATACGGGAGATGTGACACATTTTAATAGCCCTACTGGGACTTTTATCACCATTAACATTTCCCTTGAGTCACCCAGTGCTCTGTTGGATTTTACTTGGAGTGTGTTGCCCGATTTATATGGCAGTGACCATTTCCCTATACTTTTAGAAGGTAACAGGTACGAACCACAGTCTCGTCTTTCTAGGTGGAAATTAGACAATGTTGACTGGCAGTTTTTTAGAGAGCTAACTTCTTCGTTCTCTTCTGTAGCCAATTTTGGTAGCCCTGACAAGGCTGTAACATATTTCACTGATATGCTCCACTCTGCTGCTCTCAACTCTATCCCAAAAACTTCTGGCAACTTTCCCAAACGTCCTGTCCCTTGGTGGTCACCAGTCTGCACTACTGCTGTGCGGGAGAAGCATGCTGCTTTCTCTCGCCTTCGTCGCAATCGTGGGGACCCTACTCTTTTAGAGGACTTCCGATGGGCAAGGAATCGGGCTACACGAGTTTTAAAAGAGGCACGACGTGCATCTTGGAAGGCCTATGTATCTTCAATTAATACTAAAACTCCACTCACTCGAGTGTTCAGGAAAGTCCGTAAGATGGCGGGGAAGTTTTCTCCTAGTTCTCCACCTGTACTTAAAGTCAATGGAATTAAGATCATGGATGGTTTGACAGTGGCCAATACCATGGCGAAGGCTTTTTCAAGAGTCTCAAGCCGTGACTCTCGACCTCTGGCTGTCAGGCATGAGTTAAGAGCCAAGGAGCGCACTGTCCTGGATTTCTCAGGGAAGGAGAATGAAAGTTATAACCATATATTCACCCTGAGAGACCTGCACTCTGCTCTCTCTCTCTCTGCGGCGACACTTCTCCTGGGCCTGACAATATCCCATATGCAAGGTTGCGGCATTTGAGTGAGGAGGCGATCTCATTTCTTTTAGCTTTATATAACAGAATCTGGCTGGAAGGTGTCTTCACTTCTGGGTGGAGGGTTGCTACCTTCCTTTCTTTCCCCAAGTCGGGCAAGGACTCTAGTGTTGCCCTCAATTACCGACTAATTGCCTGGACCTCTTGTCTCTGTAAACTATTTATGAAGATGGTGAATGTCAGACTGGTATACTTCCTCGAACGGGGTCTTTTTCTGTCTCCATCCCAGTCTGGCTTTCGTAAACACCATTCCACTACAGATGCTCTGGTCAGGTTGGAAGCTGCTGCATGTGAGGTTTTTGCACGACATCAACACTTTGTCTGTATATTCTTTGATTTAGAGATAGCCTATGACACTACATGGCAATATGGCATCCTGCAGCAACTACATGCATATGGCCTGCGGTGTCGCCTTCCACGCTTTCTTAAGGAGTTTCTCAGTGGTCACAGTTTTTCTGTGAGGGTTGGTACAGCCTTCTCAGCATCCGTTGCACAGGAGGAGGGCGTCTCCAAGGGAAGCGTCCTCAGTGTCACATTGTTTGCAGTAGCAATTAATGCCATTGCCTCATTGCTTCCAGACGCTATAGCCAATTCCATATACGTTGACGACCTGGCGGCCTGGTTTCCTGCTTCCCAAATGTCAGTGGCGGAGCAGCACATGCAACTTGCCCTGGACAGGGTGTCGCTTTGGGCTGGTTCTCATAGGTTTCGATTTTCTCCTTCCAAGACAGTTGCTATGCACTTTTGCCACATCCGAAGTGTCCACCCCGATCCGGACTTATTCATGTTGTTACGACAGCCTCATAAAGTTGTATACATTTTGTTCTCACACTTCGAATCAACATCAATATTTACTAACCATAATGGACACTTCCACCCATTATCCAGAGGCAATCCCATTGTGTAACGTAAAGGCCAGGACAGTTGTCAGAACTTTACTTGAATTTTTCTCTAAGTTTGGGTTGCCCTGGGAAGTACAGTCAGACCAAGGGAGTAATTTTATGTCCAATGTTTTCCAGCAAGCTTTGGCAGAGTTGGGCATTAAACACATCACCTCTTCTGCATATCACCCGGTGTCTCAAGGAGCACTGGAGCGCTACCACCAGACGCTGAAAAATATGCTCCCCAAGTACTGTATGGAACACACCCGAGACTGGGACCGTGGGGTACCTTTCCTTCTCTTCGCCACCAGGGAGGTCCCGCAGGAGAGTCTGGGATTTTCCCCTAATGAGCTTGTATTTGCCCACCGTGTGCAGGGACCGCTCAGTGTTGTCATGGACTCGTGGTGTTGTAGGCTGGAGGAAAGCAAGAACATGTTAAGCTATGGGATTGAGTTCAAGACACGAATGAGAGACACATGGGAGATGGCCTGACAGAATCTGAAGACGGCCCAGGGAAAAATGAAGAGCTGGTATGACAAGAACACCAAGGTGCGAGAGTTCGAAGAGGGAAGTGAGGTATTGGTGTTACTCCCCCTGCAGGGTCAGCCCTTGTCAGCAAAGTTCAGCAGCCCGTATGTATTTGAAAGGAGGATTGGGGAGACAGACTACCTTGTGAGTACACTGGACCACCGCAAGAAGCATCAACTATGCTATATAAACATGCTGAAACCATACTAAAGAGAAGAGGGAACCCAACAAGCTCCAGTGGTGCAAGTTGGAATCACGGTCACCACTATAAAGGAGGATGCCGATGTTGACAGCAAGTTTTGGGACTGCAGGTGGATGGAGAATGCGTTGGCAAAAACCACCTTGAAGGCAAAGCTGTCTCATCTTCCTCCCGACCAGACCACTCAGCTGATGTCCCTGTTATCTTTATGCCCGGAGTTATGCAGCAATGTTCCTGGAAGAACTACCTGGGCTAAGCATGATGTTTGTGTGGGTGACGCTGCTCAAATCAAGTTGTCTCCGTATCGTGTCAGCCACCGTCATACCGAAGCCCTTCGCAAAGAACTTGATTACATGTTGGACCTTGGTATCATCTCTCCCTGTGTCAGTCCCTGGAGTTCACCTGTTATGCCGCAGCCTAAGTCTGATGGTAGCATCAGATTCTGTATCGACTGCGTGGACCGCATCGGGTCGGCTCGCTACATCATTAAGCTGGACCTGAAGCAAGGGTTTTGGCAGGTGCCCCTGACTGACCGAGCTAAGGAAATATCTTGTTTTGTGGTAGACGGTCAGACGTACAAGTGCCATGTCATGCCTTACGGTATGAAGAATGCTCCTGCAACATTCCAGAGGTTAAAGAACAAGGTTGTGGAAGGCATGAGGAACTGTGTTGTGTATTTGGATGATGTAGTAGTGTTTACGAGCGACTGGGAGAGTCATATGATGGAACTGGGGACTTTGCTATCGAGACTCTCTGCGGCTAACCTGGTGGTGAACTTGAAAAAGTGCAAGTTTGTGAGTGCCCAGGTTCAGTACTTGGGTTATGTCGTGGGGCATGGTGAAGTCCGACCTCCCGGGTCGAAAGTGGATGCCATCAAGAACTTCCCACAGCCACAGAACAGGAGGCAGCTCTGTAGGTTCCTGGGGTTCATTGGGTATTACCGACACTTCCTCAAGAACTTTGCTACCCTTGTGACACCCCTGACTGAACTGTTGAGGAAGGATAGGGCTTTCCAGTGGACAGAGGAGTGTAGGAATAGCTTTGACCTGGCGAAACAGACCCTAAGTACTTTCCCAGTGATGCTTGCTCCCAACTTCAGAAAGGATTTCTCGCACGCAGTAGACGCCAGTAATGTAGGCGTGGGTTCTGTACTGTTGCAGGATGACGATCAGGGGAAAGAGCATTCTATCTGTTATTTTAGTAAGAAGTTCTCTCCTGCGGTTCCTAGAGGGCGTTCCCTCTGGAGGGCAGATGTAAGAGTACCAGGTTGGATGGGGAGGAGTTGAGGAGGGTAGAGGCATTTAAATACTTGGGATCCACTCAGTCAGCAGATGGTAGTGAATATAAGGAAATAACTGGAAGAATGCAAGATGGATGGAGAAGCTGGAGAGTGGTATCGGGAGTATTGTGCGACAGAAAAATGCCAGTGAAACTAGAGGGGAAGGTGTACAAAACTGTGGTATGACAAATAATGATGTACGGGGCGGAGGCAGTATCTGTGAAAAGAATTGGTGAGAGGGAGATAGTAGTAGCTAAAATGAGGATGCTGCGATGGATGTGTGGAGTGACAATGGAGGATAGGATCAGGAATACAAGGATTAGAGGAACAGTTACCATAGAAGAAATATAGAAGAAGACACAAGAGGGAAGACTTATATGGTACGGGCATATCGGCGAGTTATGAGCAGGGATGGTTGGTTGATTGATTGATTGATTACTTTTGATGCAACTAAGCATCTGGCAGCGCAACAGCTAAGGTCATATACCGCCCAACATAAAATTGTCATCTACATAATTAATAAAATATCAACACCCAAAAGGGATTGGCACTATGATTAAAAGACACACAAACCAAAAAGCACATTATCACTAAAAGAACCAGTCGACATAAAATCATCTAAAAAACCATAAATTTCATAAAATCATATTTTGTGGAGAAGGCCAGCCTCCTCCACATAGGAGAGGGTGTTCCCTCCCACACTACAAGCCTCCTCCTCGAGCACCTGGGAGAGACTGTAAGAACCGTCACCCACCTAGTACTCGGAGAGGTGCCTACGACGAAGGTCCCCAAGGCTGGGACACTCGACAATAAGATGCCGTACTGTCAAAGGGACCAGACAATCATC